>CM035423.1:53675250-54010250 GCA_020310875.1 Ceratopteris richardii
TCATCATGGATTTTAATATGGTCACGTCTCTGCATGATAGATTTGAATCTAGGGGGGATGTTCTGGGTGGTGCTGAGAAAAAAGAGTGGGTTGATCTCTGCAACAAGCACAATCTTATTGACCTGTCCTCGCACACTAGTTGTACTTGGGCTAATAATCAAGTTGGGAACTCCTTCACTGCAGCTAGGCTTGATAGAGTCTACGCTAGTACCTCCCTCTATCAGAACTGGTGCAATTTTCAACTGTAAGATTGATAATAATCTCCTGTTGTATGACCACAAGCCCCTCCAAGTTTCTATTTAAAAAGGAAGCCCTATGTTCAGAGCGGGTTGGCCTCATTTGGATGCTATCTTGCTCAGCATTCCCTTTGTCATCGACCAAATCAAGCTTATAGTGACCAGGAGTTTTGCCTCCCACCCCTCCCCCGCTTTGGCTTGGGAGAGGGCAGTCAAGTCTATTCAATCTCTGTTTGCCCATTTCACCGCTAAGGCCAAAGCCATTAGGGCTTCTAGAAGAAGCAAGATCCTATCGGATTTCAACTCTCTTCGTTCCCCCCCCAATAATGAACGGTACTTAGAGCTCCAGTGTTGTCTCAGAAAGGAGTTCTACCTTGAAGCCTGTCGTGATCTCTCCAAATCAAGAGATTTCTAGGCGGGTAAAATGGATAAACCCTGCAAAAATATGTATGATTTGTTAAAAAAAGAAGAAGATTAAAGACTATGTTCCTCTTCTCAAGAAAAAAAATGGTTCTTCGGCTAGCAATCTTGAGGAAAGTCTGATAGTGGCTACTGAGTTCTACACTGAAGTGTTCTCTAGTCCTCCCAGTTCAGGGGAAGAGGTTAGAAGCACCAGAGCTAACATTGCTATGCTGAGGAACAAAACTATCCCTCAGAGCCTGGCTACTCTTTTGAACCTACCCCTGTCCACAGGAGAGATTAAAGACACCATTGACAAGTTAAAAATTGGGAAGACTCCCGGCCTGGATGGTATCCCTAACGAGTTCTTTACTAAATTGAAAGATTACCTTACCCCCTTCATTCTCTTGATTTGGAAAGAGGCTGTCAGAAAGGGTTATCTCCCTTCTCGTGTCAACACGGGAGTGATAAGGCTCATTCACAAAAAAGGGAACAAGGAAGATCTTAATAACTGGTGGCCTATAACCTGCCTCTCCTCCATTTACAAGATTTTCGCGTCTACCCTTGCTAGGAGGCTTAGCCCCATTATGGATAAGATTATCCTTCCTGAGCAGAAGGGTTTTATCAAAGGCCGTTTCATCCTTGACACTATTATCTCCTTGTGGGAGGGTATGGAAGAAGCCACCGATAATAACCAAGATTTCTTCTTTTTTAAGATCGACTTTGACAAAGCTTATGGCAGGGTCGAGTGGAACTTCATCCTTCAGTCCTTGCAGGACATCGGGGATGTTAGGAAGTTTATCAGATGCGTGAGCACTCTGTTCGGTAATGCTTATTCCAGGGTGTCCCTTAACAGAAGATTGTCCGACCCTTTCCCCCTAGAAAGATCTATAAGGCAAGGCTGCCCTCTTGCCCCTCTCCTGTTTGCTATTGTTAGCGATGCGCTTGGGTGGTTGGTTAAAGATGCTATGGGTAAAGGTTTGATCAAAGGTATTGATATTTCTAACTCTGATAAAAAGTTGTGTCTCCAAATGTTCGCAGACCAGACTAACGTTCTTATCAACACTGACAATCAATCGACGAGGTCCTTCCTGGACTGTTTGAACACCTTCTGCTTGGCAAGCAGGTCCAAAGTGAACCACTCTAAAACAGGTTTTTGGTCTTCCAACAGGGCCACCCCTAGTATGGTCTCTGATCTGGAATGCACACCCATAAAAGAAGGTGAAGTCTTTAGGCTTCTTGGGATTCCCATGGGTTTCCATGTTTCCCTTGAGCAGAGATGGCAATGGGTGGTTATTAAATTCAGGAGTAAATTATTTTCCTGGTATAAATGTCAAAGCTCGCTTTCTCACAGAGCGTTCATGTTGAATTATTATCTACTGCCCTCGCTAACTTACTTTTTGTCCTGCTGGCTGCCCACTCGCAAGCAGCTCAATCAGGTAATATACCTTTCCAAAAGGTTTCTTTGGGGTGGAGATAACCAGGTTCAAAAGGTAACCAAAGTTTCTTGGAAAACCTGCTATCTCCCTAAAAGCGAGGGTGGTCTGGGTATATTGTGCCCCATTAAAATGGCGGAAAATATGATTGCCAAATGGATCCACAGATGTAGCTCCTCTAATGACATATGGGCTCTGCTGCTCAAAAGAAAAACTAACCATTTTCAGATGCAGGATTACAAAGCTTGGAAAGTTGTGCATCTTTGGGACATCCTGGTCTCCCTTAAGATCTTCGGCCCTGTTGGAAGTCCTCTCTCCACCAGGATGTGGAATGTTTGGATGAAAGTGAAACAGGCCTTCTGTCCTGAGGTCAAATTATATAGTAATAAAACTTTTCTCTTGCAGGACTCGCCTTGGTTCGGATGGTTTGCTAACAGGAACAACGACCCTCTCGATATTAAGGAGCATAAGTGTGCAAAGGCCAGCTTCCATACCTAGGGGGACTTCCTGGTTCAAGACAATCTGCTCTCAGACACTCAAATAAATGGCTTAGATAACCTATCACCTGGATGTCAGCAGATCCTAAAAAAGAAATTCGAGTTGCTTAGGGAGGTGATTGGCACATGCCAGGACAAAGCTTTCAAACTTGAAGACGTCACTAAACTTATGCTGCAAAACTTCAAGAAGTGCAAAGGGGATCTCGAAGAAATTAAGGACAAACTTAACCAGAGATGGAAAGTCAAATGGTCTTCACCTCAATGGAGGTACCGCTTCAAGTGTATCTGGGCCTTTTTGAAGTGCAACAAGCACTATATTCTCCAGTGGCTCATCATCCATAACGGGTTGTGGGTCGGGAAACGGGCCCAAAAGATTAATATTAATGCAGGGAAGTGTATCCACTATGGCAAAGAGGAAGATTTACCCCACCTCTTCATGAACTGTGTGGTAGCCAAGAAGTCTTGGGGAATCCTCGACCAAATTCTTACCCTCAGAAATAGAGGGCCTCTTACTGGACCAGAAATTTTGTTGGGCTGCTGTGTGGATGTGGATCTCGTCCTCTGGAACGCGTGGAGAAGTAGTATCCTCTGGCATATCTGGAGGTGCAGGAATTTGGTGATTTTCCAATCCAAGTGGAATCTTAATACGGCTCTCTGTAACCTTCGTCATGAACTCTGCAAAGTTGGAAGTGAATGTATATCCGCCATTAAAGATTGCCCCTCTAGAGTTATCCAAAGCAGAAATAGTCTCTACCATCCCCTTTGCTAGATGGAAAAGGGTGTTGCTGGAATTGTACTCTCCATTGAGACTCCTCATGGTCTGTAATCTGTAATTACCCTGTTGGGTGCGGTGGGGTGCATATCCTGCCCTCTGTACATTGTATACCTCCCTGCTTTAATATTATCTTTTCGTTGTTTTCTCAAAAAAAAAAACATGAATGTTACTCTTTTTTTTTTTAATGGAGGTTCGGCCGAGGCCTACTCCCCCGGGCTTTAACTTTGAAATTGCAACTATACAAGGAAGGGCATAGTACCCATGGCACCCCCCTTATCCCACAAGAACAGGGGTTTATAAGACTGGGTTAAACGGCGGTCACAACTACTGCAGGGCTAGTCAAACGATGGCACATCAGCCATATGCTTCATCATTCCAGGTTTTATATGTTCCTTACATGTGGCCGGGAGGGATTGAACCCTCGCCCCCGCCTCAAGAGGCGAGAGGCCCAACCAGCTGCCTTAACGGCCTGGGACAATTAATGATATTTATCATATTCCAGGTCTTTACAAAAGTCTCACTTCGGTCTCAGCTGCCACTGCGTCAGGTACATTCATAGAAAGTTTTTCGGGTCATTGTATCGTTCACTTCAAATTACCTTCAGGTCAGTTCAAACTTATTCGCCTCCCACAAGTGGACAAGCTTTATCCCGTCCCTCTATCCAAGCCTTCTCAGCGCACTATTCTATGTGCCCACACCACTACAGTGAAGTATTTCTATGGCGATGCACCGCACTGCACTCTCCTTCTCGAGAGCTTGACGACGATATGCTCGGAGTAGAAAACCGAGCTGCTGACGCCGCGCACAGTACTCTGCACAGAGGCTGTAGAATACACAGAAAACACAGTACACAGGGAGCACGAAGACAGACTTCTTAGGTCTTACAAATGCGGTCGAACTTATAGTCTGTGACTGACCAGGCCACTATATGTTTTATTAAAGAACATATACAAAAGAAGTGTCCGGTGGCCATTTGGCCTTTCACATGGACACTAACGGTAACAATCTCCCACTAAAGGCCAATATGGCCAGAGTAACTATGGGAGAAAAATGAAAGAATGATAAAGAATACCTGAGTGTAAGTATACAAACTATACCTCCCACCTGATGGGCATGTTACACAGTATACAAGTGACTGCGTAAGATCAAGAATCAAGTAACCCCCATCAAGTGACAACAATGTCGAAAGCTATCCTGTGGTAGAGCTTTAGTCAAAGCATCTGCAGCATTATCTCGAGTGTGAACCTTCTCAAGAATAATGCTCTCAGTGGCTAAGCAATCTCTAATGAAGTGATACCTCACCTCAATGTGCTTGGTCTTTGCATGATAGACCGGATTCTTAGCCAAAGCAATGGCACTCTGACTATCACTGAGCAAGTGAGGTACATGCTGAGGCAAACCCATATCACAAGCAAGACGAGAAAGCCACAATGCTTCCTTACATGCCTCACTTGCTGCAACATACTCTGCTTCTGTGGTGGAAACAGCTGTACATTCTTGAAGACGAGATCTCCAAGAGATAGCACCTCCAGCAAAATGAAAAATGTACCCTGATGTAGACTTACGATTGTCTACACAACCAGCATAGTCAGAATCTGTGTAACCAATAATGGATGCTTTCCCTCTACCTAAGCATAGACACTTGTCCTTAGTGCCACTCAGATATCTCAAAATCATTTTGACCGCTTCCCAATGTTTCTTGCCAGGATTAGACATATATCTACTCACAACTCCCACTGCAAATGCAATGTCTGGTCTCGTAGCTACCATAGCATACATGAGACTACCAACAGCAGACTGATAGGGAATTTTGGTCATGAATTCCTTTTCCTCATTTGATTTGGGGCAGTCATCCTTGCTCAATTTCACATATGTGGGTAAAGGTGTACTCAATGCCTTTCCACCCTGCATATTGAATCGATGAAGTACTTTGGATATGTACTCACTTTGAGACAAGTATATGCATCTTTTACTCCTATCACGAGTAATGCGCATGCCAAGAATATGTTTGGCATCCCCCAAATCCTTCATATCAAATGTCTGACTCAACTTCTTTTTGAGAATTGACAAATCATAAGAGGACTTCCCAGCAATCAACATATCATCGACGTAAAGTATCAAGCATATCAAGCTGCCATCAGAACATCTCTTTGTGTAGAGACAATGATCCTCATTGCTCCGAGAATAGCCTTGGGACTTCATAAAAGCATCAAACTTTTGGTACCATTGTCTAGGAGACTGTTTAAGTCCATACAAGCTCTTCTTGAGCTTACAAACTAGACTTTCCTTGCCAGGAACTACATAACCCTCTGGTTGTTCCATATAGATCTCATCTGTAAGATCTCCATGCAAGAAAGCTGTTTTCACATCCATTTGGACTAGCTCTAAGTCCTCCATTGCAACAAATCCAAGCAACATGCGCAAAGTAGTCATCTTCACCACTGGAGAGAAGATTTCCTCAAAATCAACACCATGTTGTTGCTTAAAACCCTTTGCAACAAGTCGTGCTTTATATTTTGGAGAAGCACTATCTGATGTGAATTTCAGCTTATATACCCATTTACATGGTAAAGCTTTCCTGCCCTTTGGCAAAGGTACTAAGTCCCAAGTACCATTCTTGTGAATAGAATCCAACTCACTCTTCATGGCACGCTCCCACTTGACATGATCCTCTGTCTGCATAGCCTCTTTGTAGCAAGAGGGCTCACCGGCATCTGTTAGCATAACAAAATCTAAACCTGGAACATATCTATCAGGTGGATATGAGACACGTGCAGAATGTCTCAATGATTGCTGAACAGGAACATGTGCAGACTGATCTGAATGGACATTCTCTTGAACATCCCTATGTGCAACATTTTTATGCATGCTAACCGGAGGACTAGTATCCTCAAACACCACTCTTCTCACTTCAACCTCCTTAATCGGCTGTTTATGCATCTTAGACTCATTAAAAATGACATCACTACTTCTGATCACTGACCGTGTTTCAGGATCCCATAAGTGATATCCAAATTGTCCTTCTCGACCATATCCAAGAAAAATGCATTTCTTTGACTTATGGTCCAACTTCTGTCTAAGATTCTTGGGTATATGAACATATGCTTCACACCCAAAAACTCGAAGATGATCATAATATGGTGGTTTCCCTGTCCATAACTCTTGTGCCACTTTCAGACCTTTGGCAGTACTAGGTGAAAGGTTAATCACATGAACTGCAGTCAATACTGCTTCTGCCCAAAAACCTTGTGAGAGGTTTGCATGATGCAACATAGAGACTACTCTATCTTGAATAGTTCTATTCATCCTCTCAGCTACACCATTCTGTACTGGGGTATAAGGAGCTGTAAACTCTCTACGAATCCCTCTACACTGACAGAAAAGGCTGAATTCATGTGAGGTATACTCACCCCCATTATCTGAACGTAAAGCCTTAAGCTTAGTTCCTTTTTCAGTCTCAACTGAAGCAAGCCATTTTCTGAAAGTAGGGAATACATCATCCTTCGATTTGATAGGATATACCCAGACTTTTCTAGTAGCATCATCTATGAAAGTGACAAAGTAAAGAGAACCACCTAAGGACCTAGTGGGCATAGGACCACACACATCTGTATGAACAAGATCTAAAGGCTGAATTGAAGAGTCAATGTGCGTTTTATGCACATTTCTGGTTTGCTTTCCATACTGACAATGCTCACAAAATGAAAAATCAGAGAAAGATAACACAGGTAAGTAGCCAGAACGAGAAAGATTTTCCATTCCACTACGAGATATATGGCCCAAACGACCATGCCAAATACAAGCCATAGGCTGTTCAGTAACAGCTAACAAGTGTTCTTTCTGTGATATAAATAAAGGGTAAAGTGAGCCAACTTTCCTTCCTTTTGCAATAACCATATTGCCCTTTGATATACAAAAGGACTGAGCATAGAAGACCACCTTGTAACCAAGGTCATCAAGTTGACCAACTGACATCAAACTGTGTGATAACTGAGGTACATGGCGTACATTATGCATAGTAAATTTTGAACCGTCAATGAACTGCACAACCACATCTCCAATCCCCACAACATCACACTGGTAAGAGTCACCAAGTCTCACGGTACCAAGAGACTTTGCTGCATAATTAGAGAACCATTCTCTATGTGGTGTCACATGGAAAGAAGCACCAGAATCTAGCAGCCAGGTGTGGGAAAGAGAATCAGCCATAAGTGCCTCAGATGGCACAGTACTATCAAGTGTCAACACATCAGCATCATCAGAAATAGCATTAATTTCTTCAATCTTCACAGTCGAAGTAGATGGTGTAGGTAACTGTTTAACATGCCCATCAACATTCTGTCCTTTACCTTTAGCATTCTTTAATGCATAACAGTCTTTCTTCATGTGTGCTTTCTTATGACAATAATGGCATTCAATATCCCTCTTCCTTGATTTACTTCTGCTCTTATTCCGTTGACCATTCTTTTCCTTGTTCTTGCTCCTGCCACGTTGTTGATTCTTTCCTTGGTAAGAATCACGAACATTATATGCATCTCCACTCTAAGTGCCAACCATAGATTTTCTACGAATCTCCTCACTCAAGAGTGCTCCACATATGTCATCATAGACGAGTTTACCACCTGGTGCACTATTGCTAATAGCTGTGCAAAATGTATCCCATGATGATGGCAGGGTGCATAACAGCAATACTGCTTTCATTTCATTGTCCATATCCATTTTCTGAGCCTGTAACTGGGAGAATATGGCATCAAACTCATTTAGATGAGCAGCAACACTATCTGTGTCCTTCATACGAAGGTCGCATAATTTTCTCATCAGATATACTTTATTTGATGCCGTCTCTTTTTCATATGTATTGCATAACTTCTTCCAAAGCCCCTCTGCACTTTCACAGTCTAATACTGTAAAGTAAACATTATCTGCCAGGTGCAAGCGAATGGTAGACCTGGCCATTTCATCTAACTCATCCCAATCATCTTCATCCATGTCAGCAGGCTTCTTTGAAATCCCATTTACTGGCTTCCATTGCCTTCTTTGAATCAGCACATCTTTAATCTGATTCTTCCATAGAGCAAAGTTTGTGCCATCAAATTTTCGGATCTCAAAATGGTCTTTGCCCTGCAAGTTATAGCTCCTCCTCGGAACGCTAGCACTAGACCCTGATCCACCGGATGTGCCTGAGACCTCTGATGCCATGATCGTAGAGAACTGAATAGAATGATAATGGAGCTAGACGAGTCCAAACACCAACAAATAAGTGTATCAAGGAGTAAATCGACCACTATATAGTTGACTAAACCAGAAATCTGGAAAAATTTTGCCAGAGTATCCTCTGCAAAATTAGCATATGACCAGTGTCAAAGTATCATAAAACTGCAAGTACTGACATGTCTACCTGCATAGTGAATCACTGTCTCCACTGCATATAATCAGTTACCCAATAGAAGCCAACTAGGCTTATCGAGCACCTATGAACAACTATCATACATCTCCTATGGCGAGGCTGGGTAAGTCTTCCACCTGCATCACCGAAGAGACCCCGACATCTGGGTGTCTCCCAGTTAAGAAAACCTCACCACGACCCTCTTTATCAAACGTAAAAGGCTTTATGCAAAGAACGTAACCGCTATATCAATGCCCACATGGACGTACATAAGCGGTATCCACAGAAGCATACATGGTGTGTATGTGCTCAATATATGCAGTAAAATGACACTAAAGGCCTGAATACACAGCCCAAAAACTAGCCAATAACACCTGCAAGTGTCTGTCAACTCTGATGTTTTATGCTTTAAAAAACCTGCATAAATTTGCAGCGACTGCTCCCACCAAAACTGAAAACCCCTCGAGAAACCTGTAGTTTTACGAGTGTGGCTGAAAATACAGCCCCAAAGGTTGATATTTATTGTCTGAGAAGTACAAGGAACACCCTTCTTGATGTTCTTGGACCTGTGTGAAGAGAACTACGTGCGAAAGTACTCCGAAATGACTCCAAAAACACCCCAAAAATTGCTTTAGAAATAGGATTTAAAAGCAAAAATGAAGCTTTGAGGGACCAAAACTTGTTCAAGGTAATGTCAACCTTAGTCTTTCCCCTTCTTCAAACAACACAAGAGTGTAGCTTAGTGGCAAGAGATTGCCACGGTTAAGCGAGCTCTGGGGGGAACAGTAATGGGATGGGTGACCTCCCGGGAAGTACCGGGAACCTCTATATTCCTTGATCGTTGAGGTCCTCCCTCGCGCGCAGCCAACGGCGCCAACGGTGACTTCGGTGACTCGGATGACAAGGTATGCCAAGGTCTATGCCTTGGTCGCCGCCTTAGTCGTAAGCCTTGGTTACGTTACGACTTGGAGAAAGCCTGGGGGGGTGGTGCTCGCTTCGCTCGCACAAAAGGAACAAAGCCTTTTGCCTCGAACTGCTCTGATACCAGTGAAGTATTTCTATGGCGATGCACCGCACTGCACTCTCCTTCTCGAGAGCTCGATGACGATATGCTCGGAGTAGAAAACCGAGCCGCTGACGCCGCGCACAGTACTCCGCACAGAGGCTGTAGAATACGCAGAAAACACAGTACACAGGGAGCAAGAAGACAGACTTCTTAGGTCTTGCAAATGCGGTCGAACTTACAGTCTGTGACTGACCAGGCCACTATATGTTTTATTAAAGAACATATACAAAAGAAGTGTCCGGTGGCCATTTGGCCTTTCACATGGACACTAACGGTAACATACAGTGTCCAACACAACCAAGGATGCCACCACTCTGATATGACATTATAGGCTTGGTCATATTAACACCTCTACTCTAAGACACATGACTTCTCAGAAACTCTGTGATGGCCTAACTCCAAATATGGCCCCCTTGGATCTCTGTGAGGGCTGCCTCCTTGGCAAATCCTCCAATAAGCCCTTTCCAATATCTACCTCACATTCGACTCAACTCCATCATCTGGTTCACTAGGATCTCTGTGGTCCCATGGAAACGACTTCCCTCTCAAGTTCTTCCTACTTTCTCCTCTTCATCGATGATTTCAGCGGCTTCACTACTATTCATTTTCTATGTCAAAAATCAGATGTGCTCACATATTTTAAAAGCTACTGTGTTATGGCATTGCGACAGCATGATCTCTCTGTACAGGTCCTTGGTGTGCCTTGCTTGATGCTACTCGTGCCATGCTTCTGACGGCCTCTTTACCCAAATCCTATTGGAGTCCAAACGGCATGCTATCTCCAAAATCGCGTTCATCACAAAAGCGATCCACGCTCCACTCCTCACTTCCATTGGCATGGCAGTCCACCTTCCCTCCAACACCTTCGAGTTTTTGGCTGCCCTGCATACACGGTTCAATCTCTATCCCTTCGTTGCAAATTGGATCCTACCAGTCTGCAGTTGGTTTTTACAAGGTATGGCGATTCCTTTGGTGAAGCTTATCGGCTGTTTGATCCTTCGCATCGCAAATTCTTGTTCTCTCGGTCAGTTGTTTTCGATGAATCCTCCTCACTTAGCATTTCTCCTTCTGCGGTGCCTCCCTCACCTGAGTATCTACAAACCTCTTCATCTACACCTGCATTATCCTCCAGGCCTCAGTTCAAATGGCTTGAACCAGACTCACCGGATTACTTACCAGCAGCCATTCCCGGCTCTCCTCTTTCCCCTCGTGCTGCCTCCCCTCTTCCGGTCACTACTCTTCACCCTTCTGCTGCTTCCCCTTGGTCTCTTGGGCACCATACTAACAGTTATTTATTTCCTCTATCTCCTAATCCCCTCTATCCTGTTGACTGGTTCCCTTCCGAAGCAACTCTTGATCCCTCTCCAGCGCTTGATTCTCCTGGTGATCCCATTACCTCTCCACTTCCCACTTCGCACAGGAGCTCTTCTCTCCTTGAGGTACCAAGCGACGACAGTACTATCTCCTCTCCTCCCCTCAAAATGCGTACACTTCAGGATGTCTATGATCGTGCACTCCCGTGCAACCTCTCCCTCCATTCTCATCAGTCTTCCTACCTCCACTACTCCACCCTGGATGAACTGTATGCATCTGACCTTGTCGACTCTATCACTGTTGACGAGGCTCTCACTAGCCCTGATGCTCCTCATTGGTGTGCTGCTATGCAATCTGAATACCCGTTCCTTTTGGATAATCACACATGGGATCTTGTCCCTCCACCTGCGGGTCGCAAGCTTGTTTCACGCAGGTGGATCCTTCGAAAGAAACTCAAGTCCGATGGGTCCGTCTCTCGGTTCAAAGCCCGCCTTGTTGCTCAGCGCTTCTCTCAGGTTCTTGGTCTTGAGTACACTGGGACTTTATCCCCTGTTCTCCGTCTTCCTTTCGTCTCCTCATTGCTTTTGCTGCATATTTTAAGTTCTATGTCCATCAAATGGATGTTCGTACTGCCTTTTTGCATGGATCCCTGCATGAAGAGATTTATATGTCTCAGCTACCTGGCTATGTGTCTTCTGCACATCCCAATTATGTTTGTCACTTACTCAATCCTTGTACGGGCTCAAGCAATCGCCCCGCCAATAGTATTGTCGGTTCAATGATGTCATGCTTGGTCTTGGTTTTTCACGTTTTGATTCTCATCCCAATATCTATAGTCATTGCGTCTGCAATAACCCTCCTCCTTGCAACCTATGTTGATGATATCCTCCTTATTTGCAGCGACATGGCCACCTTGACCATAATCAAACAACAACTCCATTCCTCCTTTTCTATGAACGACATGGGTCCCCTTCAATATTGTCTCGGCATTTAAGTCGTTCATGATCTCAGTTCCGGCAACATTTCCCTCAGCCAATCCTCATACACCCATTCTTTATTACAGAAGTTTCATATGTCAACCTGCTCCGGTGTTGACAGTCCACTTCCTGCAAATCTTAAACCCTCTCACTCCCTCTTGCCTTCTACTCACTCCTCCACGGAATTCCCGTTTGCTAATATTCTTGGGGGTATTCGCTATCTCGTGATATGTACACGGCCCGATATTTGCTTTGCTGCTAATTATTTGTCTAGTTTTATGTAGAACCCTCAGCCTATTCATGTGCAATATCTCAAACGTCTCCTTCGTTACCTCAAGCATACTCAGCATTTCTGTTTGATTTACAAACCTCCCTCCTCTCATGCTCCTCAGTTTTTGCTTGGATCCTCCGATGCCGATTGGGGGGGTGACCTTGCTACTATGCAATCCACATCTGGCGTTGTTTATCTTCTTGTAGGAGCTGCTATCTTATGGCAAAGTAAGAAGCAAGATCGTGTTACACTCTCTTCCAGGGAGGCTGAATACGTCTCTCTGACACTTGCTCTCAAGGAAGGTCTATGGCTGAAATCTTTATTGGAAGAAACAAAGCTACTGCCTCAACAGCCTTTGCAGCTTCACTGTGACAACTTGTTAGCAATTATACTTGCAAAGAATCTCAAACATTCTGAGAAAACAAAGCACACAGCTCTCAAACTTCAATGCATTCGTGAATCTGTTACAAGAAGGAATTGTAGTACTTGTGCATGTTCGCACCCAAAATCAGTGGGCTGCTTTTCTCACAAAATCACTACCTAAAGTTAAACACTTAGAATGCTGCACCCAGGTTGGATTAAACTCTTTGTAAACAATATTTTCAATTCACGGGAGGTGCGTTGGAAAATCAATAAATTAGAAATATTCAATAAAGCACTTCGCAGGAAATCTAGTGTAACCACTTACCTACATCCAACGTGTATAATAAGACCCATTTGGGCAACTTATCGATCATCAAAGTAATAAACATCAACAAAAATCATACCAAGCGTGGACAAGGGAGACTGAGTAATAAACATCAACAAAAACCATACCAAGCGTGGACAGAAGAATGAGGCAGTTAGGTTGTCGACAGATTGGACGCTTGGTTTTTACTCCAAGAAATTGTTGAGGACAGTAATTAGAAATAACGAGGGAAGTGTTACATCCCCAAAACTGAAGGACATTTGGATGGGTGATTGTAGTTAAAGTGTCCGGTCAAATATGAGGTGGCCACCGAGTTCACACTAGGCCACCTCCTCATTCGAACCTATAAATAGGGCCCATTGCTTCATTTGTGAGAAATTCCTGGCATGAGGCATTTGAACTCTTGACCTTTTGGCAAAGTCTCATCACCCATATTGATGAGGGGCTGGTGGTATGGGACACTAAGTCAATCCCTTGGAGGTAGCAACCCCGCTTCGTTGCAGGCTCGAAGGTGAATCGCTATTGGCTCTACAACTGTGAGACGAGTCTTATGTCTGTCTTTGTATTGTTCGGAAATATGGCGTGTCTTGTCTTGTTCAGCAGGGAGAATTGTGAAGGATCTAAAACTACAATACCTGGATATCAAGCCATTAGCACAGGGACTGATCGAAACAGTAATCGACTTCAAGTGGGTAACGCATATAACAATTTCTGACTCAAAAGATTTGTGAGGTACGCGCTGAAGCGCACCTTCCAAAAATTCTCCGAGGCCTACCCCAAGGGCAAGCCTGGGAGGGGGTTTGGAAATAGTTTTCACCCATATTGATGAGGGGCTGGTGGTATGGGACACTAAGTCAATCCCTTGGAGGTAGCAACCCCGCTTCGTTGCAGGCTCGAAGGTGAATCGCTATTGGCTCTACAACTGTGAGACGAGTCTTATGTCTGTCTTTGTATTGTTCGGAAATATGGCGTGTCTTGTCTTGTTCAGCAGGGAGAATTGTGAAGGATCTAAAACTACAATACCTGGATATCAAGCCATTAGCACAGGGACTGATCGAAACAGTAATCGACTTCAAGTGGGTAACGCATATAACAATTTCTGACTCAAAAGATTTGTGAGGTACGCGCTGAAGCGCACCTTCCAAAAATTCTCCGAGGCCTACCCCAAGGGCAAGCCTGGGAGGGGGTTTGGAAATAGTTTTCAACCAGCAATTGACGCGTCTCGGGAAACCCTCACTAACTGCGTCATTGCGCCAAGCGCAAAGATGAAGAATCAAAGAACGGTACAACTTGTATAGTAAAATCGCGCAAGCTTGTATATGTGGCATAAAGTTTTTTCCTCGACTCTCCAATCGTTTCTACTGGAAACTAAACATGAATTTGAGCTCAATTCCCACAATGCTCCCTACTCGAGTGGTCCTCCCTTTCCCCTTTGAAGCTTTTCAAGTTCCGCAGTTCCACTCGTCTATGCGTAGGGCATTCAATCAAGAAATGTTGCATGGGTGCATCAGAAAATAAAAATAATCTTCCACGTAAGGGATTATTGATCCATTATCATGGAACTTTAACACGATAAAAGAAGATAACTAAATCAGCATTTAGCTTATGGAATAAAATATTTTTTGAAGTTTATGGTTTTTGGAAACGCTCTTTTCTTAAAAGTCGTTTAAATTTGAAAATACAATAGAGTTCTTTTTTTTCCTTAGAGGAAATTTGTGTTATGAAATTGGAGTTCCTGGATCAATGTAAATACTAAAAGTAAATCAATCGGTATTAAGAGTTGTAATAGATTTTTAAGATGTAAATATTTTACACCAAAACTAGAAATTGATTCTTTGAATTATAAATGTTTCTAGATTTGCAAGTTTCTTGAGTCCATTGAGTGTTTATTCATCAAACTTTCACTCAAATAAGCATAGTTAATGGTTTTAGCAGTAGTAATAGTAGTAGTAATACTAGTAGTAGTAGTAGTAGTAGTAGCAGTAGCAATAGCAGTGGTAGTGGTAGTTGTAGTAGTAGCAGTGGCAATAGCAATAGCAATAGCAATAGCAATAGCAGTAGCAGTAGCAGTAGCAGTAGCAGTAGCAGTAGCAGTAGCAGTAGCAATGGCAGTAGCAGTGGTAGTAGTAGTATCCACTTGAACTTTTTATAAGAGAGAAAGAGAAACAATCTTCACTTGAATTTTTCGTGAGTGGGCAATTCAATCAAATTTATTTTCATACGATGCAACCTCTTCAATAAAGATGGTAGAAGAATAAGCCTTCAAAATTAGATCATATGAAGTGAAAGCCAAAAATAGGGGGGGGGATCTTCTTTCTAGAGAAAAAAACATCTCCACCTTCTCTTATTTATCATCTAATAAAGTAATATATTGAATGGCTTTACTCTTCCCTTATAAAAGTAGCATAAATATTTTTTCCTTTAATTATATCCTTATTTAATGAGTTTTCTCAAGTCCCTTAATGACTCATGGTACTGTGAAACATATGGCTTTTGATAGAACTAGCTCAAGGTGGTCATCTCTTTTTCTTCACCATTATTATAATGTGAAAACTATCTCTTTTCACATCCTTCAAAAGTCTTGAATTCCACGATGTATGCCCAAACAAAATAAATCAATAATTTTATATGTCTCAAAAATATGAGCAAAATAATTTTAATAGAAAAAAATAAGTTTAATATTTTCCATATGTGGACTTATGACTTCACGATAACATGTAAATTATTCGAGAAATAGAACAATCATCATTAGAATTGATACCAGCCTAATATGCATACTTTGGGTAGTGGGATAAGATGATGATAAAGGAAAAAGAAATGTTGTAAAGTTTTAGGCTATAATCATACATGAATAGCAAAGGAAGTATCCACAAACAAAATGTGAACTTTGGGGACCTATAATAGCTTTGAAGATTGATAGATAGTACTTCACAAGGGCAAACTTAATAGTAGAGATTGATTGTGTACCATTTATAGGGTTGATTATAAATTTTTCTTCACCTGACATAGATATTCTTCCTTGGATTGTGTATATCAAGCTCATTAAGCTAGTTCTATCTCATATCTCATAGAAATCTAATGTTGTGGAAAATATGTTGTTTAGATCCTAATCCGGTAGCCTAGAGAATCTCAACTAGATGTGAATAAGATATACTTAGATCCAAATGTATATGTGTTAAACAAGATAATTATGAAGGAGAATGGAACGTTGGAGCTCAAGGTCTGTGTAAGCACATGAACAACACAAGGAAGAAGAAGAATCATGGAGCACAACACAATATTGAATGTATTACCAAGTGAATGTACAAAGATAAGTTACATGTTAGGATTATAGGCATATATACAAGCCAGGGGAAAAAAGCTCCTAAAGAGGGAAAAAGTTTCTCTATAGTCCTAAGTGTGTTCACACACATCACTACCAAAAAATATCAACAAATCCCACGTGAGAGCGATGCGGTGAACAAGGATTTGGCCCTCATGTATAAGGAAGGGCCAAGCTATGTGGAAAATGATCAATCCAAAAAAGGAAGTGAGCCCAAAACTTTGTGAAAAGCTTCCAACCTCTCCTTAGGCAAAGCCTTTGTGAAAAGATCTACAACATTATCATGTGTGGGCACATAAGCCAAATTGGTCTTTCTAGTAGAGAACCTCTCCCTAACATAATGATAGTGCACCTCAATGTCGTTTGTGTGAGTATGGAACAAAGGGTTCCTCGCAACTGCCACTGTGCTTTGACTCCCAATGAAGATGGTGGTGGTAGAAGACTAACCAACACCCAAATCAGTCAAAAGAGCAAAAGATGTGCTTAACCACCTACCAATGCTTGATACATGGGCGATGCATAAACCTGCTCATTTGAGAGATAGAAAATTGAGTATTAGACCAAGTTATGCATAAGTAAATCAAGCATCCAACAATTTACTAATAGAGAACAACATCAAATGCATCTCCAACATCATAAAGACTCAATGGTAAACTTGTTTCTATAGGAGTGGCAATAGCTTTGCAATCTTCAAGGCCAAAATATCAATAATGTCTCAATCTATTTTGTTTGACACAAAGTTATTCCCCCATCAACTTGCATAAACTGAATGCCCAAATAATGATGCAAATGCCCCAAATTTGACATCTCAAAAGAGGCATGCAGATCAATCTTAAATTCAGCAATATGCTTCTCATTAGGACTAGTGAGCAGCATGTCATCAACATATACAACAATAATCAGAATTATATCATTTGCACGCTTAACATATAAGGTTCTCATAGTTGGATTGTTCTAAAAACCATGTCCAAGAAAGTAGGCATGTATCTTTTCATACGAAGCACATGGTGCTTCTTCAAACCATATAGTGCCTTCTTGAATCTACACACTTTGACATACAAAGCATCTGTCCATGTGAAAAAACTACCATTAGAAGTGGTCAAAATGATCTTATCAACTCTCATTACAAGAGAAGTAGAGTTTGTTATACTTTATGGAATATTGGAATGTTAAATGGATTTTAATGCCTTGAGGTTTTTAATGTGTTTTGTGTTTTCATTTAGCTGGTGAAGATCCATGAGGGTGTGAACGTGCATGGACTTATTCAAATATTTTTGGAGATATTTAGAAGAATATTTAGAAGATAGCTAAATTTAGAAGATAGTATTTTTTTAGTTATTTTTGTAAAAATAATAGATCGCTTTAGAAAGCCATATTTTGTAAAAATAGAAAATTACAATTTTGTAAATAAAGCAAAAGCACGCTTTTCGAAGCGCCGACTTCATGTATCTTTTATTAAGGACGTAATAAGAAATACCTATAAATACACATGCTCTGATAGACTCGTCCATTAGAGTATGTGGGGGGAGATTGTACCCAATCTGGTGTTATCTCTTGTCTCTTTCTATTCTCTGAGTACTTTTGTGTGATTTTGTTTCTGTACTATCATCTGCATACGTGCATCTGCTAGATCCGAAGGGAAACTTTCTATTCTCTGAGTGCTTTTGTGTGGTTGAAGGAGGAGATCCCATAGGAAAATCTGTCTAAGCAACAGTCACGTGAATACAGTCTTGATATTAGCACACACCAAAGCCCTTTCACAAAATCTGCCTAGATGTTTGCCAAGTGATCCTCACACCCAAGTGATCTGTTGACAAGATAGCATAACATGTGACCCCTTGTTTGTGGAGATCGTGCTACCATGTAGCTTGCATCCAAGTTTCTCGGAGTCGCTCGTGTTCACAGCAACGCACGCGTCAATGGACGTTTAGTTTTTGCTTTGCTCTTGTAGTTCCGAAGTTCCCCGTTTAGCTTTTGCCACGCTCGTGTTAGCTTTGGTCTCATATTAAAGCCTATGCTCTTCTATTAAAGCCTATGTTGTACGCCTATATGGGATATTTCTCACACTTTTAGTGCTTGCCCCAGTCTACAGGGCTGCCCAACTCTTCAAAAGCTTGCGTGGCTTTTCAGTCGCTGACTCCCGAGGCTAGAGCAATAACGTCTGTGCTTTGTTTTTCTTATTTGAGCACACAATATTCTGTCATACATATATTTTGTCTTGATTTAGAAGCATATGTGGGATTAATATAGATGTACGTGCATGTTCGTTGAAGCACATCTACACAAATAAGAACAAACTCCAATTGTGTCAAGCCATAACTAAAGCTTATTAAATTACCACTACATAATTCTACAAATTTGGCCATAACTTGAGCATCCAAGCTCCAAATCAAGAAATTTTTGTTGCTATGGAAAGGCCTTTCAAAGCTCTTTCTAAAGAGTGGTTGCAAAACCCATCTTGGTTTCAGTTTTCATCATCTTTAAAGTTAGGAGTTGGCTCTTTCCTTGTCAATAACCCTTTTTCGAGCATCCTTTTTAAGTACAACTTATCAGAGAAAACTTGGAGAACTATTCTGATGGAGTGTGGACCATCTTTAGAAATTGCACAACTGAAAATTATTTTTTTGAACATCTAGATAAGTTTCTTGTCAATTTATATGCATAGTTTCTCTCTCTTTGCATCAAATTGCATGTAGGACATGCAAATTTCGCATAGTGCCTAGAGTAGCTATGTAGTTAAGAGTGGATGCATATTGTACAATGCATGTATTCTTCTTGCAGGGACAAGAAAGTATTTTTTATTGCAGGGTTGCAGGGAGAAGAATTTAAAATTGTCAGGGTGTGTAATCCCCTTTTGGCCTACTTATAGATAGATTATTCTTGTCGACATCGATATCATGGAAATTACTTGACGTTATTTTTTCAAGTTTCAAAATTGCACCATTATGCTGGCAAAGTTTTTAGCAAATTAGTATGCATATGCATTCAAGTATATATAACACAATAAAAGTTTCTTATTCTTCATGTTCCATTGAGCAAAGGCTTGTAATTTGTTTAAAATTGCTACTAATCGTTCATGGTTAGTAAATAGACTGCTCCTAATCATTCATGCTTTCCAAAAGTTATTTTATCACATCAAGATATTCATTTTTGTTATCACTTTTGGATTGCATTTAGTTTCCAAAATAGACTTCAGTGATGTGTCATTCACATTAAATTCCAGTTTTCCAATTCCATGCATGTGTTTTTACATGGAACATGCTTATGATTGTTCAATGATGGGACATGTGATTGGCCATCCATGTCTATTTTATTCTTATCAACTGAGGTCAGTTGCTTGTCGAATGGAAGGCATGTTATACTTTATGGAATATTGGAATATTAAATGGATTTTAATCCCTTAAGGTTTTTAATGTGTTGTGTGCTTTGATTTAGCAGGTGAAAATCCATGAGGGTGTGAATGCGCATGGACTTATTCAAATATTTTTGGAGATATTTAGAAGAAGATAGAAGATAGTAATTTTTAGTTATTTTTGTAAAAATAATAGATCACTTTAGAAGCGATGTTTTGTAAAAATAGAAAATTACATATTGTAAATAAAGCAAAAGCACGCTTTTCGAAGTGCTACCCTCATGTACCTTTTATTCAAGATGTAATAAGAAATACCTAAAAATACACATGCTCTGATAGGCTCATCCATCAGAGTATGTGGGGGGAGATTGTACCCAATATGGTGTCATCTCTTGTCTCTTTCTATTCTCTGAGTACTTTTGTGTGATTTTGTTTTTGTACTATTCTCTGTGTACGTGCATCTGGTGGATCCGAAGGGCAACAGAGTTGTTAGCACATGTGACAGTATTCCCTATAGGAACAGGCTCAAGTGAACTGAAGAAATTGTGTTGCAAGGTAATATGTTTGGTTGCCCCACTATCAAAGTATCAAACATCTGAGTCTAACACAGATATACATTACTCAATGAGAAGATGGTTCATAGCTATAAACAATAGTAAATGCTCATTCTTCATCTACAAAAGATTAGTAGATTTTGTTTTAGGTGTAAAGGCCTCTACAACAACCATTCTAGCCTCTTTCTTCTTTGCCTCTTTTGCAGCTAGTTTTGGACAACTCTTTATGACATGATCATTTCCCTTACAATATTTGCAAATTTTTTAATGCTTTTTTGTTTTCATCTCATCTTTGTCTTCCTTCTTTGATTGTGCAGCGTTAGTAGATTTTTGTTTGCCTGTAGATAAGCTCCATTTACCTTTGCCCTTCTATCTAGCTAAGAAAGCTTGATCTCAAATATGCATAATTGACATGTTCTACCTAGACCGATCTTCGTGCAAGAAAACAGAGACTAACTCTTCAAATGTTAATGCATTTGGATTGCCCTTCATCATCAATGGAAGAGTAGAATCTAAACTCTAATATGAATCTCGAAGACCATTAAGAATATTCTCCACAAGTGAACTATATGGCAAGACTTCATCAGCAAAAATCAAATGCTCCTTCAAATCATTGATCTTTGTAAAAGAAATGTCCATAGAATCTCCTTCATTCATATGATCACTCTTCAAATATTTCTGGAGGTAAGCAACACAAGCATCATTTCTTGTCTTTTGTTTTGCAGGACCGAAGGTGAGGGATTGTGGCATGTTTGATAGAAAAAGCTATAAATGCATCTCCATGAGCATCTCTTCGATCCCAATGAAGTTGCTTTGCAATAGGTGCAGGACAAACCACAACACGAACAATAATTTGAAGATCATCATCTTTTGCAAATTAGAATTGAATAGGTTCCATAGGTTCTAGTGCTAGCTTTTCACACCAGAAGTAGCTTTCTTTACCAAAAACATAGCTTTACACATCCTTTGTTGTAGCACCTCCCTTTTCTTGGTAATTTTTTCTTCTTTTCTACCTTATTCCTCATCAAAAGTCTAATAATTTTACATTCGTTCAATCTAGACCACAAACTTGAGTTTTTGCATAAGAAGTTTTTTTCCTTAATCACTTTAGTTTTTCTTGAAAAGTTGAAGTGTCAGAATTGAGCAAATAGATAGTCAAAACCATGGTTTTGGCATGCTTTAAGCACATTCGTGCTATCAAATTGATCAAACTCTAAGTAGAATCTAAAGGCACTCCGAACCCATATGCTCTAAAATTTAATTGACCATCATATAGGTATCAGAGTCACACAAATTTTAAAATGAGTGCTCCTCATGGAATAGACCTCACAGATACAAAAGTACAACTCAATCCAACTTTTTTTCATATACTTCTCTAGGTTTTGAATCAATTTTCACGAGTTTGAAAATACATAAATGGGCTCAATATCCTAACCATACAACTCAAATCATCAAGCTTTGTAATTATGCTTTGTTCATTATTACACAACTATCTACAAAACTTTATTCACTTATGACTCTTGTAGATAGGTAAAATCCAATCTAGGGTTAGGGTTTCAAAGAATCAAGAGGGTCAAAAAACTCAACTTCAATAGATTAAGGTGAACTAACTGATGGGAAATAATCTTTGGAATAGTTACAAGTGATGAAGTTACACTGACACTTACCACACTCACACCAACGGATCAAGGAGTAAGGGCCTTCACTCAATGGAATCATAGGGATAAATGATGTTGAGATATCAAGCTCAACATGTGATGATCTAGGATGACACACACCAGTTTTTCATTTCTTTGACATGTATAGTGGTCATGCCAGTATATGTCAGGGATACTTCCTTGAGCTTTATCAGATTTATCTACCGAGAGTGATGGCACATTTGTTTCTTGCTAGCTCACTCATTCGCGGACATTAGGTTTTTCCTTATGTACTGATCTTTATATATTGCACTTGTTGTATTCTTGTTTTTCGGTCATTCTTGTACATTCCTTTTATGTAATAGAAGAAGAAGAAGAAGATCATTCTTCCTTGCCTCAATCTGTGTGTGTGCTTCTCCTTGCGAGTGAGAGTGTGTGTGAGCTCTCTTCATTATCTCCTCCCTTGTGACATGGTATCAGAGCCAGCGTGGCTGTAGAGAGATCGTGGAGAAGGTGACGGTGAAGACTACGCAGCAAGGCGTGGAGAAAACATGATTTCATAAACGGCCTCTGTTTACGAAAATCGGCGTGAAGGTAGAAGACCTCAAAATATTTTCGAGAGTTATCCCTTTAGGATCACTAGTTTTTTGTCAGATCCAAGTTTCAGAGCCATCTCGACCTCCATTTCGAGCCCGCAAGGTGGGCCCACAGAAAAACCAGGTCAGTTTCAGAAACTATAACTTGTGTTGTGTTCGGCAACACTCATATATTCCAGAACCAGATTTTCAAGCAATTTCGTGTACTGTTGATACACAAAAACTGTGTTTTTCTGAGATCGAACTATCACGTCATAGTGCGACAGTGTTCAAGCAGAAGTGCTGCTTGTAGTGTTTTGCAGTGTTGTGAATTGTTGCAGAAATGGCAAACGCAGATGGAATGAGTCAACTTATGAGCGATAAGCTAGACAAGAACAACTTCCATGCTTGGAGATTCAAAATGATGAATTTCTTGATGGGAAAAGGCTACTGGAAGTATATCGAAGGAGAGAATGAAAATGCTCCGCGGTTACCAGAAAGGAATCAGACTGTAGAACAGTTAAGAGCATATGAGGAATGGAATCAAGGTGCACGAAAGGTAATGTACTGGCCATCTGTTAGCATACAAGATAGCATGATTGAACACATACAGGATGCCAAGACTCCAAAAGAGGCTTGGAACAGTTTGGTCACTTTGTATGAGACTAATACAAAGGCATGGAAATTGCAACTCAAGAACGAGCTGCATACATTGGAAAAGAAGAACATGTCGGTAAGTGACTACACTCTAAAAATCAAAAGCATATGTGAGTCACTTGCATCTATTGGCGTGAATGTAGATGATGATGATAAGGTGGAAGTGTGCCTTCGTGGTTTAGGAGCTGCATATAAGCAGTTCAGAACTTCCATATAGACCAGGGAAAATATTCTGAATTTTGCTGATCTAGTATCTATGCTCATTATTGAAGAAAAGAATCTTGGTGAGGATTCAAACTCCCAAGGAAAGCCTAGTTCTGAGCAGGTATTGTACTCTGGCAGAGGAAGAGGCAAAGGTAGAGGTTTCGGAAGTGGAAGAGAAAACAGTAACCAAGACCAAGGTCAACAACAGAATCATGCAGGAGGAAGAGGACAGTTTTGAGGCAGGGAGAGCCAAAGAGGTCACAGAAATTTCCAAAGAAATGATTCAGATAATGATAGTAAAGGATGTTGGAATTGTGGTAAACCTGGACACTTTGAACGTGATTACAGGTTAAAGAATCAAAATAACAGAAGGCAACAAAACAACTATGCATCCACAAGTGCAGATGATTTTGAGAAGTTGTTTATGGTTCAACATCACATGATGAATACGATGTCTGCTCGTGTTTCAAAATCGAATGACAATGTCTGGTATGTTGATTCAGGTGCTTCAAATCACAGGACCAGTCATGCAGAATGGTTTAGTAGTTTACAGAAAATGCCAGTTCCTGGATATGTTGAAACAGGTGAGGATACATCGCATCGTATTGAGCATACAGGAAACATAGCATTGTCTATGGAAGATGGGAAGGTAAAACATCTTGCTGATGTGTTCTGTGTTCCAAATATAACAAAGAATGTGGTTTTTGTTGGACAAATGGTTGACCAGGGATTACAAGTCAGGTTCAATGCTGATGGATTATATGTAGAAGAGTACAAGCAGGATGGACGATTGGTTGCCAAAGGAAACAAAGTGGGTAGGATGTTCACCTTAAATGTGAAGATTCCTGAAATGAATGCAGCCATGTTTGCAAAAGGTGCAGGAGTTATTGCAGATATAGAGATATGGCACAAACGGATTGGACATGCAAACTTGCAAAGGTTGAAACTGATGCAATCAAAGGAGATTGTCCATGGACTACCAAATTTCAAAGTTGCATAAATGCAAAAGGTATGTGCAGCATGTCAATTTGGTAAACAGTCAAGAGCATCATTTCCACATGACAAGCATGTTAGTGAGAATGTACTAGAAGTAGTACATAAAGATGTTTGGGGTCTAGCAAAGACCATATCTATGGGTGGTTGCAGGTTTTATGTTACTTTCATTGATGACCATACATGCAAAGTATGGGTATATTTCATGAAAGAGAAGAGCGAGGTGTTCACTCACTTCCAGAATATTAAAGTTAGGGTGGAAAAGGAGACAGGGAAGTACATTCAGACATTAAGATCTGATGGAGGAGATGAATACATGTCAAATGAGTTCAACAATTTTCTAAAAAAATCATGGAATTCGGCGTCAGTTTTCATGCAGGTACACACCACAACAGAATGGTGTTGCTGAATGCAAAAATAGACATATTGCAGAAATAGCAAGAGCCTTAATGGCTGAGAAGAATATGCCTCACGGTTATTGGGCAGAAGCTGTGCATACTTTTGTATACATCATGAACAGAACTCCGACTGCTATTGTACATCAAGTTACACCTGAAGAAAAGTTTACAGGTAAAAAGCCAAACTTATCACATCTGAAAGTTTTTGGTTGTATCGCATATGTACATGTCCCAAATGAATTGAGGATGAAGCTTGATCCAAAAGCAGAAAAGTGTGTCTTCATTGGATACTCCCTTGAGCAAAAGGGATATAAATTTTATAACCCACTCACACAACAGGTAAAGGTGAGCAGAGATGTCGTATTTGATGAAATGTCAAGCTTCTATGCAGATGCCAAAGAAGGACTGAGTCTTGAACCAAATGACAAAGAAAATGCTGAAAAATCAAGTGCAGAATCTCAGGTTTTGAGTGGACCGGATGCATCACCAAGCAATAGTTCCAACTCAAATCCATGGAGTGGAAGATTACGTGGAAATTTCAGTCCATCAAATTCATCAAATACATCCAAGAAAGGTAAAGAAAAGCTTTCTACTGGTCATAAAACATGTGCAGGTTTTGAAGACATTGATGGAGATTCAAGCGGTTCAGAAAAGAGTCTTGATGAGGAACTTGGACTGCCCTTTGTGAAGACTCCAGGAGTAAGAAGGGCACATGCAGATGATACAAGGAGAAGTGACCCAGGACCAAGAAGATCTGGGAGGATGAGGAACTTGTTGATTTCGTGACAAAAGCTTGTTCACTAACAAGACTGCGGAAAATTGCCACGACTCAACTAGAACTAAGCTAGAGTGATATTAGAACACCTCTATAATCATCAATAGCTTAGCAACCTTCTAAAACTGAAACCTTTATAACTGTATTTAGTGAAAACTGAAAATTCACTTTACAGAAAGCTTCGCGTTTCCTTCAAGCTTCAATTCTGAACTTATTTACTTCAGACTTTACACTACTGTGTTTGCTTACAGTTAGATAATCTTTCCGTTACTTAACTGTGCAAAAATTGTATTTTGAACTCACCAAAATTTCACCGGAACTTCACCGGAATTCTACCGGACTGTTACTGGAATGTCACCGTAATCTTACCGGAATCAACTACAATTCTGTTTGTAATTACTTCAAATGATTGTTGATGAAGTAAGGAAGTAATACCTATTCTTCCTTCAGTAAATGAACTCTTTCTGAAGTTTAAGAAAAAACTTCACCAGTTCAGGATGCCTTTTTACGGTCAGACTTTGTACTGTGTACATGTCCCGTTTCACAAAACTCTTTTGATCAATTTGTAGTTCAGACTCCTAGCTTCAAGATGAGCTATCTCTCATAAAAATCTTTACACTGTGTTACGAGATCTAACTCTCAGAAGTACCGGAAAAATGTTTACTGAGAAGAACTGTAACTGTTAAATAACTTTCACAGTAACATGAAATTACTCAGATTTCTTCACATACGAAGAATGCACTCAATCTTCCACATGAACATGTGTTTTCTATTAGAGAAGATGTGTACAAAATAGCTTGGCCTCACTTTGCTCATAGCTATGGAAAACTCTCCTACTCTGAGTAGTTATTCCTTACCATCTCTCTCAGATGAATACCCGACAGTTCAGGTTTTACTATTCATCTCTACATACACAATCTTTTGCGTCTTCTATATCACTATCCTCAGTATCTGTATGCGCTCTTCTATCTCTTCTCTTCTCACCTCATCTATTCCGGTTCTATGCTCTCTCTTATATACATTTTGATCCGAGATTCAAACTCGTAATTCTGGAAGTTTCTACACCTTATATTACACACGTGAATTTGTCCCTTCACTAAGGCTTGATTTTCTGAATGTTTTGTTTCTACTTCTTTTTGTCTTTCTTCATCTTTATGTCTGTCTGTATGTCAAATTTGTGAGTGATTCTTCAACAGAACTCAGTGCAACAATTGACATATGATAGTTACATGGCTCGTCATTATGCCTACATGACAAAGGTAATACAAGATGCTGAACCTTCTTGCTTTGAAGATGCAATCGGAATTGCAGATTGGGAAAAAGCTATGGATGAGGAGATGGGTGCACTTTATGGAAAAAAAATGATACATGGAAGCTAGTTCCATTTCCGCAAGGAAAGAAACCCATAGGCTGTAAATGGGTTTACAAGGTAAAGCATAATGTTAATGGTAGCATAAGCAGGTATAAAGCATGATTGGTAGCTAAAGGATATGCACAGACATATGGCATTGATTATGAGGAAACATTCAGCCTTGTAGCTAAAATGTCTCCTGTTAGGACACTTGTTGCATTAGCTACAGCAAAAGGATGGACTTTGCATCAGATGGATGTGAAGAATGCTTTCCTACATGGTGAGTTACAGGAAGAAGTATATATGGACCAGCCACAAGGATATGAAGATTCAAAGCATCCAAAATATATTTGCAGGTTGCAAAAGGCTTTGTATGGGCTGAAGCAGGCTCCACGTGCATCGCATGCAAGGATTGATGATTACTTAACCAGCATTGGGTTTTCTATGTGTGATGCAGATCATTCACTATATGCAAGGAAGGCTGATGATGGCATCACGATTGTGGACATTTATGTTGATGACTTGATTGTAGGTGGCGATAATGAAGAAAGCATCAAAGAGGTAAAGCAACTTCCTATGCAAGAATTTTACATAAAAGATCTTGGTGTGCTGCGCTATTTCTTGGGCATTGAGTTTATACATACAGAAACAGGTATATGGATGTCGCAAAGGCAATATGCCTTGAATATGCTGCAAAAATATGGTATGGCTGGTTGTAAGCCAATTTCTATGCCATTAGATCAGAATTTGAAGTTGGATACTACATCAGGTGAAGCATTGGAAAATGCTACTATGTACAGGAAAATTGTGGGAAGTCTTATATATCTTACAATTACAAGGCCTGATTTAAGCTATATTGTTAGACTTGAAAGTCAGTTTGTGCAGGTTCCCAGGAAGCCACATTTGGATGCTCTAAGGCGCACTCTACATTATGTGAGTGCTGCTTTGGATTATGCATTGTTTTATGAAGCTGGTGTAGATTTGGAGGTTCATGGATACACCGATGTTGATTGGGCTGGTAGTACTCTAGATTGAAGATCTACTAGTGGCTTTCTTTTCTCACTTGGAGGTGCAGCTATTACATGGAGCAGTAACAAGCAACCCACTGTTGCTTTGTCGAGTACAGAGGCTGAGTATAGAGGTGCTGCAATGGAAGCATGTGAGGCATCATGGCTAGAGATGTTACTTGCAGATTTAGGTGTGGAAGTGCAAAATCCTATCACTATCTATTGTGATAATCTTAGCAGCATACAGTTAGCACGGAACCCTGTTTTCCATGCTAGAACAAAGCATATCGGTACATTATCACTTCATCAGAGAGAAGGTATTAGCAGGTGATATTGATCTTGTTTATGTGAGAACAGATGAGGAGGTTGTTGATATTTTCACCAAAGCACTTGGAGCTGAGAAGTTGAAGAAGTTTCGGGAGATGCTTGGATTACAGGATATGGAGTTGAGCTTGAGGGGGAGCATTGAGATATCAAGCTCAACATGTGATGATCCAAGATGACAAGCACCAATTTTTCGTTTCTCTGACATGTATAGTGGTCATGTCAGTATATGTCAGGGATACTTCATTGAGCTTTATTAGATTTATCTACTGAGAGTGATGACACATTTGTTTCTTGCTAGCTCACTCATTCGTGAACATTAGGATTTTCCTTATGTACTGATCTTTATATATTGCACTTGTTGTATTCTTGTTTTTAGGTCATTCTTGTACATTCCTTTTATGTAATAGAAGAAGAAGAAGAAGATCATTCTTCCTTGCCTCAATCTGTGTGTGTGCTTCTCCTTGAGAGTGAGAGTGTGTGTGTGAGCTCTCTTCCTTATCTCCTTCCTTGTGACAAATGATTCATCTTTCTTCTCTCTCAAGATGTTTCAAACTCAATTATAGGGCACATACAACAACTAGAGACTGCAAAGTACATATGGAAATGTCTAGAGAGGTTGTATTCTACAAGCACTAAAACTAGGAATTTAATAACTCAAAAATGAGCATAACAACTTAAAGAACAATCCATCCACATCCTAAAGTGATTATGTTCAAAAATTCAAAAAAATTGTTTGATGCATTGGGTTCAATTGTATGCATACTTGAGGATGACGATCTAGTGGCCCACACACCCAATAGTCTCAAGGAAGATTACAAGTGGAAAGCATTCGTGACCTCATTATATTTAAGAGATAAGTTACTAGATTTTGAACAACATATTAGTCTTACAATCATGGAGGAAATGAACCTTCAAGGTTCATCCTCAAGGGTAAATCAGCCCCAAATTTTTAATGCAAGAAAATCTAGAGAGGAAGGAATTCAAGAGGAGGAAAATGAGATAGAGAATTAGCTAATGGTTTTCACAATGTCAATAAGCATTAAATGAAGGAGATCAATGGGAAACGGAAGAGGTAGAGGAAGGATAAGAGGATATCAAGGAAGAGGATACCCAAGAAATAGAGATGCAAGAAGAAACAATGGTTGCTTCATATGTGGAAGAGATTGGTACCAAAAGATTCCAACTACAATCATGCAAGTGAGGCCACAATCTAACTATGTTTCAACTTCACATGATGTTGAATCTATGTTAGGACTGAAGTATATGCAAGGAGCAAAGGAAACCATGGATGGAAAGTGATATGTAAACAATTGCTACTCTAACCACATGTCATGTAGCAAGAATTGATTCACAAATTTGCATTCACCACCTACTTTGGGACATGTAGAGGTAGATGATGCTAATCAACATTCTATTGAACATGATGGAAGTGTTCAAATGTAGAGCAAAAAGGGGATTCACCATGCTACCTAATAGAGTTATTGCATGTATCAACAATTACAAAAAACCTTGTCTCTATGGGGCAAATGGTGGAGAAAGGTTATCAAGCCAAGTTCAACCATAAAAGATGTTTTGTAGAGGATCAAAATCAAAGGTACAAGCTGATTGCAAGATGAAAGAAGGATCGAAGTTTGTTTGTAGCTGAGGTAAACCTAGTATACTCTCGACCTATGTACTTTACACATGACAACAAGAGGATAATTGAAATAGATCTTTGAAAAAAAAGGATAGGACATGTAAATTTGCAAAGATTGAAAGAGATGCATTCTAGATACTTGCTTGAATTAGTTCATACCGAGGTGTAGGGTGCTATGAGAGAAGATTCTTTAGGATGAAATATATATTATATTACATTGATAGATGAGTAAAATATTAAGGTGTGGATATACAAAAGTGATTTGTTGCAAAACTTTATAAAATATAAGACTATTGCAGAGAAAGAGGCAGGTAGGTATGTGTTATGTTTAAGGTCAAATGGAGGCAATGAATATTTTTCAAATGATTTCAGCTCTTTCCTATGAGAGAATGGTATTAGGAGAAGCTTTGCATATAGATATACACCACGACACAATGGTTCAATTAGAATAAATACATGCATATTATAGAGACAATAAGGGGAATATTGGACGAGCTGAGTATGCCTCTATGCTATTTGAATTATGTATTTTCCACTATCACATACATTATAAATAGGAACCCAATAGGGGAATTACATGAGAGCACTCTTGGTGAGTAGGAGGTAAGATGAAAAATGGATGCTAACACTAAATATAATTCTTTGATATATAGTGGAACAAAAAGGTTAGAAATTTTATAATCCCTCCAAAAGGGAGTTGAAAGTAGTCGAGATGTTATATTTTATGATCTCACACCTCAAGTTAACTTGTGAATGATTTGAAACTTCATTTTTTTCTTAATGCCTCTTTATTATGATGAATTGAGGTAGAAACAAATGACGAAGAACATAAATGAAGTTTGTTTCCTATTTTTTCTTCAAGTTGATATTCACTCTTCTACGATTATATCTTATTTTCATGACATGCATGAGGTGAAGCTTCTCTTCCTCTTCGACATGATCATTTGCCTTAGGACACTTGCAATTTTTTTTTTGCTTTTCTATTTTCTTATCATCTTGGTCTTCCTTCTTTGACTGTGTAGCATTAGCAAATTTTTGCTTACTGGTAGATGAGTTCCATTTACAATTGGCCTTCTAAGTAGCTAAGAAAGCTTGATCTACAACATGCATAATTGACCTATTCTGTTTGGACTGATCTTCTTGTAACAAACAAAGAATAAATCCTCAAATGTTAAGGCATTTGGATTGGCTTTCATCATCAATCAAATAGTAGAAGAAAAACTCTAATATGAATATGAAATATTATTAAGAATAGTATACACAAGTGAACTATCTTCCAAGTTTTCATGAGTAGAAATCAACTACTCCTTCAAGTCTTTAACCTTTGTCAAAAAATTATCCATAGAATCTCTTTCATTCATAGGCTCACTGTGCAACTATTTTTGGAGGCAAGCAACATGAATCTCATTTTTTTCCTGGTATAACATTGTAAATGTATCCAAGCATCCTTTGTTGTCTTGCAAGAGAGTGAATTTGAGGGATAATGGTACATTTGACAAAAAAAACTAGAAATGCACATGCCTCAACATCTCTAACATCCCAACAAAGTTGCTCTATAGTAGGTGTGAAATGAACTACAACATGACTAAGAAATTGAAGATCATCATCTTCAACACCATCTACACCACCTTCAATAATTGTATTTGTAGGTGTAGAAGGATGCTTTTCAATACCCTGCACAATATTCCACAACCATTTTGCTACCAATACATGATGCACCATATATGCCCACAATTGGTAATTAGTACCATCCAACTTATCCTCAACAACTAACATATGGAATATGTTGTTTGTTTCAGCCATGGTAAATACTATGATGGGAAAAATTTATTGTCTCTCAAAATATTGAACAGAAACACATGGTGAAGCTCTCCTAAACCTATAGCAGACTTCGAGGTGCTTGTACTTGCAAACCAAAACCTGTTACCATTAGTGTCCATGTGAAAGGCCAAATGGCCACCAAACACTTCTTTGTATATGTTCTTTAATAAAACATATAGTGGTCTGGTTAGTCATAGACTATAAGTTCAATCGCATTTGTAAGACCTAAGAAGTCTATCTCCGTGCTCCCTGTGTGCTGTGTTTTTCTATGTATTCTGTAGCCTCTGGGCGGAGTATCGTGTGCGGCCCAAGGAGCTTGATTTTCTACTCCGAGGATATCGTCGTGGAGCTCGCGAGAAAGAGAGTGCACTATGGTGCATCACCATTGAAATACTTCATTGGTATTAGAGCATTTTGACACAAAATATTTTTTCCTTTTGTGCAAGCGAAGCAAGCACCCACCCAAGGATTTCTCTGGAAATCACTCCACAAAAGGAAGTAAGCCCAAAGCTTTGCGGAAAGCTTCAAACTTCTCCCTAGGCAAAGCCTTCGTGAAAAGGTCTGCAATGTTTTCTTGCGTGGGCACATATGCCAAGCTGATCTCCCTAGCACAGAACCTCTCCCTGACATAGTGATAACGCACCTCAATGTGCTTAGTGCGAGCATGGAACACAGGGTTCCTCGCAACTGCCAATGCGCTCTGACTCAGTGAAGATGGTGGTGGTAGAAGTTTGACCAACACCCAAATCAACCATAAGGCATCTGAGCCACACACACTCAACGGTTGCTATGAAAGCTGCCCTATACTCAGCCTCACAATTGGAAGTGGTCATAGTAGGCTGCTTTTTGCTCAACCAAGATGTACATGAGCTACCAAGCATGAAGCAAAAGCCACTAGTGGACACACGAGTGTCATAGCAACGAGCCCAATCAGAGTCAGAAAAAGCATGCAAATCTGAAGGTAGTGATCCCCCCTGCGATAAAACAACCCAAGTAGCCTAGTACCACTCAAATAGCGAAAGATGCGCTTAACCGCCTGCCAATGCTTGACTCCAAGGCAATGCATAAACCTGCTCATCTGTGAGACAACAAACTGAATATGTGGTCGAGTAATGCATAAGTAAATCAAGCATCCAACAGCCTACTGATAGAGCACAGCATCAAATGCATCTCCAACATCATGAAGACTCAATCGTAAACCTGTCTCCATAGGAGTGGCAATAGGCTTACAGTCTTTAAGGCCAAAATGTTGCAATAATGTGTCAATATATTCGTTTAAAATCAACAATATGCTTCTCAATAGGACTAGTGAGCAGCATGTCGTCAACATAGACAACAATGATCAGAAGCACATTATTAGCACGCTTAACATATAAGGTGCTTTGAGTTGGATTGTTCTCAAAACCATGTGCAATCAAATAGGCATGTATCTTCTCATACCAAGCACGTGGTGCTTGCTTTAAACCATATAATGCCTTCTTTAACTTGCACACCTGGTTTTCATGCCCTTTCTGCACAAAGCCACGGGGCTAAAAAACATACACTTCTTCATGCAAGTCACCATTTCGAAATGTTGTTTTAATGTCCAACTAATGTACATTCCTACCATGATGAGTTGCAAGTGCACAGATGCTCCGAACAGTAGTCATACGGCATGTAGGTGCAAAGGTCTCATCAAAATCAATGCCTCTTTCCTGTGCATAACCCTTTGCAACAAGCCTAGCCTTATACCTGTCAACTCTACCATCCGATTTATGCTTCAGCTTGTATACCCACTTAGTGCCAATGACCTTCTTGCCAGGAGGCAAGTCACATAAAGACCAAGTACCATTCTTCATTATAGCATCATATTCAAATTGCATAGCAGCCCCATCCAATTTTTTGAATTTTGTGCTTCATCAAACAAAACAGACTCATTCTCATCACAGAGACTAGATGCAGCCATAGCATAGCAATTTGATGCAAAAGAGGCACTATGAGAGCCTGAACGAGTACGATATGGCAGAGGCGCATCTAGTTTGTTATCACGCAAGGTCTGCACCAGCCATTTTGGCATAGTTCTTTCTCCTCAATATCAGCTCTCTCATCAATAAGTGCATCATGCACATCTGCATCAGAAACGGAATTATCTGCATCATCACATGAAACCTGCAAAGGCTAAGAAGTTGCCTCATTAGGACCAGCACTAGACTGTCCACCTGTAAAAAGAGGCAGCAAAGTATCATACATGTCTTTGGAGCTACCAGATGTCTCCTTAGTACATGAATGCAATGGCTGAATAGCATCTTCCACAAAAACAACGTGACGGCTAACCAGAATGCGTTTAGTCTGTGGATGATACAGATGATAACCTTTACTTTCAGAACTGTACCCAACAAAAATACATTTTACTACTTTATCATCCAATATTCTACGATGTTGTTCAGGCACTAATGCATATGCCAAACAACCAAAAACACGCAGATGAGCAATAGATGGCTTGCGGTCATGCCAAGCCTAATATGGAGTGATAGACTGCAACACTTTAATGGGACACCTGTTCAGTACATATGCTGCACACATGACAGCCTCAAGCCAGAAACTATGTGGTAAAGCCTGACTCTTGACCATACACCTTGACATCTCCATGAGTGACATGTTCTTTCATTCAGCAACTCCATTCTGTTGAGGTGTATACGGCACTATACACTGGTGTTTTATCCCACGTTCATCTAGAAATGCATTAAAATCAAAAGACATATATTCCCCCCCTCGATCAAAACGGAGGGTGCCCATTTTACATGCTGACAGATTTTCAGCCAAAACCAAAAACTGTTTGAAGCACATGAATACTTCGGACTACAAGCTACAATTTCTGAGTAGCCCAAACTGAACCATCTTTTGGAAAGGATGAACGCTACATTTAGCCCAAAATACAGCCTTCACAAACATGTTTTCTAGGTGCCTGTTTGGGCAAAGAGGACACCATTTCAGATTTCTGTAGGCATAGCAAACTAGCAAAATTTAGACGACCAAAGCATGCATGCCAAAGCTTTGCATCTGACATAGCTTGAGAATCATTTATAGCACATGCCAAATCATTTATAGATCTTTCATAGTCTATGAGCTTATAGAGCCCATGACATAAAATGCCAGAAGCAATAATCACATCACCATTTGACAGATCATGAACTGTACACCTGTCATCAACAAATTTCACAACCAAGCCAATCTTGGCTAATGCATAAACTAATAACAGGTTCTTCTTGATCCCTCGCACAAATAAGGCATCTGACAAAGTGATAGGCTAGTTTTGTTCAACTTTTTGAGATACTGTCAATTTTCTACATTAGGGGATTTTAGTCACTAGCCATGGCTAAAAGGAATGATGTTAGTTGTATGTTGGGTATTGAGAATAAGTTGGATTGTACAAATTTCCCATTATGGGCTTATATGATGCATCATGTATTGGTCACAAAAGGACTGTGGAATATTGTGCAGGGTGTTGAAAATTGTCCTATTTCACCTCCAAATACAAGTACTAAAGCTGATGCAGATGGCATCGAAGATGGTGAGATTCTACAGATTCCTGTCTGAAAAAGGTCGACATTGGAAAGTATATGGGCACTGAAAAGTATGAGAAGAAATACAAGTGAAAGGACACTTGAAAGGAAAAATGGGTTTGATTGGTGGTTCTTGTTGATGCATTTGTTGTAAGCAAATGGACTTGGCGATGAATTGAAACTCTTTCTTACCAACTCCCATAACAGGATAAGAGGAGTTGTTGGCGCATGTAACAATATTCCTTGTAGGGGCAGGCTCGAGTGAAGAGAAGAAACTGCGCTGCGAGGTAATATGTTTGGTCGCCCCACTATCAAAATACCAAACATCTGACTCTACTGCAAACATGCACTGCTCATGAGAAGATGGGTCAAAACTGCAGACAATAGTAAACGCCCATTCTTCTTCCTGCACAAGATTAGCAGACTCTGTTTTTGGTGTAGAGGCCTCTGCAACAACCATTCCAGCCTCTTTCTTCTTTGCCTCTTTAGCAGCCAGTTTTGGATAGTTCTTTCTGATATAATCATTCCCTTTACAGTACTTACAAAACAATTTTTGGTTTTCTGATTTCTTCTCATCTTTATCTTCCTTCTTCGAATATGCACAATTAGCAGATTTCTGCTTACTAGTTGAAGAGCTCCATTTTCCTTTGCTCTTCTGACTAGCCAGGAAAGCTTGATCTGCAACTCACATAATGGACCTGTTCTGCTTGGACTGATCTTCCTGCAACAGAACAGAGACTAACTCCTCAAATGATAAGGCATTTGGATTGCCTTTCATCATCAACCGAAGAGTAGAAGAAAAACTCTGATAAATCAGGAAGACCATTCAAAACGGTCTGTACAAATGAGCTATCTCGTATAACCTCATCAGCAGAAATCAACTGTTCCTTCAAGTCTTTGATCTTCATTAGGAAAATGTCCATAGAATCACCTTCATTCATGTGCTCACTCTCCAACTGTTTTCAGAGGTAAGCAACACGAGCCTCGTTTCTAGCTTGGTAGAATGTGGTAAGTGTATCCCAAGCATCCTTAGCTGTTTTGCAAGAGCGAATGTGAGGAATAATGGCACGTTTGACAGACAAATTTATCAATGCATATGCCTGGGCATCTCTACCATCCCAGCAAATCTGCTTTATAGTAGGTGCAACAGAAACCGCAGCACGAAGAGGAATATGTAGAATATCATCATCTTTGACACCTTCTGCATCAGCTTCTATACCTATAGTTGTAACAATTGCAGGTCGATACCCTGCACAATGTTCCACAGTCCTTTTGCAACTAACACATGTCGCAACATATAAGCCCATAATGGGTAGTTGGTACCATCCAACTTATCCTCAATAGCCAACATACGAAATACATCACTGCTTTCAGCCATGGCTAGTGACTAAAATACCTTGATGCAGAGAATTGACTATATCTCAAAAAGTTGAACAGAACTACCCATACGAATTCCGCTAGACCTGTAGCAGACTTCGAGATGCTTATATTGACGAACAGAAACTGGTACATACATTTGGCACAAAAAGACGAAATAGCCTACACTAGCGCTATGATAGTGCATTCGAAGGCCAAAATGAGCTCAGATTGCAATTTTGGCACCACAGAGCGCAGATGTTTTGATCTCGAAAACACACTGAGTATGCTCACCAAAATCCATGCGATTCTGAGATTGCAACCCGACGAGTGTCGATGGCGCCCTAGATGAAGCGACGACCTGCTCTGGTACCAATTGTTGGAGTTAGACATCTACGGAAGCACATGAACAACACAAGAAAGAAGAAGAAGCTTGGAGCACAACACACAATACTGAATGTATTACTAGAGAATGTACAAAGATAAGTAGCCCATTAGGGCAATAGGCGTATATACAAGCCGGGGGGAAAAAACCTCCTAAAGAGGGAAAAAAGTGCCCTGGCGGTCCTAGTGTGTTCACACACATCGCTACCTAAATATATCAACATTCTATTGGGTAACTGATTATATGCAGTGGAGTCAGTGATTCACTATGCAGGTAAACATGTCAGTACTTGTAGTTTTCGTAGCAAACTAGCAAAATTTAGATGACCAAAGCGTGCATGCCAAAGCTTTGCATCTAACATAGCCTGAAAATCATGTACTGCACATGCTGAATCATTTACAGATCTTTCATAGACGATGAGCTTATACAGCCCATGACATATGCCAGAAGCAATAATCACGTCACCATTTGATAGATCATGAACTGTACATGTGTCATCAACAAATTTCAAAACCAAGCCAATCTTGGCTAATGATGAAACTGACAACAAATTTCTCTTGATCCGTAGAACAAACAAATCATCTGACAAAGTGAAAGAACTACCATCAACAATAGTCAAAATTATCTTACCAACTCCCATAACACGATACGAGGAGTTGTTGGCACATGTAAGAGTATTTCCTGTAGGGGCAAGCTCGAGTGAAGAGAAGAAACTACGCTGCGAGGTAATATGTTTGGTCACCCCACTGTCAAAGTACCAAACATCTAAGTCTACTGCAGACATGCACTCCTCATGAGAAGATGGGTCAAAACTACAAACACTAGTAAAAGCCCATTCTTCTTCCTGCACAAGATTAGCAGACTCTGTTTTTGCTGTAGAGGCCTTTGCAACAACCATTCTAGCCTCTTTCTTCTTTGCCTCTTTAGAAGCCAGATTTAGATAGTTCTTTATGATATGATCATTTCCTTTACAGTACTTGCAAAAGAATTTCTGCTTTTCTGATTTCTTTTCATCTTTGTCTTCCCTCTTCCATTGTGCAAAATTAGCAGATTTCTGCTTACTAGTTGAAGAGCTCCATTTTCCTTTGCCCTTTTGACTAGCCACAAAAGCTTGATCTGCATCACGTATAATGAACCTATTCTGCCTGGACTGATCCTCTTGCAACAAAACAGAGACTAACTCCTCAAATGACAAGGCATTTGGATTGCCTTTCATCATCAACCGAAGAGTAGAAGCAAAACTCTGATATGAATCAAGAAGACCATTCAGAACGGTTTGCGCAAGTGAGCTATATGGTATAACCTCATCAACAGAAAACAACTGCTCCTTCAAGTCTTTGATCTTTGTTAGACAATTGTCCATAGAATCACCTTCATTCATGTGCTCACTCTCCATCTATTTTTCGGAGATAAGCAACACGAGCCTCATTCCTAGCTTGGTACAATGTGGTAAGTGTATCCTAAGCATCCTTAGCTATTCTGCAAGAGCGAATGTGAGGAATAATGGCACATTTGATAGACAAAGCTATCAATGCATGTGTCTGGGCATCTCTGCCATCCCAATGAATTTGCTATGCAGTAGGTGCAGCAGAAACTGTAGGACGAATAGGAATATGTAGAATATCATCATTTTCGACACCTTCTACATCAACTTCACTACCTCCAATTATAACAGTTGCCTTGGTCTTTATGTGGCTTGCCTTCTAGCAAGAAAGCCATTAGCACCAAGTGGGTATACAAGCTGAAGTGTAAGCCTGATGGAACAGTTGACAGGTATAAGGCTAGGCTTGTTGCAAAGGGTTATGCACAAGAAAGGGGCATTGATTTTGATGAGACCTTTGTACCTACATGCCGAATGACTATTGTTTATAGCATCTGTGCACTTGCAACTCATCATGGTTGGAATGAACATCAGTTGGACATTAAAATTGCATTTTTCAATGGTGACTTGCATGAAGAAGTGTTTGTTTTTGAGCCCCATGGCTTTGTGCAGAAAGGGCATGAAAACCAAGTGTGTAGATTGAAAAAGGCATTATATGATTTGAAGCAAGCACCACATGCTTGGTATGAAAAGATACATGCCTAGCTGATTACACATGGTTTTGAGAACAGTCCAACTAAGAGCACCTTATATGTTAAGCATGCTAATGATGTGCTTATGAACATTGTTGTGTACATGGATGACATGATGCTCATAGTTCCTCATGAGAAGCATATTGCTGATTTAAAGGTTGATTTGCATGCCTCATTTGAGATGTCTGATTTGGGGCATTTGCATCATTTTTTGGGCATTCAGTTTATGGACGTTGATGGCCGAATAACTTTGTGTCAAATGAAATATATTGACACATTATTGCAACGTTTTGGCCTAGAAGACTGTAAACCTATTGCCACTCCTATGGAGACAGACTTACGATTGAGTCTTCATGTCGTTGGAGATGCATTTGATGTTCTCTATCAGTAAGCTATTGGATGCTTGATTTACTTATGCATTACTTGGCCAAATATTTAGTTTGTTGCCTCACAGATGAGCAGATTTATGCATTGCCTAGGTGTCAAGCATTGGTAGGCAGTTAAGCGCATCTTTCGCTACTTGAGTGGTACCTGGCTACTTGGATTGTTTTATCCCAAGGGGGGATCACTACCACCAGATTTACATGCTTTTTCTGACTCTGACTGGGCTGGTTGCTATGACACTCATGTGTCCACTAGTGTCTTTTGCTTCATGCTTGGTAGCTCATGTATATCTTGGTTGAGCAAGAAGAAGCCTACTATGGCCACTTCCAGTTGTGAGGTTGAGTATAGGGCAACTTTCACAGTGACTATTGAGTGTGTGTGGCTCAGATGCCTTATGGTTGATTTGGGTGTTGGTCAGTCTTCAACCACCACCATCTTCACTGACAGAAGGCTCTACCTAGGGAGAAGTTTGAAGCTTTCCGCAAAGCTTTGGGCTTACTTCCTTTTGTGGATTGATTCCACATAGCTTGGCACTTTCTTATACATGTCTGAAAGCTCCTTGTTCACCGCATTGTTGGTGCAGGGCAATCAACAATTGAAGTTTTGATGAAGGTTTGAAGTCAAGGACAGAATAAAAGATCAAGATATGAAGCATGAAGAAAGTACATGTTCAGAGAATGAAGATGTGTATACATATGTACATTAATTTAGAGCTAGCTCACTTATACTTTTGTATGGTCATGAGCTTGTAAATATTTGCCTATATATACAAGGAAAAATGTTGAGGCAAATATGAGAGAGTGTGTGAGAACAAGAATTGAAGAGAATTAGAAGTCATTAGACACTTGTGAAGTGTTTAGAATAGCTCTCTCATCCAGATGTAAAGTTTTCTAGTAGTGAAGAAAAGTTGCACCCAATTTTTTTGAGTGTTCTCCTTTCGTGCTTGATCATTTCAAGAATCCTTTTGTAGATGTACAATTCCATAGTTAATGAGTCTATGGTTAAATTTTGAGAGCCTAATTGTAAACACGCTATGAGAATTATGAGTAGAAACATTCATATGTGAAGAAGTGGTGAGTGTTTTCTGAAACATGCAAAATCTCGATGATAAAAAATTGATCATTTCTCAGTGCACAGTGTAAAGTTTTGCACAAATGAGGAGTCAAAATCTAAGTTGGAAGGTAAGCCATCTATGGCAAGAAGCATTTGCATAAACGGGTTCTAGTTTGAGAGAACCAAGCTTAAGAAGTTATAGGTGTCAAAGTCGACTGTAAAGAACTATAGTTTTAGACATAGGTGACTGTTGAGGGTTCAAAGGTTCAACACAACATCGAAGAAAGAATATACGAGATTACTTGTTTATCTTGCACTGATCCTCATCCACAGAGATTCTACCATAGCATGTTGGATATTATATTACAATTTTTCATTTCTTTACACTCCTACTGAATCAAAATTACTCAACCTTGTCAGACGATATATTTTCAGAAGTTAATAGAGTCTCATGCTTACACACAGATTCAATGCGCTTCTCGGTGCTGAAGACTAGAATTTCCTCATTAAACTTCACGAAAGATGGAAATTACAAACAAGAAATTTCTATCAAAACATTTCTGTTTAGAATATGACTCAGCACCGCTGTTGCGGAAATTATATGTATTCAATTTACATATGTATCTTTGGAACACATTGCACCACCACACTACTCATAGGTTGCGCAATGATTCCTGCATACCCTGTTCACTATCCTCGTAATCTCTGTTGAGAAATCTTCTTCTTTTTAGTTGTCGTGCTCTCTCTTTTGTAACGTCTTCTCGCCTTACGACATGTCCCCCCGACCTCAACATAACCGTCTTTTCTTTTTTTATTAAAATCCAATACACCAAAAAGATATATCTAACTAGATAATATCTACGTTTAACCATCTTTTCTGAATTCACATTAATCATTCATCTTCCAGATTTCCCTGCCTTCAATACCTGGCACAGCCCGGTGGGTAATTTTTTCAAAAATTAGACTCGAATTTAGCAATCCCTTGATCATATAAAATAATTTCCTACGACTGTTTGGAAATATGCACTTCTTCTGCTTCAATCTTCCGATTCTGCAAACTATTGACATCCTCCTCTGCACAATCCTGCTTTCCCTGAAAGTCTGCATCAATAATAAACTGCTGCTTCTCAATTAATATATCCACCTTTTCTTCTAGCTTCCTCTGCAACAATTGTTCTTGCAATTCCTTAATTATATGTGCCTGTTCTTCAATTTGCTTCTCTTGCTTTGTAATAACACATACTAAATCTTTTTCATACTTTGACACAAAGCATGTCTGCACCTGTTCATACTGAAGCTTAAACATACTGAGCCAACGACTTTGGAAAACATTCCAAATGTCCTGAACATACTTATGCAGTTGCTGCTTCAATAATCCTATATCTGACCCTGTCATTAATATAGCATCTAACTCCACATCTTCATCTTTTAACATCTGCTTTTCCAACTCCTGCAAAACTTGCATTCTCGAATGAAGAACCACTTGTTCCTTCTGCAAAGTAGCATTAAGTACTGAAAAATCCATCATCTCTTTTTGAATTTGTTCTTGCACAGACCTCTGCCATTCTTCGAATTCATGCATAGACCGCTTTATACTAGACAACTCTATCACATATTGCATCTTGTCCTTTTGCAATTTCTCCAGTAATTGTACCTTCTTATCCAACACTTCCTGAAGTGTTTTAGTCTGCTTCTGTAAAGACTGATAATCATCCACATTAATAAGTACTTTTGTCTACTCGTGCCGAGACAATTTTTCCTCTTGCAAAACTAAAAAATCAGAAATTCTTGCAACCTCTTCTTCATTCCTGGTACATCATAATCTGTAGTGTTAATTGATTGGTGCATAACATCCGTTGACATTTTCTCCCCTACTTCTTACAGCTGTTCCTCCAATCTTCTCTTTTTAGACAACTTAAAAATAGTTCCGAGTACTTTCGGATGCTCAACACCATCTGCAACTTGTAACAGAATATCCTCCTCTATCCCTGCTTTTCGTACATCAGGTTGAATCATCTGCATAACCGGTTCCAGCTCTTGTACAATATAACCTGCGCGGAGAAGATCCTCACACGTCTCTGAAGGTCTATCCATTACCTCTTTCACTGCTAGCTGTTCCTGCTCTCGACTCATCAACTCATGACCATGAAGATTTATCTGCTTTGGCCATACTAACTTCTGACCATCAACTAGCTGCATGAACTCAAATAATGCAGCTAAATATGCTGACAGCCTACTATTTGATTGCGTTTTACGCCTATCCCCAACAAATATCTCACTATGCAGGTGATCATACAACCAATGAGCCCAACTTACTTTTCCACCTGCCTCTACATAAGCCAAAGGTGCAATTTTCTTTGGACATATAATCATATTTGATAATAAAACACAACCTTTACAAATACCATTTTAACTGCTCCCTTCGAACATAACCTGCATTCTTCATCATGTAATACTACCGTCCCCCTTCTCTGGGTCCAAAATCTTTCTTCAAGGCCTCCTCCGAACACTTTGGAACGACTACATCGTCGTACATAGGCAACTGAAATAATTCTGCAACTAGTTCCGGTGAAAATTTTACCTGAAGTGCTAACTGACCCTTCGTTTTCTGAATAATTTCCAGCTGACTCTTTGTGTAATAATTGCATCTCCATCTCGCCCATGGCAATGTAGCGAACTGAAATAACCCAATCCTTCTGAGCCAATTCTCATTCAGAGCGGACTGTGTATCAACTTCCACTTTAAAGTCTGTAAATGGTTCCATAAGAGTTTGCACAAACTTAGTCGTTGCGGATGGCGTCGATATTTCACCTTCATCCTCCTGTAACAAACTATTACTTTCCTCTGTTGTGGTTTCTTCCTTTCGCACTACAACTTCTCTCTTTCTCATGCGTCCCCGCATGACTCCTGATTCAGGCACCAACACAGAAGATGCAGGAAGAGACATTATCTTGGGAGCCATAAAGTAGGACTGAAAATACCCGTTCCACAAGTGCAAATGCTTGAACTGCCACTGACTGCAATGATGGACGTACTTACGCACGTAACACTTCATGCGACACAATAATATTGTAGTATGGATTGCCATAAAAATCATCAATAGTCGGTTGCCCCGCATTTCGATAACCCACTTAACAAATCTTCTACACGTGCCTGAAAAATCATGGAGGTGAAAACTCATGTGCACTTCAATAATACGAAATTGATATTTAACTTTTTCAATACTGCCTTGTATAGTGCAAAAACTTCCAACTACACGATTCCGACAAATTGTATTTTGCAAGATAATAGTTGGTTGAATACTAGCTTTCTTTTCATATTCCCCTTGATGCATCTGCTCCTTATAGGTCTGCTGACTCGTAAGACGTAGTATACTTATTTCCAACACCTCATTACTTGCAGACCCGGAATATCCCTTAGTATGTGCACCGTGATCCAGTAACGCTTCCTTATCAATCTTTGGCCTTGGGCTAACCCCTAGCACACTATTGAACTGCAACTGTAGACAGAGTCTCCATTGTAATCGTAAAAACTTACTTAATGTAGTTTTGAACCAACACGAGGCCAAAAAACACTTTACCACAGATAAACTGTAGAGAAATAAACTCTTTTACTGCGATGATCACAAACATTGCTGAGGTGATAGTCTGGATTATGAACGACCTACACAACATTAGCAGATAACCAATCCAAATGTGGCGGCTTCCCTTGAAATAATTTCAACCTAAATCCATTTATTGGCTTGTCCATCCATGTGCCAAACACATCTGCCACTCGAAAAGTGCCTTGACCCAAATCTTGCACAATCTGATATGGGCCCCTGTATCTCAATGTAAGCTTTCCTGGATGGGGTCCCAACTTAGAATTATACACCATCACCCAATCGCCTTCTTTAAATAACTTAAACTTCACATACTGATTTACCCAAGCTTGTCTCCGCCTTTGAATCACCTCAGTAATATATGCATTTATCAAACGATCCTCCTCAATCTGTAAAAGATATTTACTCCTGTGTTTAACCGATAGCTCAGGCGACATCTTCTCTGCCGTAATCCACAAACTTGGAACTACAAACTCCATAGGTACTACTGCCTCCAATCCATACACCAATCGGAAAGGTGTCATTCTTGTTGTCACTTTAAATGCTGTTTTGAATGACCACAAAGCTGAGTCAAGAAACAAATCCCAATTTTTCTGATTTTCATGCACTAACTTTTTAAGAATATGCATTAAAGTTTTATTCGTACTTTCTGCCTGCCCATTCGCTTGAGGATGATAGGCTGTAGTCTTTTTATGCAGGATTAAATGAATCCTTGTTAACTCTGAAATCACCTCATTTAGGAAATGAGTACCTCTGTCACTCACCAACTCAATCGGACACCCAAACCTGGTCATAATATTATGATAAAGAAATTTCGCCACACTTGCTGCCTTATTATCCTTCAATGCCACTGCTTCCACCCATTTCGTACAATAGTCGGTTGCCACCAATATATATCTATTACCCCGTTGAGTGGTAGGTTTAATAGGCCCCACAAAATCCATGCCCCATTTTTGGAAAGGATCCAGTGGTAATACCGGATGATCAGTCATCTGATCGGAATTATTAGGTTGGCCTAACCTTTGGCAAATCACACATCCTTTAGCATACTCATGCGCATCCTTTAAAACCGTCGGCCACCACAACCCAGCTTGTAACACCTTCTTGCCTGTAATATCCCCTGACAAATGACCTCTTGCTAAACCTGAATGTGCTTCCTGTAAGACAGATGGTTGTTCAAAATCTGGTACACACCTCCTTATAACCTGATCCACCCCCTTCTTGTATAATGCCCCAGCTATAACCAAATACGGCCTACTTTTAAGGGCAAACTTCTTTCTCTCATCAGGTGTAAAATACTGTGGTAATGCACCCTCCGTTAAGAAAATTAATAATTGGTCATACCACGAATCTGCCTCTACCACTTGCGCAGTAAACAACTCAGCATCCGGAAATACATCAAGTGCACCTGTGGGTGTTTCTCCTGATTCCAATCTACTAAAATAATCTACCATCGCATGCTCTTTCCCTGGAGTATGCACAATCACAAAATCAAATTCCTGTAACAAAAGCATCCACCTGGCTAATTGGCCTGTTAATAAGGGCTTCTTGATTAAATAAACCAAGGCCTGATGATCCACATGACAAACCACTTTATTGCCCAACAAATAATGTCGAAACTTGTTAAGGGCATACACCATCGGCAAAGCTTCCCTTTCCGTCACCGGGTAATTTCTTTCAGCCGCAGCCAATACTCTACTGGCATAATAGACAGGTCTATACCATCCTTTGTCTTTTTGCTGCATCAAAACTGCTCCTACGGCCACATCTGATGCATCAACAAATATGTGAAATGGCACTGACCAATCGTGTGGTTGCAAAATTGGTGCTACGGACACCATCTTTTTTAACGATTGAAATGCTTTCTCTTGAGCATCTGCCCACATAACAGAACATCCTTCTTGTTCAAATGCGTTAGTGGTAAAGAAATGTTTGCTAAATATCTTAAGTATCGGGAATGCCACTTAATTTGACCCACAAACCGCATTACTTCTTTAACGTTGGTCGGTGCTTTAGCTGTACTTATAGCTTCAATCTTCTTAATATCAATAGCCATCCCTGCTTGTGATATAACATGGCCCAATAAAATACCACTTCTGACCGCAATCACACTTTTAAACGGATTCAATACCATCCTAAACTGCCGACATCTTTCAAAACATGCTTTCAGGTGTAGCAAGTGCTTAATCATTTCACCAAAGACCGAAAAAACATCGACAAATACTTACATAAAATCCTGTAGATAAGGTTCAAACACTTTATGCACCACATAATTGAACGATGGCGGTCCATTCTTCAAGCCAAAACTCATGACGGTAAACACATAAGCGCCAAATTCCGTAATAAATGCTGTTTTATGCTGATCCTCCTCAGCAACACTGATCTGATTATAACCGAAAAATCCATCCAAGAAACTGTACATTTCATGTCCTGCTACTGCGTCCAACACTGCATCACAAAACGGCATAGGAAACGGATCTGTAACCGTTGCCGCATTTAACTTTCTATAATCAACACAAATTCTGAGCTTCCCATTCTTTTTTGGGACTACTATGATGGGAGATAGCCAAGTCACCTGATTCACCGGTTTGATAAATCCGGTGAAATGGGAGATAGCCAAGTCACCTGATTCACCGGTTTGATTCAGAGATATGAGGAGATGATAAAACATGTTTCTATATTCAACTTCCATTTATATACCATGTTTGTTTTATCTCTTACTCTTAGCATTAGAGAAAGATAAAAAGTTTATTTGAAGAAGTCAAGAGTGTTTGCTACTTCAAGATGAAGAGAACAAAAGGTATGGAAGAGAAGTTTGAATATGTTGACATCATCAGGTGGAAGAAAGATGCCGAAGAAGAAAGTCCATCATTTCCAAAAGAAAAGTAAGACTTCCTTTTCTCTTATATTTTCCATATACTTTTCCTATTTCATCCTCTACATCCAAAGACAAGTCTACGAGAACATCTTGTTTAAAGAAGAATCAGTTTCTTGTTTTGCATTACACTTGGTCATGATTTAGTAGATTTGACAAAGAATCGCATTGAGAGAAACAAAAGCACTCATATGTGTATGAGTTATGTTGAAGCTTTTTAAGCGGGCAGCTTATATGTTCCGTCAAAGAATTCTTGGAGTGTCAATACAAAGCTACTTAGTATATGACAAGTTGCAGAGAAGTATATTTCTTCTTTATCTAACTCTTGAGGTAAAAGAGTTTTTTGTAGCACATGTTGAAGACTTGGGTTGAGGTTTTATGTTTGGAAAAGGTTACCTCATATTCAGTATTTTCAGAAAACTTCAGAAAATTCAGAATCTTGTTGATGTACCAGTCAGTTGAAGAATCTACTTTCAATGATTGTCTAGACTTTTGGATACATGTTTGTATTCAAAATGTGTTCCATCATATCCTATCACTTGATTAAGAAGTGGAGTTAGCCAAAAGAAAGTCAAGCAGGTACTATCACATTTCACCCGGGTAAAATATGAAAGTTATGAAGTATCAACTTGTAGCTTTTGGAATTCTCAAGGTGAGAAGTTTGTCCACTTATGTTTCAAGTAGGAGTCACAGATTCTTGGAAAGGATTTGTTTGAAGAAAAGTTTTACAACTTTTTGAGAAGCATGGACACTTGGAGACATTCAGGTAATAAATCAAACATTGAGTCATGAAGGTTTGATAAGAGCAGATTCTACACAGGAGAGATCATTGATCTTGTATGATCTTATATGATCTTGAGTTTTTATGATTCAATTGTCTATCCTTTGTTTTGTGAAGTTCTTAGCATTGGAAGAAGTAAGTCAAAGATTCAGATTCTATCAAATTTGTGTTGCAGAGAGATAGAAATACTTGTTGTGTTACAGAAGGTTATGAATCCTAAAATGCTTTCAGCAAGGTTTTGTTATGTTAGGATCAGCTAACCTTATTCTACAATTTGGAAAGTTGAGGAATGACATGGAAAGCTATTGGCATGTGTATAGTGCTAATAAAAAGGGTTTAGAGATTTTGTTTCAGATACAGGTATTGATCACTGAACATCAGATTTATTGAAAGAAGGAAGACGTTCCAGATTTCATAAAGTCTTATATATTTGAAGAATTTTGGATACTAGTGTTAAGTCATCCAGGGGGGTGATGAAACATGAAGACTTATTTTCAGCCATATGTAAAAGAATGCAAAGTCATACCTACAGGTATTCCTATATCAGGTATTCCTATATTTCCTTTGTCAGGTTCTCTTTATGTTCCAGCTTTGAAAGAAGAACGAAGAAGAAGAATATTTGGAGAAAGTTCCTGTTAGGATGTTCCTGTTCAGGAGAAGGTTCCAGAATTCTATTTTAAGAGACGCTTGATATTTCAGAAGTGCGCACATATATGTTTATACCGAGTTTTGAAGGAAAGAGGTATGAAGGATTTAAAGGATGAAGACATGATGACATCATAGATTTTTTTACTCATATTTCAGTTGATTTCAATTGAGCTGAGTTGATTTGACTTGATTACAGTCAAAGATGAACCAGTAGTGTTCATAATACACTAAGTTGTGAGTTGTCAGTCACAGGTTCCAGGATTCAGTTCCTGATTTTGTTTAGTGTACTTACATGACACAGCACAAGTACGTTGAGAAATCCTTTTGGAAGGTAAATGCAAATATGTGGATCCTAGTGTATGTTTTCAGGTTTTTGAAGACAGGAGATAGCAAGTTCAGAGACAGTTCATGCTATATTTGTTGTCAAGCAGTGATTGCTTGATGAGAACACTATTGGATATTTAGTTTGCATATTTTCTCAGGTATTATGGTTCATATTCAGCAAGTTCAAGCTTTTTGAAGAAAAGTCAAATTCAGATTTGAAGAAGACTTTTGAAGAACAAGTTCTGAAGTGCTGGAGTACAAGCTTGAAGCTTGTGACAGGCTATTAAAGCTTATGGTAGTTTGCAGCTTGTGACAGTTTGCAGATTCAGTTTGTACCAATATGCCATTGCAGGGGGGATTGTTGGAAAACAATGTGCAATTGGTCCATTTTGTCCAAGATCTTTCATGATCAATAGCTTTTTAGTCTTTCTACAAACAAGACAAGTAGAGGAGCGTTCGCAACAGCGGTCCTAGCGTGTGTAAAAGTTCTGTTCAATATTTTTATAACAAATGACGAAGAGCGTATGGCTACGCAAATGTTCTACCATCGAGGCTGTCATGGTTCGATTCCCGCTAGACGCAATCACGTGAAAGCTTTTATCCAAAGCTAAAAGCTTAAAAAGTATTCGAGTGTACAGCGACGGCGTATTCTACGCACGTGTTTTTTTTTCCTTACTTTTGAAGACGAACGCGATGGATCAACGATCGCTATTGATTTATTGCTTTTGGGAGTGCTTTTGAGAGAACACAAAATACTATAAAAGAAGTACATTGGGTCACTTCTACTCATCCTTCACCTAGTGTTCAACACAAGTTTGGAGCTTGGACCTCAATAGAGGTGGTGTTTCTTCTAGCACATGGAGCAGCCATGGTGCTAACTTGAAGCATGTTGAGGAGCAGCTATGGAGTTCTTCTTTGTGATTCTTCTTGGAGAAGATAAAGGGTGTGCTCACACTCTACCTCATGGGGAGGAGGTTATCTCTTGTTCATGGCAAGAAGACTTGGTCATTAGCAGCTTGATGGTGAGGATCGGCCATCTACATGGTGTATTTGAAGATTATCTTCTACAGGAAGATATTAGGTTGAAGATTTTCTTCTACAAGAAGATGTCATGCTACTTCAAAGACATTGGATGGTGTCATCTACATGGTGTATTTGAAGATTGTCTTCTACAAAGAAGATATCAGGTTGAAGATTGTCTTCTACAAGAAGATGTCGGGCTACTTCAAAGACATTGGATGGTGGTTAACATAAGATTCACATCTTATGTTAAGTATTCAGGTACATATTCTCTTTATGCACACAGGTACTACTTGAATTTTATGGAGGCCGTGGCGTCCATATCAGGAGGAGTCCTATTCAGCATAAGTACAAGAGAAACAGTACGTATATGCTTTATGCATATTTTGATGAGATGTTTGAGAAGCTGTGTTCACATGAGTTTGAGGATTTCTAGCAGCAAACTTGTTAGCATTCTATGCTACTTTATGAGTATGTGATCTTTTCACACACGTATCTAACTTAGGGTATTCGATAGCCTAAGTTCAAATGAGGGTTTGTTGACTATCAGTTTCACACTGATCCTTCCTCTTTCAGTCACTCATATTCACTCTTCTGTAACCTATAAGGTCACACATCTCATGTATATTCAGATTACTACCCACACATCTGAATATGTTTCTTTACAATTGTACATTCACTCATTCATCTATTTCTCATCACATAGAGTGGTTGAGAGTTTTGCTCCCACATTGTACATTGAACATTGGTTTATATGATACTATGAGTAAGTGATGGCTTACATGACACCTTACACATGTTGTCTATTCTTTCTCTATCTTTGTCTCATCATCTGTATGATTAAGTTGTGGTATGTTCATGTTTTGTCAATATTGAAGAATGCTGGAATTAATGTTGTATATACTGGAACTATGCCATGGACCTGTGACATGAGCCAAGGGCCTACCATGTTGGAAGTGAGGTAGGCCCTTAGGCTCATGTCACAGGTCCATGGTTCCATAGTTCCAATCATGTACAACATTAATTCCAGCAATCTTCCATATTGACAAAACATGAACATACCACAACTTAATCATACAAATGATGAGACAAAGATAGAGAAAGAATAGACAACATGTGTAAGGTGTTATGTAAGCCATTGCTTACTCATAGTATCATATATACCAATGTTCAATGTACAATGTGGGAGCAAAACTCTCAACCACTCTATGTGATGAGAAATAGATGAATGAGTGAATGTACAATGTAACAAACATATTCAGATGTATGGGCAGTAATCTGAATATATATGAGATGTGTGACCTTATAGGTTATAGAAGAGTGAATATGAGTGACTAAAAGAGGAAGGATTAGTGTGAAACTGATAGTCAACAAACCCTCAAACTTAGGCTATGGAAGACCCTAAGTCAAATACGTGTGTGAAAATATCACATACCTATAAAGTAGCATAGAATGCTAACAAGTTTGCTGCTAGAAATCCTCAAACTCATGTGAACACACCTTCTTAAACACCTCATCAAAATATGCATAAAGCATATACGTACTGTTTCTCTTGTACCTATGCTGAATAGGACTCCTCCTGATATGAACGCCACGGCCTCCATAAAATTCAAGTAGTACCTGTGTGCATAAAGAGAATATGTACCTGAATACTTAACATAAGATGTAAATCTTATGTTAAACACCATCCAATGTCTTTGAAGTAGCCCGACATCTTCTTGTAGAAGACAATCTTCAACCTGATATCTTCTTGTAGAAGATAATCTTCAAATACACCATGTAGATGGCACCATCCAATGTCTTTGAAGTAGCCCGACATCTTCTTGTAGAAGACAATCTTCAACCTAATATCTTCCTGTAGAAGACAATCTTCAACCTAATATCTTCCTGTAGAAGACAATCTTCAAATACACCATGTAGATGGCCGATCCTCACCATCAAGCTGCTAATGACCAAGTCTTCTTGCCATGAACAAGAGAAAACCTCCTCTCCATGAGCTAGAGTGTGAGCACACCCTTCATCTTCTCCAAGAAGAATCATTAAGAAGAACTCCATAGCTGCTCCTCAACATGCTTCAAGTTAGCACCATGGCTGCCCCATGTGCTAGAAGAAACACCACCTCTACTGAGGTCCAAGCTCCAAGCTTGTGTTGAAAGATAGGTGAAGGATGAATAGAAGAGACCCAAGGTGCTTCTTATATAGTAGATTGTCCCTCTTGAAAAGCTGATAATAAAGCAATTGCTCAATAAAGCATAAGCGATCGTTCTTCAAAATCCGGAGGGTAAAGCACAAAAACGCACTGCCGTTAGAATCCGTCACTTATTGCTGAAAAGCATATTAAATGACATGATAAAAAGAAGCTTTTGTGTGCTGCCGCCTATGGGAATGGAACCCAGACGGATTCGTTGGGAGGATATCCACGTAGCCATGTTGCCTCATGCTTTTGGATAAAAATAGTATGAAAAAGACATCTATTCTTGTTGTCCCGTTGTGCCGTTTCCTTTAAGAAGGACTAAGAGTGAGCTCTTATAAATGGTGTACAATTTGACCAAAAAGAATTATTGAAACGTTGTTTGACCAATAGGATATTGATTCCAACAATCCGATTGCCAATAATTTATCAATTTTTTCCTTCACCTGTTTAGCAAAGTTAGGATTCATTCTATATCTTTTCTGCGCCACAGGTACTGCATCCGTCTTCAAATTAATCATGTGTTGATGCAACTGCGGATCTATGCCTTTCACTTGAGTATAATCCCAAGAAAACACATCTACATACTCTTTAAGCAAGCAAATAAGATCCTCCTTAAACTTTCCTTCCAATGTTTTACCAATCCACACCATCTTGGGTTCAAATTCGGTTCCTAAATTAACCTCTTGAAGCTCCTCCTCCTTTACCCGCATAGAACCTGCATACTTCTGATCATACATCCTTTCCGCCAGCGTAATTATCTCTTTCTCTTGTTGTTCCATCTGCTTCTGCACCAAAATGTCCATACGTTGATCAAATATCTTTTGTAATTGGGCCCCTGCCACCTGTTCACCAGGAACTGGCCCTTCTGCATTTAACCCACCACTATGATCCTTACTTAATACTCGTGCAACATCAACTTCTAATACCGGCACCGCCGTTGGGTTTTCTTGCAAAAACTTTTCCTCTTCATCATCTTCAATCTCATCCGCTAAATTAATAGTCTGAGCCATGAGTGGTTTCTCCTGTACCGACATATTTTTCGTCCATGCATAGGGATCGTCAATTGCTTTTTACCCTTGGTAATCATCACTACATTCAAACCCCAATCCTGCTTGACTTTGGAGAGTCGAAACCAAGGTCTCCCTAACAACATTTCATACGGATATGCGGACTCAAACATTCGGATGACCACAAAATTGACCATAAATGTCATGCCGGAGATGATAATCTGTCAAACCAATCATTTGCCAAGCCTTGCTGACTCAGAGCCTTATCCCGCTCCATTATGGGAGGTATCAATTTCACACCCTGTTGTTGCTCAGTGTGACCTCCACACCTTGCTTGATCATGAGGCTCGTCCCGAACCTGCTTCAAAACCTTGTCTTGGATTTGCCTTTGTTCTTGCCAATCAATAGGTCCTTTATTCCTTGATCTTGTAACCGCCAACACTTCAACCTCTTTAGCTTTCCCACATTGTTTACAATCACACTGCCATTGGTTATCATTCTTAACGGACATTTGATCAGATGTACTAGGTGCATCATGGGCTCTACCCGCTTGATCTGGCCATTCTATCAGCATGGCATTTGCCTGAGCCGCCTGCTGCCCCTATTCTTGATGTTGTCCCTGTTGATTATGCTGATTATACCTGATAACGGGTATACCTCTTTCTTCACGATGCTTTACCCACAAAGGGCGATTCGGCCCTATCCAATGATCAGGAGCTGAACAATATCCACAAGGCATTACCCTTGGGGGTCGACCTTGGTGATTGCCTTGTTGGTTATTCCCTTGCTGATTCCCTTGATCTCTCCATGGGGGTCTTACTTGTTGCTGTCTCTGAAAATTACCCCGCCCTTGGATAGAGATAGCCTGATTGGCTGCTACATCATTGAGATTTCGATTGTCTTGCCGGGAATTTTGCCCTCTATGCTTAGGGTTATACCAACACTGAGTTGTTGTATGTCCGTCTTTGTCACATATATCACAAAATCATTTTTTCCTTTGGAGCTACTATAGAATATCCATGTCTCTTTAACTTATAATCCTCTTTACTGTGCTTGGCTTTATACTTACGATGCTTTGTCCTTAATATTTCATCATCGTAGTCATCAGTGTCAGAATCACTTGAACTCTTGCCCGACTCCGTTGCTGAATCCGATTCAACCTCTGAACCAGAATCAGACTGCTTCTTTTTGGCTCGTCCAAACCTTCTTTCCACACGAGCCGCTGCTAATACTAATACATCAAAGCCATTTGCAATGTCCACACTGGCCATCTCATGTCTTATTGTGCTCCGTAATCCTTTCAAAAAATATCCCGCCAACATCTCATCAGTAGGTCGTTCATTACCTTGCAATCTTTCCATTAAAGTCCGGAACTTCTGAGCATAGTCTTCCACTAGCATGGTCTTTTGTCTGATGGCCCTCAACTTCCTTAGTACATCGGAAGGAGTCTTTTCTTTTCTAAATCGTTGCAAGAATGCTATTTTTAAATCATCATATGTAGCAAAATGGGCAATGCCATATTGCCTGAACCAGCTCATAGCTCGTCCTTCCAACATGGCCACAAACTGTTGAAGCTTAATATCATCACCATACATAGCTGGATATCCATTGGCTGTCCATTTTATTTCGAATTGAGCCACATGGCAATCAGCATCCTCCTTAGAGGTTACTCTGAAATGAGCTGCTTTGACCTTAGGATTGGGAGGTGGTTGAGCCATTGGCTATGGTTGAGGTGTACGCCTAGTTCTTTGACCGGTCGCCCTTGCAAGTGGGTCAAACTGGAGTCGTCTTCTTACACCTACAGTTGCTTCTGTGAGGAATAACGCTCCAAGTATGCCACCCACTAACCTTGCCTCTACTGCACCTGTTTCCTCCTGTTCTTCTTCAATTTCCAGATTTTCTTCCTCCTTGGCCTCGTACCACTCGTAAAAGGATGTCTCCACGTTCACTGCTCTTGCCTGTGCCCTCATAAAATATACTTTACCAAAGCGGTTGCGTCTGTCCTTCATGCATTTCTTGCTGCGTCAGCAGTATAGTAGGATCGCCAATTGTGTTGAGGGTTCAAAGGTTCAACACAACATCAAAGAAAGAATATACGAGATTACTTGTTTATCTTGCACTGATCCTCATCCACAGAGATTCTACCATAGCATGTTGGATATTATATTACAATTTTTCATTTCTTTACACTCCTACTGAATCAAAATTACTCAACCTTGTCAGACGATATATTTTCAGAAGTTAACAGAGTCTCACGCTTACACATAGATTCAATGCGCTTCTCGGTGCAGAAGACTAGAATTTCCTCATTAAACTTCACGAAAGATGGAAATTACAAACAAGAAATTTCTGTCAAAACATTTCTGTTTAGAATATGACTCAGCACCACTGTTGCGGAAATTATACGTATTCGATTTACATATGTATCTTTGGAACACACTGCATCACCACACTACTCACAGGTTGCACAATGATTCCTGCATACCCTGTTCACTATCCTCGTAATCTCTGTTAAGAAATCTTCTTCTTTTCAGTTGTCGCTCTCTCTCTTTTGTAACGTCTTCTCGCCTTACGACATGTCCCCCCGACCTCAACATAACCGTCTTTTCTTTTTTTATTAAAATCCAATACACCAAAAAGATATATCTAACTAGATAATATCTACGTTTAACCATCTTTTCTGAATTCAAATTAATCATTCATCTTCCAGATTTCCCTGCCTTCAACAGTGACTTGTTAAGATCATTTCTCAAGATCTACTGAGTCCTTTGGAATGATTTAACTTGGAGGAGGTGTGCAAACTATAGGCAACACCTTATGCAAAGTTTTATAAAAAACTTTACACATTTGATAAGTCAAAGAGTTAGTTATGTGCAATAGACTTTCTGTGTAGTCATCTTCTTCACAGTTTGTTCAAGATTTTGGAAATTAAGTATTGATCCTCTAAATTGGTGAAGGTTTTGAGTTACTCTTGATATAGAGGTGCTCTAACTTCAAGAGTAGCTTGTTCTTTTGGAGATTTACAATCTCCATCAGTGGTATCAGAGCAGGAAGTATCAGAATTGAAGAAAGGAGGACCCAAAGCTTGAGAAGGAGGCCAAAAGACATCAAGGAAGACAAAAGGAACTTCATTCAAAGTAAAGGTAACCTTATTCCTCATAAAGTTAGAAGGATTTAATACACAGGTGAAGAAAGGATGGGAGATTCTCTTCAGATAGAGAAACTGGATAGAGAGAACTATCCAGCTTGGTCTATGAGGATGGAAGCTCATCTTATGGGCAAAGACTTGATAGGTTATATCACATGTGAAGAAGAAAAGCCTCAGTTCATAGATCCTAGTGTTCCAACTAGGGAGGAATTATCAGATTTGAAGACTTGGATGAAGAGAGACGCTCAAGCTAGAAGCATTATATATATGGCAGTTAATGACTACTTACTACCTCACATTAGAGGTCTTGAAAGTGCAAGTGATATATGGAATTCCTTGGAGGAGCATTTCCAAAACACCACAAAGTCAAGGAAGCCATCCTTGTGGGCAGAATTTACCACATTCAAGAAGAAGGCCTCTCAATCCATCTCAGATTATGTAACAAGAATGAAGGACAATGCAGATGCATTAGGAGCAGTTGATGAAGATATTGAGGAGGATAAATTGGTAAGGCAAATCCTTACAGGTTTGAGAGGTGATGACAAATAGAAGCCATTCATTTTGTCTACTGAATTATCACTAGATCATTTTACTCCTGACTTAAATCAGTTGCTAGGACACATGCTAACCTTTGAGCAGGATGTCAAAGGTGATGGTGATAAAACTACAGGTCAAGCAATGTATTCAAAGGATAGGAAGAAGAATAGCAAAGGGAAGCAACAATCAAATGAAGATGAAGGTACAACTAGCCAAGCTAACTTCCTAAGAGGAAGAGGTGGTGGCAAAGGTAGAGGAAGAGGCAGAAGTAATAAAGATGGAGGCAAAGCTTGTTGGATTTGTGGTAAGACAAATCATTTAGCTAATGATTGTTGGCATAATACTCAGAATAATGGTGGATATAATCAGAACTTTAATTCAAGAGGAAGAGGTGGCATAAAGCAAAGAGGTAATTTCAGAGGTAGAGGTAGTAGAGGATACTTTGGAAGAAATGCAGGTAGAGGATTCCAAAGTCAACAATACAACAATACCTACTACAATTATGCTTCAGATCAGAAGGAGGATTCAACATTGATTATGAATGCAACTTGTGAAAGGCAAAGTGAAGACCAAAGAGTCTTGTACATTGACCATCAAGCATATAACGAGAAGAAGTGTTGTGTGTGTGCATCTGTGAGTTGGAGGCTAATCTAAGCCCACTCACAAAGTGATTTGGTTGTCATGCCTACTAAAGCTATTTTGGTATCCAAAGGGCTACTCTAAGCCCCCCCCCTCCCCAAGAATTTTAAGTGTGGTGTCCAGTTGTTCATTTCAAGCTTTGCATTATTTTGAAGTGGTATTTTTGGCAGGTGTCTTTGATAGTGTTTCTAAACACTTTATCCTCAAAGCTTTGTAATGACCAAAAGTGAAGGTAGTTCATTATCTATGGCTAACTTCTTACCCTCTTTCACCCCTATTTTTATGCCTAAGGATGAATGCCTCAATGGACAAAATTACAATCTATGGAAAGATGTCATGCGCGCCTATCTCTATACGAATCTCCTTCATGAGGTAGTAGATGGGTCAGACCCCAAATCCAATAGGGATACCAACTTAGACAATTGGCATGTGTGGAATGTCAAGGACAAACGAGCTTTAGGTCAGCTGTTACTTGCCTCCGATGAACTGACAAAAGGACATATCACGGCCTCTAAGACGTCCAAGGACGCTTGCGATACGTTAGCCGCTTTGTACAAAGACAAAACCCCTTCGAAAATATATGCATTAGAGGCCGAGTTTCATAATTTGACCATTCGGCAACACGACACAATTACCAAGGTCATAGCCCAATTTGAGGACTACGAGCGTAAATTAGCACTATGTGGAAGACATATTTCTAGTGAAGACATGGCCATTAGGCTTCTTAACAAGTTACCTAAGTCATACGAGACATTTGTCACAACTTTGTATAATAGTGGCCAAGTCTTAACTTGGGAAGAGGTTCGTTGACTGTTGCTCCTTCACGACTCAGGAGCCAAATCAACTTCCTCCCAAGAGTCTGCCATGAAGGCCAAAGGCCCATTCAATAAGGGCAAAAACACAAGTCATCATGCTAGCAATGGATCTAAGCAAGGATCGCATAATTGATCGAAGAAGTTCACTTGTAATTTTTGTGGCAAACCTGGCCACAATGAAAAATATTGCTTCAAGAAAAAGAACCAGGACAAGTCTAAGTCTAACTCAAAGAGTGAACATCATTCTCATTGCACAAGTGAAGACCTATTTCTCACAACTGAACACAAAGCACTTGTGGCAACCACTCCCAAGAAAGAATGGATTTTTGATAATGGTGATTCATCCCACATGTGCCATGAAAAAGATGATTTTCATGAGTTTGAAGAGTATCAAGGACAAGTTTACCTTGGAGATAACAAGTGCATCGAAATCCAAGGAAGAGGAAAAGTTCAAGTCACTAACTTTGAAGGCGAGGTCAAATCACTAAAAGATGTTCTTTATGTACCAAGCCTCTGTAAGAATCTTCTTTCAGTCAAAGCCATCACAAAGTGCAACATGACGGTTCAATTTGATCACAAGAAAGTTCAAGTCATTGATCGTGAATCCAATGAAGTGATAGCTCAAGGCCACGAAGACAAAGGTCTCTACAAGCTTTCAAGTTTTATAGCCAAAGATTCAACTCTTAGCTTATGGCATTGCAGATTTGGATATACCTCTTGCTTAGCTAAGATCTATTTCAATCATCTTGTCAAAGGTCTACCCAAGATTGCACAAGTGGAATTGAATTGCAAAGCATGTGACAAGCAGACAACTTTCTCTTTGCCTAAAGAAGCATCCATTTCTGCAAATAAACCCTTAGCATTAGTCCATATCGACATTTGTGGACCTATGAGTACACCTTCTCTAAGTAGGTCAATTTACTTCTTCCTGATTGTAGATGACTTCACTAGATACACATGGGTTTATTCACTCAAGCATAAAGAAGATGCCATTTCCAAGTTTAAGGAGTGGACAAAAATAGTTGAAGAAGACTTTCCAAGTTCTTTGAAGATCATTCGATCAGCTGGAGATACTAGTTTTATCAATCACAACTTCTACAAGTACTTGAAGCCACATGGAATCAAGTATCAAGCCAAGCAAGATACTCAACCAGGTATTGCATTACAAAAGAGTCGAAGAGTGATCCAAATGGCTAAAATTATGCTTAGACAAAAGCAACTTCCACTAAACTATTGGGGTGAAGCAGTGTAGACAGCAGTACATATACAGAACAGAGGTGTTTCAGATGTTTTGAAGAACAAAACACCATTTGAGGCTTACTTTCAAAAGAAGCCAAGTGTAAGCTATTTCCGCGTCTTTGGTAGTGATGCCTATGTCCAAGGCCATGATGATGATCGGCCTAAGTAGTACATTTTCATTGGGTACAGTGAGCAACAAAAGGCATACAAAATCTATGTCCCAAAGAGTCACTCAGTTACAGTAACCAAAGACTGCACCTTTGATGAATACTCTAAGTATTCATCCCTTTTGGATCCTCCCATTTCTGATTCAGAGGGGGATCATTCCAATTTTGAACAGTCACACTATGTGGAGCATGCTCTCTTTGTACATGACTTTCCCCATCATGATACAGTTTTGGAGCATGAGGAATCAGAGATACCATCTCAGCTTATACCTCAGATGGCTACACCTCCTATCGTACCATCGAAGTCTTATATTTCCCCTCAGCTTTAGTTGGGCATTACTCCAGGATCAGTGACTCATCATTTTGCAGATCCATCTTCGAGAGTCCACATACCTCGTCTACAACAGCATTCTGAGCATGTACCCTTCCATTCATGGAGACCAACACCCTTTCACTTACCACAGGATACTCCTACATCTACCTAGATTCATCACTCAGTTGGATCCTATTCTGAGCTAGCTTCTTGGTTCAGAGGGGGCTTCCATGGTCATATCCATACACAGCAGGACTTTGTACACTCCATGGAGGACTCTAGCATACAGATGTACTACCATGTGACTATGATTTTATGCTTCATGCTTTATGTTTCACTCTTGCAGGACCTACTTCTTGGCGATACATATCTCGTGGTGGATATTGTCAAAGCTTTGAAGATTCCTAAGTACCACATGGAGTCATCCTACCTCTCTCACATGGAGGTGATCTCGTCCAGTGAGATCTTGTTCCGTTCATGTACCTCGTTGGTGGCATACCTCTGGAGCATCCGCTTGATCCATCTGGTGGATATATTATGGAGTATCTGGAGATCCTGCATGGTCGATACCAGTTGGCAGCTCTGGATTCCTAGACGGCGACTTCCTGGTGCTCGTGCTGCTGCTGCTGCTACATTCTTGGTGGACCTTTCTCTCATACCCTAGCAGCCTCCATACACTACAAAATGGAGCTGTAGAGGGAGTGTTGAGAATATGAGAGTGCATCTCCCTTTTGTATCTTGGAGTCACTCTATTTCCATTTCATTTCCATTACATTTCCTTGTATTTCCTTTGTATTTGGGTACCTTTCCATTTGCTTCTACCAGTTGTATTCATTCTCCTTTCAGGGGAATTATCCCACATGAGATGTATTTTGAAGAGACCCTCACAAATCTATATAAGGAGGGCCTCTCCCCCATTTTTATTTAGTTAGAAGCTTGAGGAGCCTACTCCATGCTCTTGGCAAGCTCATTTCTAATCCACATGAGTTTACCCATTTCATGGTCTACTCATTTTGTGTCTCACACATTCTTTGTTTTGTGAGAGTACTTTACTTTTCATTTTGCTTCCACGTGTGTACTCTCTAAAAAAACAACCCAAGTAGCCGAGTACCACTCAAGTAGTGAAAGATGCGCTTAACCGCCTACCAATGCTTAACACCTGGGCAATGCATAAACGTGCTCATATGTGAGATAGCAAACTGAATATCTGGCTGAGTAATGCATAAAGTAAATTAAGCATCCAACAACCTGCTGATAGAGAACATCATCAAATGCATCTCAAGCATCCTAAAGACTCAATCATAAACTTGTCTCCATAGGAGTGGCAATAGGCTTATAGTCTTCAAGGCTGAAACACTGTAATAATGTGTCAATATATTTCATTTGACACAAAGCCATTCCACCATCAACGTGCATAAACTGAATGCCCAAATAGTGATGCAAATGCCCCAAATTAGACATCTCAAATGAGGCATGTAAATCAGCCTTAAAATCAGCAATATGCCTCTCATGAGGACTAGTGAGCAGCAACTCATCAACATAAACCACAATGATCAGAAGTACATCATTACCACGCTTAACATATAAGGTGCTTTTAGTTGTACTGCTCTCAAAACCATGTGCAATCAGGTAGGCATGTATCTTTTCATAGCAAGCACGTGGTGCTTGCTTTAAGCCATATAATGCCTTCTTTAACCTGCACACCTGGTTCTCATGTCCTTTCTACACAAAGCCAAGGGGTTGAAAAACATACACTTCTTCATGCAAGTCACCATTCAAAAATGTTGTTTTGATATCCAACTGATGTACATTCCAACCATGATGAGTTGTAAGTGCACAGATGCTACGAACAGTAGTCATTTGGCAAGTAGGTGCAAAGATCTCATCAAATTCAATGCTTCTTTCATTACGCATAACCCTTTGCAACAAGCCTAGCTTATACCTGTCAACTGTGCCATCAGGCTTACGCTTCAGCTTGTATACCCACTTAGTCCCAATGGCCTTCTTGCCAGGAGGCGTCACATAAAGAACAAGTACCATTCTTCATTATAGCATCATATTCATATTGCATAACATCCATCCAATTTTCTGAATTTTGTGCTTCATCAAAGGAAACAAGCTCATTCTCACCACAGAGACTAGATGCAGCCATAGCATAGCAATTTGATGCAAAAGAGGCACTAAGAGAGCCTGAATGAGTATGATATGACAAAGCTGCATCTAAATTACTATCACACCAAAGTCTTCACTAGCCATTTTGGCATAGTTTTTGCCTGCTCAATATCAGCTCTCTCATCAACAAGTGCATCATGTAAATCTGCATCAGAAATGGAATGATCTACATCATCACATGAAACCTGCAAAGGTTGAGAAGTTGCCTCATTAGGACCAGCACTAGAGTGTCCACCTGTAAAAAGAGGCAGCAAAGTATCGTACATGTCTTTGGAGCTAACAAATGTCTCCTTAGTACATGAAAGCAATGGCTAAATAGCATCTTCCACAAAAACAACATCACAACTAACCAGAATGCATTTAATTTGTGGATGATACAGACGATCACCTTTACTTTCAAAAGTGTACCCAACAAGAATACATTTTGTTGCTTTATCATCCAATTTTCTGCGATGTTGTTCAGGCACTAATGCATATGCCAAACGACCAAAAACACACAGATGAGAAACATATGGCTTGGGATCATGCCAAGTCTCATATGGAGTGATAGAATGCAACACTTTAGTGGGACACCTTAAGTACATATGATGCACACATGATAGCCTCGAGCGAGAAACTATGTGGTAAAGCCTGACTCTTAACCATACACCTCGCCATCTCCATGAGTGGCCTGTTCTTTCGTTCAGCAACTCCATTCTGTTGAGGTGTATATGGCACTCTACACTGGTGTTTTATCCCACGTTCAGCCAGAAATGCATTAAAATCAGAAGACATATATCCCCCCCTCGATCAGAATGGAGGGTGCCCATTTTACATGTTGGCAGATTTTCAGCCAAAACCGGAGCACATGAACACTTCAAACTTTGCCTTCAATGGATATACCCATGCATGCCTGGAAAAATCATCGATGAAAGTCAGGAAGTAAAGATAATTTCCAAAAGAGGGTGTCTGCATAGGACCACAAACATCACTATGTACAAGGTGCAATTTCTGAGTAGCCCGAACTGAACCATCCTTTGGAAAGGGGGAACGCTGCATTTTGCCCAAAATATAGCCTTCACACACCAGTTTGGGCAAAGAGGACACCATTTCAGATTTCTGCACGCATAGCAAACTAGCAAAATTCAGATGACCAAAGCATGCATGCCAAAGCTTTGCATCTGACATAGCCTGAGAATAATGTACTACACATGCCGAATCATTTATAGATCTTTCATAGTCTATGAGCTTATACAACCCATGACATAAAATGCCAGAAGCAATAATCACGTCACCATTTGATAGAGCATGAACTGTACATCTATCATCAACAAATTTCAAAACCAAGCCAATCTTGGCTAATGCAGAAACTGATAATAAATTTTTCTTGATCCCTAGCACAAACAAAGCATCTGGCAAAGTGAAGAACTACTATCACCAGTAGTCAGAATGATCTTACCAACTCCCATAACAGGATAAGAGGAGTTGTTGGCGCATGTAACAGTATTCCCTGTAGGGGCAGGCTCGAGTGAAGAGAAGAAACTGCATTGCGAGGTAATATGTTTGGTCGCTCCACTGTCAAAGTACCAAACATCTGAGTCTACTACAGAAATGCACTGCTCATGAGAAGATGGGTCAAAACTGCAAACAGTAGTAAACTCCCATTCTTCTTCTTGCACAAGATTAGCAGACCATGTTTTTGGTGTAAAGGCCTCTGCAACAACCATTCCAACCTCTTTCTTCTTTGCCTCTTTAGCAGCCAGATTTGGACAGTTCTTTATGATATGATCATTTCCTTTATGGTACTTGTGAAACGATTTCTGCTTTTCTGATTTCTTTTCATCTTTGTCTTCTTCGATTGTGCAGAATTAGCTGATTTTTGCTTATTAGTTGAAGAGCTCCATTTTGCTTTGCCCTTTTGACTAGCCACGAAAGCTTGATCTACAACACATATAATGGACCTATTCTGCCTGGACTGATCCTCCTGCAACAAAACAGAGACTAACTCCTCAAATGACAAGGCATTTGAATTGCCTTTCATCATCAACCAAAGAGTAGAAGCAAAACTCTGATATGAATTAGGAAGACCATTCAGAATGGTCTACAAAGTGAGCTATCTAGTATAACCTCATCAGCAGAAATCAAATGTTCCTTCAAGTCTTTGATCTTTGTTAAAATACTGTCCATAAAATCACCTTCATTCATGTGCTCACTCTCCAACTGTTTTCAGAGGTAAGCAACACGAGCCTCATTCCTAGCTTGGTACAATGTGGTAAGTGTATCCCAAGCATTCTTAGCTATTCTGCAAGAGCGAATGTGAGGAATAATGGCACGTTTGATAGACAAAGCTATCAATGCATGTGCCCAGGCATCTCTGCCATCCCAATGAATTTGCTCTATAGTAGGTGCAGCAGAAACCACAGGACGAACAACATATGCCGAATATCATCATCTTCGACACCTTCTACATTAGCTTCAATACCTAGAGTTGTAACAGTTGCAGGTGTGATACGACATTTTTCAACACCCTGTACAATGTTCTAGAGTCCTTTTGCAACCAATACATGTCGCATCATATAAGCCCATAACGGGTCGTTGGTACCATCCAACTTATCCTCAATAGCCAACATGCAGAATATATCACTACTTTCAGCCATGGCCGGTGACTAAAATACCTTGATGCAAAAAATTGATTGTATCTCAAAAAGTTGAACAAATCTGATACCAATTGTTGGAGTTAGACATCTACGGAAGCATGCGAATAGCACATGGAAGAAGAAGAAGCTTGGAGCACAACACACAATACTGAATGTACTACAACTAGAATGTACAAAGATAAGTAGCCCATTAGGGCAATAGGCATATATATAAGCCGGGGGAAAAAAACCTCCTAAAGAGGGAAAAAAGTGCCCCGGTGGTCCTAGTGTGTTCACACACATCACTACCTGTTGGGTGATTCTTGGACAAGAAGGGATTTGAGTGTTTGTAGGAGAAAAGGGAAAGACAAGAAGAAACATACACACTGGAAGCCTCTATCGATTGATTATAATAAGACAAATACAATGGTGATGCACAATACAATCCAATGCTTCTCTGCAAAATCCCACAGAGTGCTCAATTACAAAATACCAAATACCCAAGGTCTTGTTGCTGCCGGCCTCCTCTGCACCAGACCTCCACCTTCTCCAAGCCTGCACTTGTGCACACCTTGCACCAAGCTTCTAAAGGGGGAGGAATGGACACCTTCTGTCAGCACGCACACTACAATGAGACCTTGGGATCCTTGGGCAACTAGCTTAGCACTTCTCTGCACACTTCTTAGTCACTCTTCATGCACACCTTGCACTTCACTTCTCTGCGTTGCAAACTGTGTGCCTCTTGCACTTCTCTCTCTTGCCTAACTTAGACTATGTTCACCTTGCTTAGTCTTAGAATAGTCCAAGAATAGTCCTTGCCTTGATTTGAGTGTGAATTAATGTACGCTCCTAACTGCAAGAGTATCTTGGTGCTCACTTTGATGTCCCAAGATTGTCTTCACCAGTGGCAGCCAATGAATCCGTGTTTTGTCCTGTAGTGACTTTAGACTAAAACAAAAATTTTAATTAGGGGGCCATACTTTCACTTCTGCATACTCTATCGCGTCACATACTTTTCACATTTTGCCTTTTCACATACCTTCACATTTTTCCTTTTAATTCTTCACTTGTGCACCTAAGAGAGGGTTCACCTGAACCTTCCAAAACACTTTAAAAACACTTTGAACCTTAGGGAAATTAGAGAAATACCTCTGCAACCTGCAACCACTTTCTCCAATTCACCCTTTGTGGACAATTACTTGTGCACTACCTGTGCACCTTGACACCTGCACTTCAAACACTTTGACTTTGCCCTTGTTGACTTTGACCTTGACCTTGTTGACTTTGATCAATTGACTTTGATCTTTTGACTTTGATTGTAATTGACTTTGATTGCAGTTGGCTTTGACCAATATGACTTTTATGGGCTCAATAGTTGCCCACCACCTAATGTGCTCTCCGTCCCAGAGAGCTACAGCCAAAACTATGAGCATAGATTACACATTGATTCTTGTGATGCAAAATCTGCAAAAGAACACTTGAGCAATTACCAAGTCCACTAGGAAAGCACTAGAGAAGAACTAAGAAGTGAAATTTTTGCCTAGAAAGCAAAGGAGAGCAAAGGGAGGGTAGAAAAGAGGTGGAAGGAAGGGCTGAGGGGCTGAGATGGATAGGGCAGGGAGGGGTAAGGATGTGGCTGGGCAGAAGGGTAAAGGGAGGCAGAGGTAGGAGGATTATGGGGTCTGGACCGAAATGGTTAAACAATATAGCTACAGAGGGTGCATATGGAAAAATTTGAAAAAGAAGGTAAAACAAAGTGATAATAGACCATGTGGACAATGTGGGTAAATAAAAACATTTGAGAAATGTGCTCAAAACTTGTGGGTTTTGACCAAAAGTCAGATAAAAGGTGGGATTTTGGAAAAATTAATAATGAATCTAGAGGTGCCAAAATTCATGAAAATGACCCCAGTTTTGAAAAAAATGGCCATCCGAGACGCGATCCAGAGCCAAAAGCTTTGAACCTTGAAAAATTTTAAAAATATAAATTTTCATTATAAAAATTAAAAGTTTTTTTTTGTTGTTTTTTTTTGGAACGAGCAGTTTTATAACGCTTGAAAACAAAAATAAAATAAAATAATTATAATTAAATAAGTTAAAATATAAATAAAATAATAATAAAAATAAAAAGATAATAAATACAAGCCAACATAAAATAAAAAATAAAATAAAACAAAAATAGGATAAAACGAAAATAAAAACAAAAAAGGGGGGGTGGGGCAGGGGAGAGGGGGGGAAGAGAGAGAGAGAGAGAGCGAGAGAGAGAGAGAGAGAGCGAGAGAGGGAGCAGGGGGGAGGTGGGGCGGGAGGGGGGAGGAGGGGGGGTGGGGGGGGGGGGAAGAGAGAGAGAGAGAGAGAGAGAGAGAGAGAGAGAGAGAGAGAGAGAGAGAGAGAGACAGAGACAGAGGGGAGGGGTGGGGGGGAGGGGGGGTGGGGCAGGGGGGAGGGGAGAGAGAGAGAGAGGGGGGGCTTTGGTTGAATTTTCCTCCTCCCCCCCTTTTTTTTTTTGAAAAAAGGAAAATCCTTGGGGGGCGTTTTTTTTTTGAAGTTGAGAATATCAAGAAAAAATCCAAAAAAATTGCAAAGAAATTCAAAGAATTCTGAAAAAAGTTTTGAAAAAAATCCCTACAGATCTAGGCCAATTTTTCACTCAAAACCACAGAGAGCTTCCTTTCTTCATCCAATTTGGCAAGAAAATGACACTTAAAAAGGATGAAAAATACTAGAAAAATTCAAAAAATTCTTGAAAAATTCCCAAAAAAATTCCCAAAAATTGTACTTCTGCAAAGGTTATGAAATGGTATCTAAATTTGCTAAAAACTCAAGGAACAAGCATGAAATGGATAAAGAAAACTACTAAAACTTAAGCAAAACGAAATGAGTAGGCTATGTACAACCTGGACAAATTTTGCAGGTTCCAGGTGATCCATAAATTTTTAGTTGTGTTGAGGATTTTCCCTTAGCCTTGATATGATGACTCGGAGAAACTCCTCCATGCTCTCCAATTGTACCGCACTTCATTTGTTTTATCTTCTTTTTGGGCACACTGATCATCTGATAGGGGTACCTGAAATCCTTCATTAGGATATTATCTTCTCCATACTGCATCTTTTGTATCTTTGTTTCAACAACTTTATAACTTAATCTGCAAGATTTCATTTTTACTATTCCAGTTTCTTCATCCAATGGAACCCTTTGTTTCCAAAGACTTGTAGGTACTCCTTCCACATCCTTGTAAAGCCCTGCACTTGCTATCATTAAAATGGACATAACAGATGATATCCATACCGGTATCCATAAAAAAGTGGCCATTGACATATGATTTGAAGTAACTTCATCACTGCTATGGCCTTTGACTCGGACTCTTTCACTCAAATCAGCAAACTGAATGATGTCCTCTTTTTCTTCATATGCTTCCTCCCTACTTGAGTTTGGAAAAATTCCATAGCAGGAGGATGGGTCTTCTGCATGGAGCCAAGCCAACATGTTTTCCCCTTCATATAAATTTGCTTCTTCAAATAGATGTGCTTCTGGGTTGTGCAACACTTCTTCTTCCATACAAATACCAATTGTCTGCATCATGTTGGTATGTCTTTGGTTGTTTGGACCTTCTTCTAAAATTATCTGCTGTAACTCTTTCCCCTCTTCCTTAACCCACATTGTGTCCTTACCCCAGTCATGTAGTACATTAGCATGCCTTAACCAAGGCCTCCCAATTAATAGAGGGAAACTTCCTTCTACCTGTGGCAACCTTAAAACAACAAAATCCAAGTTAAAGATGGTACCTTGTATCTTGACTGGGACTCCAAGGACCACTCCCATAGGCTTGACTTGGTCTGCCAGTGTGACAGTGAAGTTGGCAGGTCTTGAAGGGTATAGTCCAATCTTTTTCATGGTATATTCAGGCATCAAGTTAATGTCAGGACCACCATCCACAATAACTCCTTGAAACTCATGACCTTTGATAGAGACTGTTAGCCGAGGGCTCTTATAATCTGTGATGAGTGCTTCCCCTACAATTTTATCTTTATGCATAACAACAGCCTTTGCCACTAAACTTGTCATGGACACCTCATCAATTAGCTGTAAGAGTTCTGACCTGAATTTCCCATCAATTTTTATTAAATTATAAATACTAACCTCCTTTTTCATGGACTTGAGTAGTCTAGAAGCTTCTGATTCCTTAATAGCATGGGCTCCAATTGACTTATCAAAATCCTCATGAGCCTTGTTGAATGCATGTCCAATGGCATCACTAGTACCTATGAGATTTTCTTTTTGCCTTGTATCTACACATGTGGTGGCTTTGTCTTGAGATGCCTCTTTATCTTTGTTCAATCCATTAATCCTTGATTCTTGACCTATTTCCACTTGAGCCTTCCCCTCGCTTCTTGTTTGCACTGTAAAATATTCAAGTTCTTATAACTGCACTACCCTGGTAGATGGTGATGGCACCCTTGTTTGATCTACCATTTCTTCTTGACACACAGAAATCATTTGAATGTGGGGCCTAGATGAAAATGCTTGATTCTTAGGACAACAATTAGTATAGTGGTCTCTAGCCTCTGGGCAGTTCCTGCAAGGAGGGGCATTTTTTGGGAGAGTGCACCTACTTTGATACTGCCCACATTCTCCACATCTGAAACAAATAATTGGCCTCCTAGGCCCATTTCCAAAGTTATTCCTCTATCTAGGGTCATAATTGTTACCTTGATTGGGTGCCGCTACCATTACATTTGTTGGTGGTAGGGGTCCTCCTTGTGTCCAATATGTTATTGCACGCATTCCTCTTGATTGGCATTCCTGGGCCTCATGACCAACTTTCCTGCATAATTGGCAAGGCACAGTTAACAAAGGACATTCACTTATTATATGACCTTGCTTGCTGCACATGGTACACCAAAGTTCACTCTTGATGCCACCCCCTTTGAGTTCCTGCAACTCCTGTCGCAGCTGAACCAATTCTTCTGCTTGGGCCTCCTCCTCCTTTTGGAGCTTTAATGCCTCGATCTCCCTGCTCAACTGAGTAACATCATTCTCCTCCTCTTTGTGGGGCTTATTCCTTGTTAAGCCCTCCAGCTCCTTCCTTAGCTCGATTATTGGATCCTCCATTTCTGTAGAATATGGTAGTTGAGGAGAAATTGCTCCATACTGTTGCCTTATCTGCTCCAATCGTGTAGCTGTGTTGATGAATTCCTCTATGGAGGCTGTAGGCAACACTAATTCCTTGATTTTACATTGGGTGGTCACTAGAAGTGGTTTAGCTAACCATTTCTTAACAAAAAAATCATGTGGTGGATCTGGAAATTTAGCCATTAGTGCCTTGGCCCTAGTCACAAACTCTGGGAACTTTTCACCTGGACCCAATCTCAAATTTTCTAATTCCTCTATGATGATCTCTCCAGTATTTCCATGCTGAGATTGATTTTTGAATGCATCTTTCATTAAGTCCCAAGTTGTAAAATGGTTCTCAGCAAACTGGCTGAACCATTTATCTGCTAATCCTTCTAATGTGGTAGGGAAGAGTATCAAAAAGGCATCCTCTCTTCCCATTAAGCCTCTAGTTTTGCATAGTGCTAAAAACCTTCTAATATGCTCGTCCGGATCTTCCTAAGCTAGGCCTTTGAAAGAAGGAAATTTTATACTTAATCTTGATAGTAGGGTTTCCAAGTCTACCTGACCAGCCATGCTCCTTACTGATGAAGTTGATGAAAGTGGACTAGATGATCTTCTAACACCCTTCCTTCTTGTTTGCTTGCAGGTGACCCTCAATGTTTGGGACCGAGTTGCGGTCATGAGTTGTTCATAGTCCTCTTAGTATGAGACAATTGATAAGAATATGTATATTTTAGCCCAATGGAGTAGTACTATCGGCACTTGAATAGTGCTTCTCCACACTGCAATATGTCTTCTCCTATGCTCAAATCTCCTTGGGTCCCACCGTGCATGCCAAATTTTGTCGGGGGATTCTTGGACAAGAAGGGATTTGAGTGTTTTTAGGAGAAAAGGGAAAGGCAAGAAGAAAGATACACACTGGAAGCCTCTGTCGATTGATTATAATAAGACAAATACAATGGTGATACACAATACAATCCAATGCTTTTGTGCAAAATCCCACAGAGTGCTCAATTACAAAATACCAAATACCCAAGGTCTTGTTGCTGCCGGCCTCCTCTTTTCTCCACCTTCTCCAAGCCTGCACTTGTGCACACCTTGCCCCAAGCTTCAAATAAGGGGGAGGAATGGACACCTTCTTTCGGCACGCACACTACAATGAGACCTTGGGATCCTTGGGGAACTAGCTTAGCACTTCTCTGCGCACTTCTTAGTCACACTTCATGCACACCTTGCACTTCACTTCTCTGCATCGCACACTGTGTGTCTCTTGCACTTCTCTCTCTTGCCTAACTTAGACTATGCTCACCTTGCTTAGTCTTAGAATAGTCCAAGAATAGTCCTTGCCTTGATTTGAGTGTCGATTCACGTATGCTCCTAACTGCAAGAGTATCTTGGTGCTCACTTTGATGTCCCAAGATTGTCTTCACCAGTGGCAGCCAACGAATCCCTGTTTTGTCTTGTAGTGACTTTAGACTAAAACAAAAAATTTAATTGGGGGGCCATACTTTCACTTCTGCGTATGCTGTCGCTTCACATACTTTTCACATTTTGCCTTTTCACATACCTTCACATTTTGCCTTTTAATTCTTCACTTGTGCACCTAAGAGAGGGTTCACTTGAACCTTCCAAAACACTTTAAAAACACTTTGAACCTTAGGGAAATTAGAGAAATACCACTGCAACCTGCAACCACTTTCTCCAATTCACCCTTTGTGGACAATTACTTGTGCACTACCTGTGCACCTTGACACCTGCACTTCGAACACTTTGACTTTGCCCCTATTGACTTTGACCTTGACCTTGTTGACTTTGACCTTTTAACTTTGACTATGGTTGACTTTGAATGCGGTTGACTTTGACCAATATGACTTTTATGGGCTCAACACTACCTAAATATATCAACATATCCACTGAAAGCAAAGTCCAGAGTGTTTATGTGCTTCACATAGTTTTTGGTTTTTTGGCTGAAAATCTGTCAGCATGTAAAATGAGCACCCTCCGTTCGGATCGAGTAGCGGAATATGTGTCTTCTGACTTTAATGCATTTCTAGATGAACATGGGATAAGACATCAGTGTAGAATGCCATATACTCCTCAATAGAATGGAGTTGTTGAATGGAAGAACAAGTCACTCATGAAGATGGCGAGGTGTATGGTCAAGAATTAGGCTTTACCACATAGTTTTTGGCTTGAGGCTTCCATGTGTGCACCATGTGTACTTAATAGGTGTCCCATCAAAGCATTGCAGTCTATCACTCCATATGAGGCTTGGCATGGTCGTAAGCCATCTGTTGCTCACCTGTGTGTTTTTGGTTGTCTACCATATGCATTAGTGTCTGAACAACAATGCAAAAAATTGGATGATAAAGCAGTGAAATGTATTTTTGTTGGGTACAATTCCGAAAGCAAAGGCTATCGTTTGTATCATCCAGAGACAAAATGCATTTTGGTTAGCCGTGATGTTTTTTTTTTGTGGAAGATGATATTCAACCACTACTTTCATGTACTAAGGAGACATGAGTTAGCTCCAAAGACATGTATGATACTTTGATGCCTCTTTTTATAGGTGGAGATTCTAGTGCTAGTCCTAATGAGGAAATTTCTCAGCCTTTACACATTTCATGTGATGATGCAGATCATTCTATTTTTTATGTAGATTTACATGATGCACTTGTTGATGAAAGAGTTGATATTGAGGAGGCAAAAACTATGCCAAAATGGCTTGTGCAGACTTTGCATGACAGCAAATTAGATGCACCTCTATCATATCGTACTCATTCAGGCTCTCATAGTGCCTCTTTTGCATTAGATTGCTATGCTATGGCAGTCTCTAGTCTCTGTGATGAGAGTGAGTCTGTTTCATTTGATGAAGCACAAAATTCTAAAAATTGGATGGATGCTATGCAATCAGAATATGATACTATCATGAAAAATGGTACTTGGTCTTTATGTGACTTGCCTCCTAACAAGAAGGCCATTGGCAGCAAGTGGGTATACAAGCTAAAGTGTAAGCTTGATGGAACAGTTGATAGGTATAAGGCTAGGCTTGTTGCAAAGTGTTATGCACAAGAAAGGGGCATTGATTTTTATGAGACCTTTGCACCTACATGCCGAATGACTACTCTTTGTAGCATCTGCGCACTTGCAACTCATCATGGTTAACCTTGCACTTTTGCGTCTTTATAAAGTTGCAGTCATGGAAATTTTTGGTTTTTGAAAAGGAGTTAGTGATTCCCCAGGAATGTACATTAGTTGGACATTAAAACTACATTTCTGAATGGTGACTTGCATGAAGAAGTGTATGTTTTTTAGCCCCGTGGCTTTGTGCAGAAAGGGCATGAAAACCAAGTGTGTGGATTGAAAAAGGCATTATATGATTTGAAACAAGCACCACATGCTTGGTATGAAAAGATACATGCCTATCTGAATGCACATGGTTTTGAGAACAGTCCAACTGAGAACACCTTATATGTTAAGCATGCTAATGACATGCTTATGAACATTTTTGTGTACATGGATGACATGATGCTCATTGTTCCTCATGAGAAGCATATTGCTGATTTAAAGGTTGATTTGCATGCCTCATTCGAGGTGTCTAATTTGGGGCACTCGCATCATTCTTTGGGCATTTAGTTTATGCACGTTATTGGCAGAATAACTTTGTGTCAAATGAAATATATTGACACATTATTGTAGTGTTTTGGCCTAGAAGACTGTAAACCTATTGCCACTCCTATGGAGACAGATTTACGATTGAGTCTTCATGATGTTGGAGATGCATTTGACATTGTTCTCTATCAGCAAGCTATTGGATGCTTGTTTTACTTATGCATTACTTGGCCAGATATTCAGTTTGTTGCCTCACAGATGAGCAGATTTATGCATTGCCTAGGTGTTAAGCATTGGTAGGTGGTTAAGCACATCTTTTGCTACTTGAGTGGTACATGGCTACTTGGATTGTTTTATGCCAAAGGGGGATCACTACCACCAGATTACATGCTTTCTCTGACTCCGAGTGGGCTAGTTGATATGACACTCGTGTGTCAACTAGTGTCTTTTGCTTCATGCTTGGTAGCTCATGTATATCTTGGTTGAGCAAGAAGCAGCCTACTATGGACACTTCCAGTTGTGAGGCTAAGTATAGGGCAACTTTCACAACGACTGTTGAGTGTGTGTGGCTCAGATGCCTTATGGTTGATTTGGGTGTTGGTCACTCTTCAACCACCACCATCTTCACTGACAGTCAGAGCGCATTGTTTGTTGCGAGGAACCATGTGTTCCATGATCGAACTAAGCACATTGAGGTGCATTATCATCATGTTAGGAAGAGGTTCTCTGCTGGAGAGATGAGCTTGGCATATGTACCCACGCAAGAGAACATTGCAGACCTTTTCACAAAGGCTCTACTTAGGGAGAAGTTTGAAGCTTTCTGTAAAGCTTTGGGCTTATAACTTCTTTTTGTGGATTGATTCCACATAGCTTGGCACTTCCTTACACATGAGTGCCAACTCCTTGTTCACCGCATCACTCCCGAGGGAGATTCATTGATATATTTAGGTGGTGATGTGTGTGAACACACTAGGACCACCGGGGTAGTTTTTTTTGCTCTTTAGGAGGTTTTTTTCCCCCGACTTGTATATACGCCTATTGCCCTAATGGGTCACATATCTTTATACATTCTAGTGGTAATACATTCAGTATTGTGTGTTGTGCTCCAAGCTTCTCCTTCTTCCTTATGTTGTTCGCGTGCTTCTGCAGACGTCTAACTCCAAAAAATGCCTGAACAATATCAAAGATTTGAAGCTCATGTACACGAGGAGAAGCGGAGATGCAATGCAGATCTCTAGGAAGACTTCCAACAAATGAAAGGGTGTGAACAAAGGATTAAAGAATTGGAATGTTTAATAAGAGATCAAGCTCATGAGGAAGGCCACCCTATGGGGGAACAAGAGCTCAAACATGTGTGAGACACAAGGATAGAGGCCGCAAAGGACATAGAAATGAATGTTCAATTTGATGAGCTAGATTAAAAACTTATAGAATCAGCATGTACACTACTTGAGATAGAAACAAGCACATCAAATACTTAAGGAAGTTGTATGAAAGATACGAAGCAAAGTTAATTAGATTTTTACTACAAAAGCTCAAAAATTGAGTAAGGACACTATCCAATTTTGACATCAAAGATAGGCCCTTGTTGTATTTGTGTGAATCCATCAAGGTTTATCAAACTAGCAAATATTCAAAAAGCCAATTCATTTTATCCACAGATTTTTTCCATAAATTGAACCCTCAATGGAGACGGGAATTTCTGGCTACTCATAAAGAATGCAGGCATGTGTAGACAAAGGCACCAAGGAGCTTGAAGTTAAACCCAACATATTGCCAATCTACCCAATGCAAGGATTGGCATACTTTTTGGAAGCGCAGAAGAAGTGGATAACACCAAAAGCCCTGGCTAAATTTTGCAAAGTTAGCAAACAACAACAACATCGCAAGAAATTGGATGATAAAGCAGTAAAATGTCTTTTTGTTGGGTACAATTCTGAAAGCAAAGGCTATTGTTTGTATCATATACAGACTAAATGCATTTTGGTTAGTCGTGATGTTGTTTTTTTGGAAGATGCTATTTAGCCTTTACTTTCATGTATGAAGGAGACATTTGTTAGCTCCAAGGACATGTATGATACTTTACTACCTCTTTTTACAGGTGAACAATCTAATGCTGGTCCTAATGAGGCAACTTCCCAGCCATTGCAGGTTTCATGTGATGATGCAGATCATTCTATTTTTTATGCAGATTTACATGATGCACTTGTTGATGAGAGAACTCATATTGATGAGGCAAAAACTATGCCAAAATGGCTAGTGAAGACTTTGCGTGATAGCAAATTAGATGCACCTCTATCATATCATACTCGTTTAGGCTCTCATAGTGCCTCTTTTGCATCAGATTGCTATGATATGGCATCATCTAGTCTCTGTGCCTGTTTCGTTTGATGAAGCACAAAATTATGAACATTGGATGGCTGTAATGCAATCTGAGTATGATGATATCATGCAAAATGGTACCTGGTCTTTATGTGACTTGCCTCTGGGCAAGAAGGAAATTGGCACTAAGTGGGTATACAATCTGAAGCATAAACTTGATGGAACAGTTGACACGTATAAGGCTAGGCTTGTTGCGAAGGGTTATGCATAGAAAAGAGGCATCGATTTTGATTAGACCTTTGCTTTGCCAAATGAGTACTATTCGTAGCATCTGTGCACTTGTAGCTCATCGTCATTGGAATGTACATCAGTTGGACATTAAAACAACATTTCTAAATGGTGACTTGCATGAAGAAGTGCATGTTTTTCAGCCCCGTGGCTTTGTGCAGAAAGGGTATGAAAACTAGGTGTGAATGTGAAAGAAGGCATTATATGGTTTAAAGCATGCACCACGTGCTTGGTATGAAAAGATACATGCCTATCTGATTGCACATGGTTTTGAAAACAGTCCAACTAAAAGAACCTTATATGTTAAGCATGCTAATGATGTGCTTCTAATCATTGTTGTGTCCATTGATGACATGTTGCTCACTGGTCCTCATGAGAAGCATATTGCTAATTTTAAGGCTGATTTACATGCCTCATTTGAGATGTCTGATTTGGGACATTTGCATCATTATTTGGGCATTCAGTTTATGCAAGTTGATGGTGGAATAGCTTTGTGTCGAACAAAATATATTGACACATTATTGTAGTGTTTTGGCCTTGAGGACTATAAACCTATTGCCACTCCTATGGAGACATGTTTACAATTGAGTCTTCATGATGCTGGAGATGCATTTGATGTTGTTCTCTATCATTAGGATGTTGGATGCTTGATTTACTTATGCATTACTCAGCCAGATATTTAGTTTGTTGTCTCACAGATGAGCAGGTTTATGCATTACCCAAGTGTCAAGCATTAGTAGATGGGTAAGTGCATCTTTTGCTAGTTGAGTGGTACCTGGCTGCTTAGGTTGTTTTATCCCAAGGGGGGATCATCACTTCCAGATTTGGATGCTTTTTCTGACTTTGACTGAGCTGGTTGCTATGACACTCATGTGTCCACTAATGGCTTTTGCTTCATGCTTGGTAGTTCATGTATATCTTGGTTGAGCAAGAAGCAACCTACTATGTCCACTTCTAGTTGTGAGGCTGAGGATAGGGCAACTTTCCCAATGACTATTGAGTGTGTGTGGCTCAGATGCATTATGGCTGATTTGGGTGTTGGTCAGTCTTCTGCCACCACCACCTTCAGTGACAGTCATAGCGCATTGGCAGTTGCGAGGAACCTTGTGTTTCCATGCTTGCACTAAGCACATTAAGGTGCATTATCATTATGTCAGGGAGAGGTTCTCTGCTGGAGAGATCAGCTTGGCATATGTGCCCACACAAGAGAACATTGCAGACCTTTTCATGAAGGCTCTGCCTAGGGAGAAGTTTGAAGCTTTCCACAAAGCTTTGGGCTTACTTCCTTTTGTGGATTGATTCCACATAGCTTGGCACTTCCTTATACATGACTGCAAGCTCCTTGTTCACGGCATCACTCCCAAGGGGGATTTGTTGATATATTTAGGTAGTGATGTGTGTGAACACTCTAGGATTGTCGGCGCACTTTTTTCCCTCTTTAGGAGGTTTTTTCCCCCAACTTGTATTTATGCCTATTGCCCTAATGGGCTACTTATCTTTGTACATTCTAGTGGTTTGGCATATGTACCCACGTAGGAGAACATTGCAGACCTTTTCACGAAGGCTCTACTTAGGGAGAAGTTTGAAGCTTTCCGTAAAGCTTTGGGCTTAGAACTTCCTTTTGTGCATTGATTCCACATAGCTTGGCACTTCCTTACACATGAGTGCCAACTCCTTGTTCACCGCATCACTCCGGAGGGAGATGCATTGATATATTTAGGTGGTGATGTGTGTGAACACACTAGGACCATCGGGGTAGTTTTTTTTGCTCTTTAGGAGGTTTTTTTCCCCCGACTTGTATATATGCCTATTGCCCTAATGGGTCATATATCTGTATACATTCTAGTGGTAATACATTCAGTATTGTGTGCTGTGCTCCAAGCTTCTCCTTCTTCCTTATGTGGTTCGTGTGCTTCTGCAGACGTCTAACTCTAACAAATGCGTGAACAATATCATAGATTTGAAGCTCAGGTACAAGAGGAGAAGCGGAGATGCAATGCAGATCTCTAGGAAGACTTCCAACAAATGAAAGGGTGTGAACAAAGGAATAAAGAATTGGAATGTTTAATAAGAGATCAAGCTCATGAGGAAGGCCACCCTATGGGGGAACAAGAGCTCAAACATGTGTGAGACACAAGGATAGAGGCCGCAAAGGACATAGAAATGAATGTTCAATTTGATGAGCTAGATTAAAAACTTATAGAATCAGCATGTATACTACTTGTAGATAGAAACAACCACATCAAATACTTAAGGAAGTTGTATGAAAGATACGAAGCAAAGTTAATTAGATGTTTACTACAAAAGCTCAAAAATTGAGTAAGGACACTATCCAATTTTGACATCAAAGATACGACCTTGTTGTATTTGTGTGAATCCATCAAGGTTTATCAAACTAGCAAATATTCAAAAAGCCAATTCATTTTATCCAAAGATTTTTTCCATAAATTGAACCCTCAATGGAGACGGGAATTTCTGGCTACTCATAAAGAATGCAGGCATGTGCAGACAAAGGCGCCAAGGAGCTTGAAGTTAAATCCAACATATTTCCAATCTACCCAATGCAGGGATTGGCATACTTTTTGGAAGCGGAGAAGAAGTGGATAACACCCAAAGCCCTGGCTAAACTTTGCAAAGTTAGCAAAAAACAACAATATCGCAAGAAATTGGATGATAAAGCAGTAAAATGTCTTTTTGTTGGGTACAATTCTGAGAGCAAAGGCTATTGTTTGTATCATATACAGACTAAATGCATTTTGGTTAGTCGTGATGTTGTTTTTGTGGAAGATGTTATTCAACCTTTACTTTCATGTATCAAGGAGACATTTGTTAGCTCCAAGGACATGTATGATACTTTACTGCCTCTTTTTACAGGTGAACAGTCTAATGCTGGTCCTAATGAGGCAGCTTCCCAGCCATTGCAGGTTTCATGTGATGATGCAGATCATTCTATTTTTTATGCAGATTTACATGATGCACTTGTTGATGAGAGAACTCATATTGATGAGGCAAAAACTATGCCAAAATGGCTAGTGAAGACTTTGCGTGCTAGCAAATTAGATGCACCTCTATCATATCATACTCGTTTAGGCTCTCATAGTGCCTCTTTTGCATCAGATTGCTATGATATGGCTGCATCTAGTCTCTGTGCCTGTTTCGTTTGATGAAGCACAAAATTATGAACATTGGATGGCTGTAATGCAATCTAAATATGATGATATCATGAAAAATGGTACCTGGTCTTTATGTGACTTGCCTCTGGGCAAGAAGGAAATTGGCACTAAGTGGGTATACAATCTGAAGCATAAACTTGATGGAACAGTTGACACGTATAAGGCTAGGCTTGTTGCAAAGGGTTATGCATAGAAAAGAGGCATTGATTTTGATGAGACCTTTGCTTTGCCAAATGAGTACTATTCGTAGCATCTGTGCACTTGTAGCTCATCGTCATGAATGTACATCAGTTGGACATTAAAACAACATTTCTAACATGGTGACTTGCATGAAGAAGTGCATGTTTTTCAGCCCCGTGGCTTTGTGCAGAAAGGGTATGAAAACCACGTGTGCATGTTAAAGAAGGCATTATATGGTTTAAAGCATGCACCACGTGCTTGGTATGAAAAGATACATGCCTATCTGATTGCACATGGTTTTGAGAACAGTCCAACTAAAAGAACCTTATATGTTAAGCATGGTAATGATGTGCTTCTAATCATTGTTGTGTCCATTGATGACATGTTGCTCACTGGACCTCATGAGAAGCATATTGCTGATTTTAAGGCTGATTTACATGCCTCATTTGATATGTTTGATTTGGGACATTTGCATCATTATTTGGGCATTCAGTTTATGCAAGTTGATGGTGGAATAGCTTTGTGTCAAACAACATATATTGACACATTATTGTAGTGTTTTGGCCTTGAAGACTGTAAACCTATTGCCACTCCTATGGAGACATGTTTACAATTGAGTCTTCATGATGTTGGAGATGCATTTGATGTTGTTCTCTATCATTAGGATGTTGGATGCTTGATTTACTTATGCATTACTCAGCCAGATATTTAGTTTGTTGTCTCACAGATGAGCAGGTTCATGCATTACCCAGGTGTCAAGCATTAGTAGATGGATAAGTGCATCTTTTGCTAGTTGAGTGGTACCTGGCTGCTTAGGTTGTTTTATCCCAAGGGGGGATCACCACTTCCAAATTTGGATGCTTTTTCTGACTTTGACTGAGCTGGTTGCTATGACACTCATGTGGCCACTAATGGCTTTTGCTTCATGCTTGGTACTTCATGTATATCTTGTGTTGACCTAAGTACCAACTTAGGGACTTGCGGAGAAAGAGACTATACCTCAATCCCCTCTCAAGTGCATATAGTGGGGATACACGCTTTTAAATATCAATCCAGTATACAAACCTAGCCGAGTGTATGAGGACATGCAACCATGTGATGATCAATGCAAATGAACTACTCAAAGAGTGTAACTAAGGCAAAGACTGATCCAAACAAGCTTCTACTGTTGGTCATGGCGAAACGATACTTGGTGGAGCAGCCGTCAGTATTTTGGATTTTTCTCCCAGCTCCGAACTCCAAATATAGCAAATAGCATATGCGTTTCAAAGCTCTCAAGAAGACGCATCCAATGGCAGTGGTTTCACGCAATTTTGACACTCCTACTTCAAGTTATGAGCAAAATACTGAGTCGCAGGAATTACCTTCCTACACTTCAGCACTTCCTACACTTCGCACACACCTTACCTACAGCAAATAAACACTCTCAAGGATAGACAACACTCACAAGCACTCTTTCCAAGCAGTACACATGAACACAAGCTCACAAAGAAGAAGATACAGAGTGAAGAAGACACAAATTCGAAATTCAGTGCTCTCTATTCTCACAATGGCAAAAAGTCTTTACAATGAGTCAGATTTTGACTTATATACTAGTGCCCTAAAATTGGTCCTTTCACACAAGAGACCGGCACTTTATTCACTAAAAGCTAATTTCCTACTATTTTACATGGGTAAGCTTCTATTCTTCTGTGGGGATGCATCTAGAGGACTCCTCTAGTGCCTTTACAAAGGAAATTATGTTACAAGAATGACTATAATACAAAAATGTGATGTCCAAATCGGAAAAATTTTGGGGCCCGTCTTTTTCTCTGCCTTGTGCTCTCTTTGCTCTGCAACACTCTCCCCCTCTTCGTCTCTGTCGTCCCTTGACAGGCTTTGCTCCTTGTCTTTAGTCGTCGTCTGCATGCATCCAATGGTCGGAGAAGTCCTAAGGACCGTTAGACAATTGGGTATCTTATCCGAGATTTGGCCTGTGCTTCTGTTTTTGGCTTACTTTAATAGTTCTGAATACACGCACCCAGTGGTCGAAGAAGCAATAAGGACCGTTAGAGAATTTGTTATTTTGTTCGATTTATGTCCTTTGCTTCTGTTTTTGCCCCTTGGTATTCCGTATATCACATATCTGGGTTGCTGTATTCAGTCGGCTGTTTTGCTTCGTTTCTCCGCATGCAACCCTTGGTCAGTTTTGTCTGTAATTAAACGGACATGCAGCTTTGATGGCCTGTTCTTGATTCAAGCTCTACTACACTAGAGCCTGCTGCATTTGTCTTGCCTGTTGATTTGGGTTGCCACGCACGCCACCAGTGACTAGGAATGTGATGTTCTTAGTCACCCTCTTAAACTTTTCAGCCTCTCCCCTTTCTAACTTTTGGTCCTCTGATTTGTCCTGGTTGCACACATCTGACCCTGTTGCATTGCTTTAAGCCTGTTTTCTTTCTTTCACCGCGTAGGGCCTGGATGATTTGCATTGTTGCCTGATGCGTGCCCCTGCGGGGCTCTGTCCCTGTGTGGTTCTGTGCAGAGATGGGTGTTGCGCCCCTGCGGGGCTTCTTGCAGAGATATATCTTCAGATGTTTCTATTCAGTGAAGCTGCTTCTTTCGTTGTCGTCTTCTTTTCTTCCTTTTACTTGATTCTCCCTCAACACTGCCCCCCTCCTGAACTCTGTCGTCCCCGACAGGCTTTGATAAGCGACGGGCATATGTCCTATATACTTGTTGCTCTGTATCATTTAGCAAATTGGCTTCACGTATCATGAGCTGTTTCCATTGTTCAGCTTTTACTCCATCATTGGGGGGCTGTCTGTGATCTGCGAAGAAGCTTAATTCATATGCCACGAGTCTGGCATTCAGATTGGATGACATCTTCAAAAAGATCTCTGAATCTATTTCAAAAAATCCTGTAAAAAACGCTTCTTCAAATGTCTGCATATATGGACTTGGCAAGAACATAAGCCTGGAGTAATAAGCCATTATAGTTGGTCTGCTTGGCATCACTGATAGATCAAAAATAAGTATGTCTGTGCCCTGATTAATTCCAATAAAATTCAAAAAGGTGTATGCCGCATGTTTGAAAACCTTCAGTACAGTGAGTAGCATACTAAGTATTTTATTTGTCATTTTGACAGCTAAATCTGGTACTGTTGCATATTTTTGTAGCCAAAATTCTATGGTCTTGACCATATAATCCTCCGTTGGCAAATAGTTATGTGGAGGGCTTGGAAGTAGCGGATAATTCGGCCACTGATTATTTATTGTACCATTTCGTTGCATGTCCAAAAATGCTCTAGCTTCTCTTCTACGAGGTATAGGACAAAATGCAGGGTTTACCTGCAGGAAATATGGAGCAGCTTGCCAGTGTACCCTTAGTGTCGGGTGTTTCTCCAAAAACTTTCTTCTCCAAACTGGCTGTGCGGCTTCAAACTCTGCTTGAGTGAAATTGAATGTGTCATTCTTGAAGTTGAGCTGCTCATCAGGGCTCGTTTGTGTGATCTTCTTGATATATTGACGTGTTTTCTCTTTCAGTAATCCGTATTGGATATTGAAAGGCTTCATAAGCGTCTCTAAGTCTTTTCCTTTGATCTTTGCTTCTTTCATGACTTTAATAACTTTATTTTCAAAATTTTCCGTCAATCGGGACACCACTAGTGCTCGTTCCTTCTGACCTATTTCTGCAGTGTATGGCATTGGATGTTCGTCATGTATGTCGGCCAACTGCTCATGTAGTGGAGAATTATAGATCGGGTGAGATAGAGGACTTACCTCTACCTCGTCAGTAGGATTTTCCTTAGTCGGCACTACTGGTGTCCCGATCGGTGCTTTTTCTTCTATTTGCGTCTTCAATTGTGCTATGCATGCGTCTTTCTCTTTTACTTGTTGCATGGCTTCCCTGAGTGCTTCTTTTGCTGCCAGTAACTCTTTACCAATATCAGCTACATTATCCATATTTTCGCTGTAGCTTTTCACCAGTTTGGCATTCACCTTTTGTAATTGACTTTTTAATTCACTGGTTTCATTGGTGTACTTGCTTTTCCATTCCTCTGTCTGTGCTTGCTCTTGGCTTAGCAACTCTTCATATTTAGCTATTTGCTCTTGCAATTCATGCTGGTCACTTGTCATGGTCTCCTGCTTCTCAATAGGTTGATCATATAATAAAGACTTCATTAATTCTTTATTTCTGTTGCGTAAGTTTTCATTTTCCTCCATGTACACCTTTAACTGTGTTTCAAGCAAGGTGCTTCTTGCTTTCATTCGCACTTTGTCAGCCTCGCTTTCGTCATGTAATCTTTGTAGTCCTGCGAGCTGTGTTTGTAGTTGATGATGCTGAGCGACTAATGTGTCATATTGCCTTTTATTCTCAAGCAACTCAGTGCTTTTGGTGTCTATCTCTTTTTGTGCCTGGATGATTTGTGCAGACAACTGTTCACTCATAATTTGAAACTGACTTCTTTCGCTCATGGCTTTGTCATATTCCGCATCTATGTCCATTATTTGCTGTTGAGTATCCATGGCTGTCTGAATCATCTGCTTAACAACCGGCTTTAACTGATTTACATCCACATTTAGCCATGTTGTTGGTATACTCGGTGCTTCACCAGTTGTGACATCTTTTCCTTGGGCGACATGCAATGTAGTGTCATGGGGCTTCCTAATCTGAAGTTGGATCCTTGGCTCAGCCACCATGTCTTCTTGATTCCCTTGAGGTGTATCATCTGGCACCTCGATCACAATTTGTTCTTGGTTTTGTGGCTCCTCTGCTTCCTTTCTCACTAGAGTTATTTCTTCCTCTTTGATAGGTGGTTTTACATATGTATCACTGGCTGGAGCTTCCTTGATGCTTATCTTTGTAGTATCAGTTAATTGAATGACGTGCTTAGGTTCATCCGCCTTCTCAATTTTCTTGTCCTTTGCTTGGTTTTCCGGCGTCACTTCCATTTGATCGATCTCATTCCCTTCTTCTTCTTGAGTTTCTGTCCTGATATCAGTATCTAGAGTGTCTTTCTCAGGACTGGATTCCGTATTTGTACTAGAATCCTCGATGCCCAGCTCCTTGTATCTTCCAGCCTGTTTGGGTGTTTTCTCTGTGCTTTGCTACTGTTTTGCTTGACTTGCTTGTCTATAATGATGTCCTTGGACATTTAGATTCACCTGCCCTTGCATATACTGGTGTGTCTCTTCCAGGGCAGCGGAAAGATCTCTCTTAGTAATAGGCATTTGAACCGTCGTGATCTTCGGTAATACGTATGTTCTCTTTGATTGTGGCATAACTTGGGCTTCCTCCTCCCGTAATCGCTTTGTACCCCTCATGGGTTTTTGTGAGCTGGTTCCAGCTTCTTCAACCATCACCACTTCTTTCTTCTTCTTCGGGACTGTAGCAGATTTTGCCTACTTTGCTAGCCCTTCTGATGTCGGCATCTCCCTTAAACAATTTTTCATGTGAAGAGCTTCATATATCAATAACGTAAGAGCTGAACTGCCATTCAAAAATTTCTTTTGGCCCCATTTCTTTTGTGCTTCAAATAGTCTTTCCTGAACGTACCCTGTCAGATTTACCTTGTTGCCAATCTGTCTCATGGCATGGGATAGTAACTGAACCACTATCTTCTGAGGTGCCGTGTACCTGTGCATACTAGGGAAACAAAAATGCTGATGCACCAACCTAACTGCATCTTCGATGTCTATTCTGTTAATCTCGATGAAGGATCTCTTTTTAGGGTCATGACATTCGTCTTTAATGTTAGTGATGCCCACTTGATTCCATCCAAAGGCTTTATTGATCAATTGATGTGTGAATTGAATTGTCTTCCAAGTGCCTACTTTATCCAAGACTTGTGCTTCTGGAATCGAGATCTTTGTAGCAGCAGGCTGCATAGTATTCATTACTTGAGTGCACCTCTGAAAGTCAGGTACATAAATAGGCAAACTCAGGAATGCTTCAATTCCAGCTTGGGTCCAGACGTCTTCGATATGTGGTAACCCTTGTATTATTGTTTTGAAATCTTGAGACATGATAGGGAAGTAGTGATCCCTGTCCATAATCTTTATTGTTGCCATGAAGAGAAGTTCCGAGATGGGTTGGTCATCCCGAAACCAATGGCCTCTGACTTTTGTGATCGACTCTAATGGAAAAAGCTGGACTTCTTCTTCTTGAGTGGCTTCATAATTTGTTGATGACATCTGCACTCAATATAGAGTGTGAATTAGTGGCCATATATTATCAGAAATGTTCCTTTATTTGTCTTAAGCTTGACATTGCTCCGAGTGAATGGTGTCGTCCCTTTCCCGTGGGTGTGAGAAAGGTAATACCTGGAATTTTCTCAATTTTTAGATATTTTTATATTTTCATCTGAAAAGGAAACATAAAAGTTAGCTCATAGCCGAAGCGATTATTATGTTTATAGTATTTTCCTTGATGTATGTACAAGTGCTCTCCTATTTCCCATGAGGGAAAATGTGCTCGTCTATCCTGAAATAGAAGGACGTCGTGCCGAATGCTTGGCCTCGTAATGTGGCCCTATCGTGCATACTTTGGGTCCTGATAGCTCCGCATGTGTGCAACTGGATGTTGTTGAACCATGGGTACAATTTGTGGGATCCTTCGGCACCCAAATCTGCTTCATTCTATTGGAATGTATTTCCTTCGGCACCTTCTTGATAAATGTGATTCTTCCCTTATAGTGCGTTTGCTCCATATGTTGTCGGATTCTCGATCTAGTGGGTGTTGCAGCTGCAGACTCCTTCTTTCTCCAATAGATCCTCTTTCTTGGTTGTCGTGCCTCTGGACCATGTTGATGGTGATTGCCCTTCTGAGGATGTTCATCGTGTTGGTTGATCGTCTTTGGAGTACATGACTTTGGGATCCATATTTGTGTTCGATCCGGTTGTGCAGTTATCACTTTCTTTGGAATCCATATGCTAGTGAGTTGTGGTTGACTGTAGTGCTCAAAATGCTTTGTCTTCTTATTCGATTGGACACGCTGAGGTCGAAGATTTTTCTGTTGTTGAAGATATGTCTTCTTTTGATCCTTCCTTATCCAAGCTAGTGTAGAATGTGGAATAGGGTATACTCTCATAGGTGTAGACTTCAATTCTTTCAAAGGAGTATTCTCTCTTGTGCATTGTGTGTCACTAGGCTTGATTTCAGGTTCATGTGCACTCTTTTGACTCTCTATACTCAAAGAATGAATGCACACAGAACTTATGGTATCCTCACAAGAAATACTTGAGGAAGGAACTTCTATAGTGCTATTGGGTATGCACTCATGACTTTGGTCATTGGGTTGGATTTTTGGCTCTATGCTCAAGGATTTGATTGGTCGTTCATCTAGCAGACTGAATACTTCCCGATGCCCTATTCTGGCTGAGATGTATCCTAAAGCCAATTGAATGGTCACCTCGTATTCGTAAATCCAATCTTGACCTAACACTACCTCTTCAAGTAAATCCTGATCCTGACATACTAACAGCTTTTGTTCCATAGTGTTGTTGCCAAGATGCAAGGGTAAGGTGATCTCACCTATGCATTGAGTAATCGTCCCTCCTATCCCTATCAACTGTGCCATTGATGGGCGTACTTCCTCTTTGAGTTTCTGGGTCAAGGAAAGTTTGATACAGCTTATGGTAGCTCCTGTGTCAATGAGAGCATCCACTAAGTGGTACTCCGTTTTACCTGCTCCCAAATTCAAGTACGGTTGTGTTCTTTGTGAACCTGGGTTTTTAGTGGCTCTGAAATTAGCCATTGGGATGAGTTCTTCTCCAAGTCGATATCTCTCATCTCTCTCTCTCATCCACTCTTTCCGTTTCTTAATTCGTTCTAGGGCTTCCTGTCTCGCTTCCTCTCGTATCCTTTCTTCCTCAACACGTCTATTCTTGCCCTTGATTAATCGAGACATGGTTTCTTCCGTCAATGGTTCTAGGTATTTTTTTACTCGACATCCGCTGATGTAGTTTGGTAATACATCTCCATCTAAGGTTGCTAGGTTGATGGCTCCACTTGTTGATATGCGATTGATGATTAATGGGCCATATCCTCTCTTTTGCAATTTTTTTGCATGTTGCTTCAAAGTATATACCAAAACTAAATCTCCTTCCTTCAAATTTTTGTCTTTGATGTGAGCATCAAAATATGCTTTCTGTCGTCGTTTAGCAGCATAAATGCCTGCTACAGCTTGTAACCTAGTCTCATGAAGCTTTTCTATTTGATCCAATTGAGCTGACAGTTCATGTCCCGTCCACTCATAATTGGTTGCTACTCTGAGAGTGGGAATTAAGAAATGAATTGGCAAAATAGCATTTTGTCCATAGACTAAGTTAAAAGGAGTAGTGCCTATGGCGGTTTTGTAAGCTACTCGAAAGGCCCATAAAGCGTGGTGTAATTGTTTATCCCAATCTGATCGACCATTGTTAACAATTTTGGTGAGAACCGTACACAAAATTTTATTCGAACTCTCGGCTTGCCCATTGGCTTGTGGGTGATAAGGAGCTGATTTCTTATGAATCACCAGGAATTCATTCAATAAGGCTTCTATAACTTCATTCACAAAATGCGTACCTCTATCACTCACAATTTCTATTGGTAGTCCAAATCTAGTGAAAATGTTCTCAAAGAGAAACTTGGCAGTAGTTCTCGCGTCATTTTTCTTGGTTGCTTTGGCTTCTACCCATTTGGTCAGATAGTCAGTGGCGACGATTATATATTCAGCATGGGATCCCTTCGCTGGTGGGCTAATAGGTCCTATGAAGTCTATTCCCCATTTCGTGAAAGCTCTTGCACTCATCATGGGTCTAAGTGGCATCTCATCTCTTCTAATTGGATATTTTGTTCGTTGACAAGTATCACATCGTTGCACATATGTTATAGCATCTTGATGTAGAGTTGGCCACCACATTCCCACAAAGAGGATCATTTTTGCAGTTTTGTCTGTAGAGAAATGCCCTCCTGCAGCTCCTGTATGTGCCATTTCTAAAACAGAAAGGTATTCGTCTTCATGAATACACATTCGTAATTGATTATCTCTCCCTCGCTTGAAAAGTTGTTTTCCTATAAGGGCATAATCCTTACTTTGTTCTTCAAGTGCACGTTTCCTTGCTGAAGTGGCTCCTTCTAGGTATTCTTGAGTCTTTAAGAACTTTACCAGAGGCATACTCCACCTCGGTGCTACTGTAGAGTAGCATAGAGTTGAGTTCTCTTCAGGATTGTGTTCTTGGCAAATTTGGCAAGCCGACACATAACTATGTGCGTCTCTCTGCATGGTTGGCCAATATATGCCTGACCTCTTTAGGGTTTGCCATGTTCCATTTGCATTCAAATGAATTTTCCACTTATTTACATGTGCTTTCTTAAGCCACATTTCCTGCTCCTCTTCTTCCACGCATCTCATGAGTAATCCACTTGAATCTTGGTGATACAAGCTTCCCGCCATAATATGAAGATTTTTCGTCTTCCAAAGGTCCTGGGTTTGGTTTGGTGTGATTCCATCTTTAGGCCCATGTGTGAGTATAGGGATCAACTTTTCTGCCCATTGGGGACATACTTCCAGGTTAAAAAGATACGTATCTGGCAGATCATCGGGTACTCCTATGGGTGGTTCTCCATGAGTCATTCTTGATAAATGATCTGCCCTTATGTGGGTATTTCCTTTCTTGACCACTACCTCAAAATCAAATTCCATTAGCAATAAAAACCATCGTACTAGTCTTCCTGTATTGCAAGGTTTATTGACTAAGTACAGTAGTGCTTGATGATCAATGAAGAATTTGAATTTGTTTGCCAACAGGTAATGTCTGAACTTCTTGACTGCGTATACCATCCCTAGGCCTTCTCTCTCCGTGGTGGTATAATTGCGTTCTGCTTGATTCAGTTGTCTGCTAGCATAGGCTATAGGGTGGTCTAATTTTCCTGAATCTGCAGGTTGAGCTAAGATGCAACCAATGGCAAACTTGGAAGCATCCACATGAATGTGAAATGGCTTATTCCAGTTAGGCACTCGAAGGATAGGTGCTGAACTCAATCGATTCTTTAATTCCGTAAAAGCTTTCTCACATTCTTCGGTCCAATTAAATTGTGTTAATAATGCATAAAGAGGTCTAGCAATTATGGCATACATATGTATAAATCTCCGATAATATCCACAATGTCCCATAAATGCTTGAACTTCTTTAGCAGTTTTTTGTCTTGGCAAATCCAGAATTACTTTGATTTTGTCTTCATCCGTTGAAATCCCGTTTTTAGAGACAATGTGTCCTAAGATTTTCCCTTGTCTAACCATGAAGACACACTTTTCTGGGTTAAGGCACACTCGATACTGTCGACATTTAGCAAAGATCTTTTCTAGTTCTGGGATGTGCTCTGATCGTATGGCTGAATAAGTGCAAAGATCATCCACGTATACCTCCATACTTTTTCTTAGGAATTCTTTGAACACATGGCACATCAATCTTTGGAAGGTAGCTGGGGCATTCGTTAATCCAAAAGGCATGACTCTAAAGGCATATACTCCCCATTCAGTTGCAAAGGCCGTCTTGTGTTGGTCCTCAGGAGCAATGGCTACCTGATTATATCCTGAAAAGCCATCCAAGAAACTATAGACTTCCTTTCCTGCCACTCTCTCCAAAAGATGATCAGTAATGGGTAAGGGGTAACTATCCCTTATGGTGGCTGCATTCACCTTTTTCAGATTAATGCATACTCTCAACTTTCCATTCTTCTTTGGTACAACCACCAAGGGTGATACCCATTCAGTGTGTTCGATTTCGTAGATGAATCCAGCATCTAACAACTTATCTATTTCTTCCTTTATCTTTGCTGAATACACATCATTGTATGTATATGGTCTTTGTTTAGAAGGTTTGGCTTCGGATGTCATGGGAATTCTATGGGCACATATAGTTGGATCAACTCCTTTCAAGTCCTTATAGGTCCATGCAAAAACATCCCGATATTCCCTTATGAGACATATTAGCTCTTGTTCTTCCTCTACGGAGACATCCTGTCCTATGAAAGTACACCGTTCTTCTCCTTCTTCTAACGTTACTACTATTTTCTTGGTTTGTTCTTTATTGTCATATGCTATTCCCGACTGGGCCTGTCTTTTAGGCATTTGAATAGCAATTCTTCTCTCTTCTACTTCATATTTTTTGAAGTGAGCAGGCACTTCAAACTGATCTTGTGGCTTGTTTTCTTCACCTTCTGGCTCTTCATCTAACTCCTGCTCTTCTTTCTGTGTAGGCTCCTGGTTGTTTCCATTAGCGGTGATGCTTATAATTTGATCTTCATCCCCAGGTTCCATTGGTTCTGGCTCCATTTCAATGCTCTCATAGTCCTCCTTCCATTCTTTCTCTATCACCTCTCCTTCTTCAGCTTCCTGAAGGACTACTACAAAGAGACTAACATCGTATCCTTCCTCGTCTATGCATTCATTCATAGTTATCACTTCTTCATTCACGCATACATCGAGGGTCGCTAAAATCTCCATCCAGCCATGAGGTTCGAACTCTTCGTCTAAAAAGACTTGAGGCATGTAAGCTGGATCTTGTACAGACCTAGCTACACCTTGTTCTTGCTGCCATCCCTTTCTCCTATCCTCTTCCTTTTTGGCAGTTTGGCATATCCATAGATGAGTGTCTTCGTTCATCCAAGATTGGTCACTAGAACCTAGGCTGTGAATTGACTGATAGTCTTCCTCCTTGTGAATTTGATTCCATTGTAAGGGGGGAACATCTTGATATGTATAAGTGTGGAGATTTATTCTTGTGGTGGTTCCTTCATGTTGTAGGTATACAGCATCTTTTCCCCAATCTTGCACGACCTTTAGCTGTCTCATGAAAGGTCTTCCAAGTATCATCTCATAATTGCTTGGCCTTTCAAAGTGACAAATTGCTAAGGTGTGTTCAAATTCAACTCCGCATGTGGTGAAAATTACTCGTTCCAATAATCCCAAGGGTCTTTCTGTGTGTCCGTCAGCCATTTGTATTTTCATACGAGTTGGTCTTAAAGCTGGTTTTCCCCATTTCTCCCAGATTTCTCTGGTAGCAATGCCAACACCAGCTCCAGAATCTAAAATGGCTTTGGTAGTGTAACCCTTATAAGTAATGGGAAGGCAGGTATTTCCTTCATCTCCCTCGCTAAAGTCTCCTACCTTATCCACTGGAATTCTCACTGTGTTTACTTCATCAGCTTTCTCTTTCTTTTCCTCCTTGACTTCCCATTGATTGATTAATTTTTCTTTCAACTGTGGTTTTATTTTCAATAACTCCTCAAATGTTAAGGTACAAGGGATCTTTACCTCTCTAAGGCGTTGTATGATCTCCGATGTTTGAACTGATGGATTCGATTCTCGTTTCCTCATTGAGGGAATGCGATACAATTCCGAATTGTGTTCATACTCCCCTGTGTAATTTGGCAGTTCATCTACATCTTCCTCTCCTTGGTTACTTAGATCCATTGGTAAAATTTCCTCTGAATTTAATTCAGGTATTGAACCCTCTATTTCATTCTCTGCTTTTAATTCTTCAAATGGTGGTTCAATTCCCTCCACTTTATTCCATCTGTCTTCTTGAACTCTAGCCCATAAATCTTTAGGCCATTCCCCTTCTACTTCGGGTACAACGGATCCTTCCCTTCTCTCTATACCACATTCGTGATTCGGTATTTTACCTGCTTCAGGCTTTTCCTGATCATGAGTGATTATACACTCTTGGAATTCTCTTCCAGAAATTCGGGTATTGGGTAAAGGCGATGCAGGTTTTTCTAAGGTCTGTTGCGCAACTTCTATCGATTTCTTGCATATCTCCAACCTTTCTTTTTCTAAGTCGCCTCTTGGATATTCTTTCTCATGTTGTTCTATGGTTGGTCCTGCTCTTATTCGTGCCTTGTATGCCTGAATCCACATGGCTAATTCTTCAGGCATAGGATCTGCTAACACTGATCCTACCTCATCCCTTTTATTCTCATTTTTGTTTTCTTCTTCCACTTGCGGTTCCTTCGTTGGTTTTTGTTTACTCTTTTCATTTTCCTTCTTTTGCAATAACTTTTTTTCTTTTATCCTATCTCTCCGGTTCTTCCATCTCTGGGATCTCTTACTCGCAATACTTTTCTCCGTCTCTTCTGAGTCTTCAACTCTTTGAGGGATGGGTGTGTTCACCTTCCTGTCACTTTGATTGTTTTCCTCAGTTTTATCAGGGGTCTCTCTAGCTTTGGCTCTTGTTATGGCCTTCAAGGGTACTGTGTACTCTTTATCGCTCCCTGATGATTCAATCACTTCTATCACATTAATCTGCACGTTAGATGTAACTTTGTTGGGGTTCTTAGGACAATCTCTGAAAAGGTGTTCCTTACCACAATCGCTACAGTAGCCTTCCCAAACTCGTTGTGGTGGCGGTGGGTTTGGCAATGTACATTCTCTGATGTAGTGATCACCTCCACATCTGTAACATGGTCCTCTGGGTACAGGCGGTCTGTTCATGGGTCATGGTGGTATGGTTGCTCTAGGAGCAGTGTACATTAATGACACATAGTCCTGCTCGTATCCGTATGAACTATCTGGTACTTCCATGCCATAGGCATATGGTTCATACACTTGTCCATATTCTATCATAGAGCTTTCATAGTTGGAATATGCTCCTTGACTAGGATCGTAAGATGAGTCATATGGTTCATTACTAGTCAAAGGTGTGGCTGGGACTATAGCTCTTTCTAAGTTTTCTTCAGGTTGAGCAATCTTGACAGGGACAACGTTCTGAGGGTGGGGCGGTTGTTGTCCTAGTACTGGTTGTGGTTGGGTGTATCCTTGATACGCATATGGTCGTGGCACTGGTGCCTGTTGCTGATAAGTGTGATATCTAAAAGCTTCACCTCCTTGCTCTCTCTGAGGGTATCCATAAGGTCTCATATATGGCTGTGCTGGTCTAGCTTGCCGATTGTAAGGGCAATTTTCTGTACTGTGATTTGTATATTTTTGTTCTACGCTGCAATATTGTAAAGGTCCTGGGACAGGTGGTCTATTATAACCATAAGCAGGTAGTGGGACTACTCCCCTAGTACACAAGTGAGAAGGATGATCCCCTCCGCACTGCATACATCTTCTGAGCATGGGTACTCTCATAGGGTTACTGGGGTAGTTCCTCTGTCCTTGAACATTCAACTTCTTTGCTACCAAGTCGGCTATTTCCTCTACATTGTTTTTAGGGATTGATGTGCTACTGGCCGAATCTTCACTTTTCAAACTACCTTGAGGTATTTTCAAGTCTTCTGCTAGGTTGTCCTCTAGGTCTATACATTCCTTCATACACTCTTGCAAAGTTTGAACCCTCTTTACATATACTAACGATCTCAACGATCCGTTCAACAATCCTTCCAAAAATAATGACACCATTTTATTTTGGGTAGGTCTCTCTTCTACTGGACATCTGTCCACATACTGCTTGAATCTTCTTGCAGCCAATCTCACAGATTCGGTGGGGGCTTGCTTGAAGCTATGTATCAAAGAAGATGAGTTGTTTTTGATTCTTGACTTAGTGAATTCCTCAATCATTTCTTGGTAGACTTGTTCCATATTTTGAAAATTATTAGGGTCCAATGGCTGAAACCATGCTAACACAGTGTCTGACAAGGTAAGACCAAAGGACTCATATTGGATCAAGAAGTCTTCTACCTGTTCGGCTCTGATTACTTGTTTGAATTCAGCTATGTGATTGTAGGGTTCACTAGAGCCATCATAGTGATTTCTCATGCATTTAGCAACTTGAATTGGCCTTATTCTCCTTCCTGCTTCAGGTGGTCTAGGCATCACTGGAAAAATTGGTCTTCCTATTGGTATGCCTGGTCCTCTCGCCACTGGTGGTCTGACAGGAGCATGAATTCCATGTCTTGGGTCAATAGTTGGTTGAGGTCGGTAATTAGGGTTATGTGCAGGCATTGCAAACTGCACATGTGGTCTGACTGGGATCTGGGTTTGTTGTGTTTGTTGTGTTTGGCCTGACTGTTGATATGAATCATTTCGTGATGTTCCAAGTGGGTCTCTTGAAGTAGTAGCTTGGTCCCTAGGGGGAAACACTGGAATATTTTGATATTTCAACTCCGCTTTTTCTAATTCTGTTAAGGGCCAATATCTTCTCTGATTTTTATCCAAATATGTGATGATGGTGGGGAACTCAGGATCTTGTAACTCATAGATGGTAACTGGATTAGGAGCAGCTTCCCATATAGAGGAATGGGCTCTAAGCAGATGCTCCATCCCATTGATCAAATATACATCTATTAAAGTGTCATCCTGGGGAATCAGGTCTCCTCTCCAAATTTTAGTAACAGTAGATCTCCCTCGAGGAGTAGTTACTTGCTCTTCGTTTCCTCCTCCATTTAAGTTTGACGTATTATTTTCTTCACCATGTTCATTAATGTTTTCTGGGTGTTCTGTGACAACGTATTGGATATCTCTCTTGTCCATGTAAAACCCTCCTACATACTTGACTGCTGGTCTAGGCATTATATAAGCCTCTGAAGCCTTCTTCAGTCTGGCCACTGATCTGTTTAGACCATCCAAATAAATAGGGACCTCATGTTGATTGGTGTTCACATACTCCAAGGAGGTCCTATACTCACCCTCAATGATTGACATCATGCCAATCATAGGCACTGTGTTCTGCATATCCTCATAAGCCATGGGGATTTCTTCCTCTGACTCACTGGAGGTCTCGGAGTAATGTGACCGGCTACTGGGTTCTGCTACGCTACCTACAGAAGAGATTACACTTCTCCGACTTCCTAGGGTTCTTCCGGATCTCAGGTTCATCCACTTCACAATTCTGGTCAGTTCCTGCTCACCTCTATCTTCTTGAACTCTTTACTATGAATTGGAATTCTAGAGAAATTTTGGTTGGGAAATGACTGAAAAAGGATTTTTTCCAGATCACGATACTTGATCCCAGACGATACTCGATCTCTGTCTCAAAACGATACTTGTCACGCGATACCAGAGTGAGACGATACTTGCTCAAAACGATACACGATCTTTGGTAAGTATCGCGATCTTCGAGGAACGATACACGATATTTGGTGAGTATCGCGATACTTAAACCAAGACGATACACGATCTTTGATCCAAACGATCGACGATACCTGAACGAAACGATACACGATCTACGATCTCTGGCCGAAATGATCTCTGGATCAAAACGACACACGATACTTGAATTCAGACGATACACGATCTCTACCTCAGGCGATACACGATCTCTGATATCGCGATCTCTGATAAACGATACCGATCTTTGGGTAAGCGATCGACGATACTGGGACAAAACGATACACGATCTTTGACAAGTATCGCGACCGCAGGAAAACGATACACGATCGACGATCTCTGATCTAAACGATCTCTCTCCCGAAACGATCTTTGGCAGACGATCGCTAACCAAACGATCGCTGGCAAACAATATTTGAGCAGAATCAAACGATACCGATCGCTGGGAAATATTGCGATACTCGACCACAGGAGATCACGATACTTGTGAAGTATCGCGATACTCGACCCCGGGAGCAAAACGATACTTGACCCTTAGACAAATTTTTGCAAGATTTTTTAAAGGTTTGATTCAATACACTTGTAGTTCTAGCTCTCCTCCCCTTTCTTCACTCTCTGTATCACCCAAAACTCAACTTTTAACCCCTGTAAGGTCTCAGACGATACCTGACGCAGATCGTTTTTCTTTCCTAAATTGATTTGCTGAGAAATTTTGATCAAAAGGGGTGGGTTAGCTTACCTTGGTAGCTCCTATAATCTCTTTGTCACTTCCCCTTGCTCTGTGCAACCCCAGCTTGCCCGTTTGCTCACACGATCTCTGACGCAATCCTCACGATACTCGACAGTCACGCCCACGATACTTGCTCAAAAACAAGTGATCTTCAAATGGCAATTTTTTGTTTTTATACTTGGCTTTTCCTATCTACTGAAAATGAAACAACAAGGCAAGAAGTGAAAACTACTCTAACTACCTAGCCTACTCCCTCGCTCCTCCTACTCTACTCACTTTACTCACTTCCCTAGACTAACAACTCACTACACACACTCCAAGAATGAGAAGTAGCAAGTGCGGTTGAAAATGACTTACCAAAGAAGAGAAAATCACCACTCCTCCTCTTGCTTCAATGCAAAAAGCTACTTACCATCACACGAATGCCTCGGTTTGATTCGTCACTCCCCGGCAACGGCGCCAAAAAGTGTGTTGACCTAAGTACCAACTTAGGGACTTGCGGAGAAAGAGACTATACCTCAATCCCCTCTCAAGTGCATATAGTGGGGATACACGCTTTTAAATATCAATCCAAAGAGTATACAAACCTAGCCGAGTGTATGAGGACATGCAACCATGTGATGATCAATGCAAATGAACTACTCAAAGAGTGTAACTAAGGCAAAGACTGATCCAAACAAGCTTCTACTGTTGGTCATGGCGAAACGATACTTGGTGCAGCAGCCGTCAGTATTTTGGACTTTTCTCCCAGCTCCGAACTCCAAATATAGCGAATAGCATATGCGTTTCAAAGCTCTCGAGAAGACGCATCCAATGGCAGTGGTTTCACGCAATTCTGACACACTTACTTCAAGTTATGAGCAAAATACTGAGCCGCGGGAATTACCTTCCTACACTTCAGCACTTCCTACACTTCGCACACACCTTACCTACAGCAAATAAACACTCTCAAGGATAGACAACACTCACAAGCACTCTTTCCAAGCAGTACACATGAACACAAGCTCACAAAGAAGAAGATACAGAGTGAAGAAGACACAAATTCGAAATTCAGTGCTCTCTATTCTCACAATGGCAAAAAGTCTTTACAATGAGTCAGATTTTGACTTATATACTAGTGCCCTAAAATTGGTCTTTTCACACAAGAGACCGGCACTTTATTCACTAAAAGCTAATTTTCTACTATTTTACATGGGTAAGCTTCTATTCTTCTGTGGGGATGCATCTAGAGGACTCCTCTAGTGCCTTTACAAAGGAAATTATGTTACAAGAATGACTATAATACAAAAATGTGATGTCCAAATCGGAAAAATTTTGGGGCCCGTCTTTTTCTCTGCCTTGTGCTCTCTTTGCTCTGCAACATCTTGGTTGAGCAAGAAGCCACCTACTATGTCCACTTCTAGTTGTGAGGCTGAGTATAGGGCAACTTTCCCAATGACTATTGAGTGTGTGTGGCTCAGATGCATTATGGATGATTTGGGTGTTGGTCAGTCTTCTACCACCACCACCTTCAGTGATAGTCATAGCGCATTGGCAGTTGCGAGGAACCTTGTGTTTCCATGCTTGCACTAAGCACATTAAGGTGCATTATCATTATGTCAGGGAGAGGTTCTCTGCTGGAGAGATCAGCTTGGCATATGTGCCCAGAGAGGAGAACATTGCAGACCTTTTCATGAAGGCTCTGCCTAGGGAGAAGTTTGAAGCTTTCCACAAAGCTTTGGGCTTACTTCCTTTTGTGGATTGATTCCACATAGCTTGGCACTTCCTTATACATGACTGCAAGCTCCTTGTTCACAGCATCACTCCCAAGGGGGATTTGTTGATATATTTAGGTAGTGATGTGTGTGAACACTCTAGGATTGTCGGGGCACTTTTTTCCCTCTTTAGGAGGTTTTTTCCCCCAACTTGTATTTATGCCTATTGCCCTAATGGGCTACTTATCTTTGTACATTCTAGTGGTAATACATTTAGTATTGTGTGTTGTGCTCCAAGCGTCTTCTTCTTCCTTGTGTTGTTCGCGTGCTTCCGTAGACGTCTAACTCCATCACTCTCTTGGCTGTCTACCTTCTTTTTCATCATGGAATCTTTGCATTGTGCATTATGTGAGGAGTTATGTATAGTTTGGTTGATCATTCTAATATGGATGTTGTTGGAACACGTTTGTGAAGTCTATGTTGAGTCTTTGCTACTGTAATTCGAAGCTTTCTTAGCTTGTCAAAAGTCGTCTGACTACGAAGTGAGCGCGTTTGTGTGTACATGCAAGATTAGCACGTTTCATTGTCAATTTTGAGTTCTACATGAAAAATGGCATGGAAAATGCACTTCAATCACTCAATTTGGTGCATGTATGAGCAAGTTATGAGCATTTGAAGTTTTCAGCTTTGACTATGCAGAGAATCATGTTCTTAGAAAGTCATGTTTTTTATCTTATTTTTCACTTCAACCCAATATGGATTTCTTGACTAGTTCCTGTATACAACTTTGTAATTGATTGAATTGTGGTTTGTGATGCATTATTCTATAAGCACTAATCGGGTAAGCTTGTTCTTGGATTGACAATTTTAAAGTGAATTCTTTCCTTTTTCTGAGTCATCAAGTCCCTAATGCTACAATGAGATAGATGTTCCAAAAGTTAAAGGAGGGAGACAATGTGTTATCATCAACTCCTCTACTATGGCCTAAATCCATAGGTCGTATCATATATACATATGGTTGCTGATACCATGGGCCAGCTTGCAATTGGTTAGGTTGTACCTGATTGGCTAACACTAATTTATTCCATGTGTTTTATATACATTACTTTGTGATATGATGAATTAAATTACATATCACACAATAAACTTGATTCAATGCATATTTTGTTGCAATGTGTCTTGCATTTTTGCATTTGTACAATACACTTGATGAAACACAAATGAGCTATGAAGCCTTAGAAGTCTATTGCAAAAAAGGGTTAGTGACCTTTAGATTCCACTCTAGTTGTTCGGTAGCATCAATAATCCGATCCAATGACGTCCTTGTTCCATCTAGAGAATAAAACAATTTTCTCCTCCAACATGAGGTATAGAACATCAATAAATAACCCATGCACCACATCATCCACAAGGTGTTCGCATTTCTGAATCTGACTCAAGGTACTTCGAAACAAAGAAGCATAGTCCTCAATTGTTTGTGTAGGTTGTTAGACCATATACTTTAGTGTAATAAATAATTGTTCAATCATTTCGGCTTTCTAGAATCACCATAGAAAAGCTATATGCATTTTTGGGCACCATCATTCCCACCTTTCAAGATTTCATATTGCATATTGATGGTCATGCATGGACATCTGAGTCATTGTCCACTTTCCCATTGAAGCCTTTAAACTTCATTACAGTAATTATGTGGCCTAGAATTGTGATACGAGTTTGCCAAAGTTGCCATTCCTTGTCTATTGGTATCAAGGTGGAAAATTCCACCTCTTCCTTTACTTCATGATCCAATTTCGGTCCCAAAACTAGCATAGACTCCCCTCTTGGAGTTATCGAGTTCCTCTATAATTTCTCTGGCTAGACAAAATCTAGAAGGCCTCGTGCCACTCTCCAATCCCAATTCTTGTTCCTTATCCTCTCTAATACCTCATTGGATTACCTACCTCCATCATCTTTTTCTTGTAGCTTTACAACATCAAATGTTTCTTGCACCTCTAGGACTTGTGTACATGGATGACATGATGTTCATTGTTCCTCATGAGAAGCATATTGCTGATTTAGAGGTTGATTTGCATGCCTCATTTGAGGTGTCTGATTTGGGGCACTTGCATCATTATTTGGGCATTTAGTTTATGCAAGTTGATGGCAAAATAACTTTGTGTCAAATGAAATATATTGACACATTATTGTAGTGTTTTGGCCTAGAAGACTGTAAACCTATTGCCACTCCTATGGAGACAGATTTAGGATTGAGTCTTCATGATGTTGGAGATGCATTTGACATTGTTCTCTATCAGCAAGCTATTGGATTCTTGTTTTACTTATGCATTACTTGGCCAAATATTCAGTTTGTTGCCTCACAGATGAGCAGATTTATGCATTGCCTAGGTGTCAAGCATTGGTAGGCGGTTAAGCACATCTTTTGCTACTTGAGTGGTACCTGGCTACTTGGATTGTTTTATGCCGAAGGGGGATCACTACCACCAGATTACATGCTTTCTCTGACTCCGAGTGGGCTAGTTGATATGACACTCGTGTGTCCACTAGTGTCTTTTGCTTCATGCTTGGTAGCTTATGTATATCTTGGTTGAGCAAGAAGCAGCCTACTATGGCCACTTCCACTTGTGAGGCTAAGTATAGGGCAACTTTCACAGCGACTGTTGAGTGTGTGTGGCTCAGATGCCTTATGGTTGATTTGGGTGTTGGTTAGTCTTCAACCATCACCATCTTCACTGATAGTCAGAGCACATTGGTTGTTGCGAGGAACCCTGTGTTCCATGATCGCACTAAGCACATTGAGGTGCATTATCATCATGTTAGGAAGAGGTTCTCTGCTGGAGAGATGAGCTTGGCATATGTACCCATGCAGGAGAACATTGCAGACCTTTTCACGAAGGCTCTACTTAGGGAGAAGTTTGAAGCTTTCCGTAAAGCTTTGGGCTTATAACTTCCTTTTGTGCATTGATTCCACATAGCTTGGAACTTCCTTACACATGAGTGCCAACTCCTTGTTCACCGCATCACTCCTGAGGGAGATGCATTGATATATTTAGGTGGTGATGTATGTGAACACACTAGGACCACCGGGGTAATTTTTTTTGCTCTTTAGGAGGTTTTTTCCCCCCGACTTGTATATACGCCTATTGCCCTAATGGGTCATATATCTTTATACATTCTAGTGGTAATACATCCAGTATTGTGTGCTGTGCTCCAAGCTTCTCCTTCTTCCTTATGTTGTTCGCGTGCTTCTGCAGACGTCTAACTCCAACAAATGCCTGAACAATATCATAGATTTGAAGCTCAGGTACAAGAGGAGAAACGTAGATGCAATACAGATCTCTAGGAAGACTTCCAACAAATGAAAGGGTGTGAACAAAGGGTTAAAGAATTGGAATATTTAATAAGAGATCAAGCTCATGAGGAAGGCCACCCTATGGGGGAACAAGAGCTCAAACATGTGTGAGACACAAGGATAGAGGCTGCAAAGGACATAGAAATGAATGTTCAATTTGATGAGCTAGATTAAAAACTTATAGAATCAGCATGTACACTACTTGTAGATAGAAACAACCACATCAAATACTTAAGGAAGTTGTATGAAAGATACGAAGCAAAGTTAATTAGATTTTTACTACAAAAGCTCAAAAATTGAGTAAGGACACTATCCAATTTTTACATCAAAGATACGCCCTTGTTGTATTTGTGTGAATCCATCAAGGTTTATCAAACTAGCAAATATTCAAAAAGCCAATTCATTTTATCCAAAGATTTTTTCCATAAATTGAACCCTCAATGGAGACGGGAATTTCTGGCTACTCATAAAGAATGCAGGCATGTGCAGACAAAGGCACCAAGGAGCTTGAAGTTAAACCCAACATATTGCCAATCTACCCAATGTAGGGATTGGCATACTTTTTGGAAGCGCAGAAGAAGTGGATAACACCCAAAGCCCTGGCTAAATTTTGCAAAGTTAGCAAACAACAACAACATTGCAAGAAATTGGATGATAAAGAAGTAAAATGTCTTTTTGTTGGGTACAATTCTGAAAGCAAAGGCTATTGTTTGTATCATATACAGACTAAATGCATTTTGGTTAGTCGTGATGTTGTTTTTGTGGAAGATGCTATTCAGCCTTTACTTTCATGTATGAAGGAGACATTTGTTAGCTCCAAGGACATGTATGATACTTTACTGCCTCTTTTTACAGGTGAACAGTCTAATGTTGGTCCTAATGAGGTAACTTCCCAGCCATTGCAGGTTTCATGTGATGATGCAGATCATTCTATTTTTTATGCAGATTTACATGACGCACTTGTTGATGAGAGAACTGGATATTGATGAGGCAAAAACTATGCCAAAATGGCTAGTGAAGAGTTTGCATGACAGCAAATTAGATGCACCTCTATCATATCATACTCGTTTAGGCTCTCATAGTGCCTCTTTTGCATCAGATTGCTATGATATGGCTGCATCTAGTCTCTGTGCCTGTTTCATTTGATGAAGCACAAAATTATGAACATTGGATGGCTGTAATGCAATCTGAATATGATGATATCATGAAAAATGGTACCTAGTCTTTATGTGACTTGCCTCTGGGCAACAAGGAAATTGGCACTAAGTGGGTATACAATCTGAAGCATAAACTTGATGGAATAGTTGACACGTATAAGGCTAGGCTTGTTGCAAAGGGTTATGCATAGAAAAGAGGCATTGATTTTGATGAGACCTTTGCTTTGCCAAATGAGTACTATTCGTAGCATCTGTGCACTTGTACCTCATCGTCATTGGAATGTACATCAGTTGGACATTAAAACAACATTTCTAAATGGTGACTTGCATGAAGAAGTGCATGTTTTTCAACCCCGTGGCTTTGTGCATAAAGGGTATGAAAACCAGGTGTGCATGTTAAAGAAGGCATTATATGGCTTAAAGCATGCACCACATGCTTGGTATGAAAAGATACATGCCTATCTGATTGCACATGGTTTTGAGAACAATCCAACTAAAAGAACCTTATATGTTAAGCATGCTAATGATGTGCTTCTAATCATTGTTGTGTCCATTGATGACATGTTGCTCACTGGTCCTCATGAGAAGCTTATTGCTGGTTTTAAGGCTGATTTACATGCCTCATTTGAGATGTCTGATTTGGGACATTTGCATCATTATTTGGGCATTGAGTTTATGCAATTTGATGGTGGAATAGCTTTGTGTCAAACAAAATATATTGACACATTATTGTAGTGTTTTGGCCTTGAAGACTGTAAACCTATTGCCACTCCTATGGAGACAGGTTTACAATTGAGTCTTCATGATGCTGGAGATGCATTTGATGTTGTTCTCTATCATTAGGATGTTGGATGCTTGATTTACTTATGCATAACTCAGCTAGATATTTAGTTTGTTGTCTCACAGGTGAGCAGGTTTATGCATTACCCAGGTGTCAAGCATTAGTAGATGGGTAAGTGCATCTTTTGCTAGTTGAGTGGTACCTCGCTGCTTAGGTTGTTTTATCCCAAGGGGGGATCACCACTTCGAGATTTGGATGCTTTTTTTGACTTTGATTGAGTTGCTTGCTATGACACTCATATGTCCACTAATGGCTTTTGCTTCATGCTTGGTAGTTCATTTATATCTTGGTTGAGCAAGAAGCAACCTACTATGTCCACTTCTAGTTGTGAGGCTGAGTTTAGGGCAACTTTCCCAATGACTATTGAGTGTGTGTGGCTCAGATGCATTATGGCTGATTTGGGTGTTGGTCAGTCCTCTGCCACCACCACCTTCAGTGACAGTCATAGCGCATTGGCAGTTGCGAGGAACCTTGTGTTTCCATGATTGCACTAAGCACATTAAGGTGCATTATCGTTATGTCAGGGAGAGGTTCTCTGCTGGAGAGATCAGCTTGGCATATGTGCCCAGAGAGGAGAACATTGTAGACCTTTTCATGAAGGCTCTGCCTAGGGAGAAGTTTGAAGCTTTCCAAAAAGCTTTGGGCTTACTTCCTTTTGTGGATTGATTCCATATAGCTTGGCACTTCCTTATACATGCCTGCAAGCTCCTTGTTCACAACATCACTCCCAGGGGGATTTGTTGATATATTTAGGTAGTGATGTGTATGAACACTCTAGGATTGTCGGGGCACTTTTTTCCCTCTTTAGGAGGTTTTTTCCCCCAACTTGTATTTACGCCTATTTCCCTAATGGGTTACTTATCTTTGTACATTCTAGTGGTAATACATTTAGTATTGTGTGTTGTGCTCCAAGCGTCTTCTTCTTCCTTGTGTTGTTCGCGTGCTTCCGCAGACGTCTAACTCCATCACTCTCTTGGCTGTCTACCTTCTTTTTCATCATGGAATCTTTGCATTGTGTATTATGTGAGGAGTTATGTGTATTCTAGTTGATCATTCTACTATGGATGTTGTTGGAACACGTTTGTGAAGTCTATGTTGAGTCTTTGCTGTTGTACTTTGAAGCTTTCTTAGCTTGTGAAAAGTCGTCTGAGTACGAAGTGAGCGCGTTTGTGTGTACATGCAAGATTAGCACGTTTCATTGTCAATTTTGATTTCTACATGAAAAATGGCATGGAAAACGCCTTGAATCACTCAATTTGGTGCATCTATGAGGAAGTTATGAGCACTTGAAGTTTTGAGCTTTGACTATGCAGAGAATCATGTTCTTAGAAAGTCATGTTTTTTATCTTATTTTTCACTTCAACCCAATATGGATTTCTTAACTAGTTCCTGTATACAGCTTTGTAAGTGATTGATTTGTGGTTTGTGATGCATTATTCTATCAGCACCAATCGGGTAAGCTTGTTCTTGGATTGACAATTTTAAAGTGAATTCTTTCCTTTTTCTGAGTCATCAAGTCCCTAATGCTACAATGAGATAGATGTTCCAAAAGTTAAAGGAGGGAGACAATGTGTTACCATCAACTCCTCTACAATGGCCTAAATCCATAGGTCGTATCATATATACATATGGTTGTTGATACCATGGGCCAACTTGCAATTGGTTAGGTTGTACCTGATTGGCTAACACTAATTTATTCCATGTGTTTTATATACATTACTTTGTGATATGATGCATTAAATTACATATCACACAATAAACTTGATTCAATGCATATTTTGTTGCAATGTGTCTTGCATTTTTGCATTTGTACAATACACTTGATGAAACACAAATGAGCTATGAAGCCTTAGAAGTCTATTGCAAAAAAGGGTTAGTGACCTTTAGATTCCACTCTAGTTGTTCGGTAGCATCAATAATCCGATCCAATGACGTCCTTGTTCCATCTAGAGAATAGAACAATTTTCTCCTCCAACATGAGGTATAGAACATCAATAAATCACCCATGCACCACATCATCCACAAGGTGTTCGGATTTTGGAATCTGACTCAAGGTGCTTCGAAACAAAGAAGCATAGTCCTCAATTGTTTGTGTAGGTTGTTAGACCATATACTTTAGTGTAATAAATAATTGTTCAATCATTTCGGCTTTCTAGAATCACCATAGAAAAGCTATATGCATTTTTGGGCACCATCATTCCCACCTTTCAACAATTCATATTGCATATTGATGGTCAAGCATGGACATCTGGGTCATTGTCCACTTCACCATTGAAGCCTTTAAACTTCATTCCAGTAATTATGTGGCCTAGAATTGTGATATGAGTTTGCCAAAGTTGCCATTCCTTGTCTATTGGTATCAAGGTGGAAAATTCTACCTCTTCCTTTACTTCGTGATCAAATTTCGGTCCCAAAACTAGCATAGACTCCCCTCTTGGAGTTATCGAGTTCCTCTATAATTTCTCTGCCTAGACAAAATCTAGAAGGCCTCGTGCCACTCTCGAATCCCAAGTCCTGTTCCTTATCCTCTCTAATACCTCATTGGATTACCTACCTCCATCATCTTTTGCTTGTAGCTTTACAACATCAAATGTTGCTTGCACCTCTAGGACTTGTGTACATGGATGACATGATGCTCATTGTTCCTCGTGAGAAGCATATTGCTGATTTAGAGGTTGATTTGCATGCCTCATTTGAGGTGTCTGATTTGGGGCACTCGCATCATTATTTGGGCATTTAGTTTATGCAAGTTGATGGCAGAATAACTTTGTGTCAAATGAAATATATTGACACATTATTGTAGTGTTTTGGCCTAGAAGACTGTAAACCTATTGCCAGTCCTATGGAGACAGATTTATGATTGAGTCTTCATGATGTTGGAGATGCATTTGACATTGTTCTCTATCAGCAAGCTATTGGATGCTTGTTTTACTTATGCATTACTTGGCGAAATATTCAGTTTGTTGCCTCACAGATGAGCAGATTTATGCATTGCCTAGGTGTCAAGCATTGGTAGGCGGTTAAGCACATCTTTTGCTACTTGAGTGGTACCTGGCTACTTGGATTGTTTTATGCCAAAGGGGGATCACTACCACCAGATTACATGCTTTCTTTGACTCCGAGTGGGCTAGTTGATATGACACTCGTGTGTCCACTAGTGTCTTTTGCTTCATGCTTGGTAGCTCATGTATATCTTGGTTGAGCAAGAAGCAGCCTACTATGGCCACTTCCACTTGTGAGGCTAAGTAAAGGGCAACTTTCACAGCGATTGTTGAGTGTGTGTGGCTCATATGCCTTATGGTTGATTTGGGTGTTGGTCAGTCTTCAACCACCACCATCTTCACTAACAGTCAGAGCGCATTGGTTGTTGTGAGGAACCCTGTGTTGCATGATCGCACTAAGCACATTGAGGTGCATTATCATCATGTTAGGAAGAGGTTCTCTGCTGGAGAGATGAGCTTGGCATATGTATCCACGCAGGAGAACATTGTAGACCTTTTCACGAAGGCTCTACTTAGGGAGAACTTTGAAGCTTTCCGTAAAGCTTTGGGCTTATAACTTCCTTTTGTGGATTGATTCCACATAGCTTGGCACTTCCTTACACATGAGTGCCAACTCCTTGTTCACCGCATCACTCTATGCAGGTTTCATGTGATGATGCAGATCATTCTATTTTTTATGCAGATTTACATGATGCACTTGTTGATGAGAGAACTCATATTGATGAGGCAAAAAGTATGCCAAAATTGCTAGTGAAGACTTTGCGTGATAGCAAATTAGATGCACCTCTATCATATCATACTCGTTTAGGCTCTCATAGTGCCTCTTTTGCATCAGATTGCTATGATATGGCTGCATCTAGTCTCTGTGCCTGTTTCGTTTGATGAAGCACAAAATTATGAACATTGGATGGTTGTAATGCAATCTGAATATGATGATATCATGAAAAATGGTACCTGGTCTTTATGTGACTTGCCTTTGGGCAAGAAGGAAATTGGCACTAAGTGGGTATACAATCTGAAGCATAAACTTGATGGAACAGTTGACACCTATAAGGCTAGACTTGTTGAAAAGGGTTATGCATAGAAAAGAGGCATTGATTTTGATGAGACCTTTGCTTTGCCAAATGAGTACTATTCGTAGCATCTGTGCACTTGTAGCTCATGGTCATTGGAATGTACATTAGTTAGACATTGAACAACATTTCTAAATGGTGACTTGCATGAAGAAGTGCATGTTTTTCAGCCCCGTGGCTTTGTGCAGAAAGGGTATGAAAACTAGGTGTGCATGTTAAAGAAGGCATTATATGGTTTAAAGCATGCACCACGTGCTTGGTATGAAAAGATACATGCCTATCTGATTGCACATGGCTTTGAGAACAGTCCAACTAAAAGAACCTTATATGTTAAGCATGCTAATGATGTGCTTCTAATCATTGTTGTGTCCATTGATGTCATGTTGCTCACTAGTCCTCATGAGAAGCATATTGCTGATTTTGAGGCTGATTTACATGCCTCATTTGAGATGTCTGATTTGGGACATTTGCATCATTATTTGGGCATTCAGTTTATGCAACTTGATGGTGGAATAGCTTTGTGTCAAACAAAAGACATTGACACATTATTGTAGTGTTTTGGCCTTGAAGACTGTAAAACTATTGCCACTCCTATGGAGACAGGTTTACAATTGAGTCTTCATGATGCTCGAGATGCATTTGATGTTGTTCTATATCATTAGGATGTTGGATGCTTGATTTACTTATGCATTACTCAGCCAGATATTTTGTTTGTTGTCTCACAGATGAGCACGTTTATGTATTGCCCAGGTGTCAAGCATTAGTAGATGGGTAAGTGCATCTTTTGCTAGTTGAGTGGTACCTGGCTGCTTAGGTTGTTTTATCCCCAAGGGGGGATCACCACTTCCAGATTTGGATGCTTTTTCTGACTTTGACTGAGCTGGTTGCTATGACACTCATGTGTCCACTAATGGCTTTTGCTTCATGCTTGGTAGTTCATGTATATCTTGGTTGAGCAAGAAGCAACCTACTATGTCCACTTATACTTGTGAGGCTGAGTATAGGGCAACTTTCCCAATGACTATTGAGTGTGTGTCGCTCAGATGCATTATGGCTGATTTGGGTGTTGGTCAGTCTTCTGCCACCACCACCTTCAGTGACAGTCATAGCGCATTGGCAGTTGCGAGGAACCTTGTGTTTCCATGCTTGCACTAAGCACATTAAGGTGCATTATCATTATGTCAGGGAGAGGTTCTCTGCTGGAGAGATCAGCTTGGCATATGTGCCCACACAGGAGAACATTGCAGACCTTTTCATGAAGGCTCTGCCTAGGGAGAAGTTTGAAGCTTTCCACAAAGCTTTGGGCTTACTTCGTTTTGTGGATTGATTCCACATAGCTTGGCACTTCCTTATACATGACTGCAAGCTGCTTGTTCACGACATCACTCCCACGGGGGATTTGTTGATATATTTAGGTAGTGATGTGTGTGAACACTCTAGGATTCTCGGGGCACTTTTTTCCCTCCTTAGGAGGTTTTTCCCCCCAACTTGTATTTACGGCTATTGCCCTAATGGGCTACTTATCTTTGTACATTCTAGTGGTAATACATTTAGTATTGTGTGTTGTGCTCCAAGCGTCTTCTTCTTCCTGTTGTTGTTCGCGTGCTTCCGCAGACGTCTAACTCCATCACTCTCTTGGCTGTCTACCTTCTTTTTCATCATGGAATCTTTGCATTGTGTATTATGTGAGGAGTTATGTGTAGTTTGGTTGATCATACTTATATGGATGTTGTTGGAACACGTTTGTGAAGTCTATGTTGAGTCTTTGCTACTGTAAGTCGAAGCTTTCTTAGCTTGTGAAAAGTCGTCTCACCACGTTTGTGTGTACATGCAGGATTAGCACGTTTCATTGTCAATTTTAAATTCTACATGAAAAATGGCATGGAAAACGCACTTGAATCACTCAATTTGGTGCATGTATGAGGAAGTTATGAGCATTTGAAGTTTTAAGCTTTGAGTATGCATAGAATCATGTTCTTAGGAAGTCATGTTTTTTATCTTATTTTTCACTTCAACCCAATATGGATTTCTTCACTAGTTCTTGTATACAGCTTTGTAAGTGATTGATTTGTGGTTTGTGATGCATTATTCTATAAGCACCAATCGGGTAAGCTTGTTCTTGGATTGACAATTTTAAAGTGAATTCTTTCCTTTTTCTGAGTCATCAAGTCCCTAATGCTACAATGAGATAGATGTTCCAAAAGCTAAAGGAGGGAGACAATGTGTTATCATCAACTTCTCTACTATGGCCTAAATCCATAGGTCGTATCATATATACAAATGGTTGCTGATACCATGGACCAGCTTGCAATTAGTTAGGTTGTACCTGATTGGCTCACACTAATTTATTCCATGTGTTTTATATACATTACTTTGTGATATGATGAATTAAATTACATATCACACAATAAACTTGATTCAATGCATATTTTGTTGCAATGTGTCTTGCATTTTTGCATTTGTACAATACACTTGATGAAACACAAATGAGCTATGAAGCCTTAGAAGTCTATTGCAAAAAAGGGTTAGTGACCTTTAGATTCCACTCTAGTTGTTCGGTAGCATCAATAATCCGATCCAATGACGTCCTTGTTCCATCTAGAGAATAAAACAATTTTCTCCTCCAATATGAGGTATAGAACATCAATAAATAACCCATGCACCACATCATCCACAAGGTGTTCGCATTTCTGAATCTGACTCAAGGTACTTCGAAACAAAGAAGCATAGTCCTCAATTGTTTGTGTAGGTTGTTAGACCATATACTTTAGTGTAATAAATAATTGTTCAATCATTTTGGCTTTCTAGAATCACCATAGAAAAGCTATATGCATTTTTGGGCACCATCATTCCCACCTTTCAACAATTCATACTGCATATTGATGGTCAAGCAAGGACATCTGGGTCATTGTCCACTTTCCCATTGAAGCCTTTAAACTTCATTACAGTAATTATGTGGCCTAGAATTGTGATACGAGTTTGCCAAAGTTGCCATTCCTTGTCTATTGGTATCAAGGTGGAAAATTCCACCTCTTGCTTTACTTCATGATCAAAATTCGGTCCCAAAACTAGCATAGACTCCCCTCTTGGAGTTATCAAGTTCCTCTATAATTTCTCGGCCTAGACAAAATCTAGAAGGCCTCGTGCCACTCTCGAATCCCAAGTCTTGTTCCTTATCCTCTCTAATACCTCATTGGATTACCTACCTCAATCATCTTTTTCTTGTATCTTTACAACATCAAATGTTTCTTGCACCTCTAGGACTTGTGTACATGGATGACATGATGCTCATTTTTCCTCATGAGAAGCATATTGCTGATTTAGAGGTTGATTTGCATGCCTCATTTGAGGTGTCTGATTTTGGGCACTCGCATCATTATTTGGGCATTTAGTTTATGCAAGTTGATGGCATAATAACTTTGTGTCAAATGAAATATATTGACACATTATTGTAGTGTTTTGGCCTAGAAGACTCTAAACCTATTGCCACTCCTATGGAGACAGATTTACGATTGAGTCTTCATGATGTTGGAGATGCATTTGACATTGTTCTCTATCAGCAAGCTATTGGATGCTTGTTTTACTTATGCATTACTTGGCCAAATATTCAGTTTGTTGCCTCACAGATGAGCAAATTTATGCATTGCCTAGGTGTCAAGCATTGGTAGGCGGTTAAGCATATCTTTTGCTACTTGAGTGGTACATGGCTACTTGGATTGTTTTATGCCAAAGGGGGAGCACTACCACCAGATTACATGCTTTCTCTGACTCCGACTGGGGTAGTTGATATGACATTCGTGTGTCCACTAGTGTCTTTTGCTTCATGCTTGGTAGCTCATGTATATCTTGGTTGAGCAAGAAGCAGCCTACTATGGCCACTTCCAGTTGTGAGGCTAAGTATAGGGCAACTTTCATAGCGACTGTTGAGTGTGTGTGGCTCAGATGCCTTATGGTTGATTTGGGTGTTGGTCAGTCTTCAACCATCACCATCTTCACTGATAGTCAGAGCGCATTGGTTGTTGCGAGGAACCCTGTGTTCCATGATCGCACTAAGCACATTGAGGTGCATTATCATCATGTTAGGAAGAGGTTCTCTGCTGGAGAGATGAGCTTGGCATATGTACCCACGCAGGAGAACATTGCAGACCTTTTCACGAAGGCTCTACTTAGGGAGAAGTTTGAAGCTTTCCGTAAAGCTTTAGGCTTATAACTTCCTTTTGTGGATTGATTCCACATAGCTTGGCACTTCCTTACACATGAGTGCCAACTCCTTGTTCACCGCATCACTCTCGATAGAGATGCATTGATATATTTAGGTGGTGATGTGTGTGAACACACTAGGACCACCGGGGTAATTTTTTTGCTCTTTAGGAGGTTTTTTTCCCTCGACTTGTATATACGCCTATTGCCCTAATGGGTCATATATCTTTATACATTCTAGTGGTAATACATTCAGTATTGTGTGCTGTGCTCCAAGCTTCTCCTTCTTCCTTATGTTGTTCGCGTGCTTCTGCAGACGTCTAACTCCAACAAATGCCTGAACAATATCATAGATTTGAAGCTCAGGTACAAGAGGAGAAGCGGAGATGCAATGTAGATCTCTAAGAAGACTTCCAACAAATGAAAGGGTGTGAACAAAGGATTAAAGAATTGGAATGTTTAATAAGAGATCAAGCTCATGAGGAAGGCCACCCTATGGGGGAACAAGAGTTCAAACATGCGTGAGACACAAGGATAGAGGCCGCAAAGACATAGAAATGAATGTTCAATTTGATGAGATAGATTAAAAACTTATAGAATCAGCATGTACACTACTTGTAGATAGAAACAACCACATCAAATAGTTAAGGAAGTTGTATCAAAGATACGAAGCAAAGTTAATTAAATTTTTACTACAAAAGCTCAAAAATTGAGTAAGGACACTATCCAATTTTGACATCAAAGATACGCCCTTGTTGTATTTGTGTGAATCCATCAAGGTTTATCAAACTAGCAAATATTCAAAAAGCCAATTCATTTTATCCAAAGATTTTTTCCATAAATTGAACCCTCAATGGAGACGGGAATTTCTGGCTACTCATAAAGAATGCAAGCATGTGCAGACAAAGGCACCAAGGAGCTTGAAGTTAAATCCAACATATTGCCAATCTACCCAATGCAGGGATTGGCATACTTTTTGGAAGCGGAGAAAAAGTGGATAACACCCAAAGCCCTGGCTAAATTTTGCAAAGTTAGCAAACAACAACAATATAGCAAGAAATTGGATGATAAAGCAGTAAAATGTCTTTTTGTTGGGTACAATTCTGAAAGCAAAGGCTATTGTTTGTATCATATATAGACTAAATGCATTTTGGTTAGTCGTGATGTTGTTTTTGTGGAAGTTATTCAACCTTTACTTTCATGTATGAAGGAGACATTTTTTAGCTCCAAGGACATGTATGATACTTTACTGCCTCTTTTTACAGGTGAACAGTCTAATGCTGGTCCTAATGAGGCAACTTCCCAGCCATTGCAGGTTTCATGTGATGATGCAGATCATTCTATTTTTTATGCAGATTTACATGACGCACTTGTTGATGAGAGAACTGATATTGATGAGGCAAAAACTATGCCGAAATGGCGAGTGAAGACTTTGCGTGACAACAGATTAGATGCACCTCTATCATATCATACTGGTTTAGGCTCTCATAGTGCCTCTTTTCCATCAGATTGCTATGATATGGCTGCATCTAGTATCTGTGCCTGTTTCGTTTGATGAAGCACAAAATTATGAACATTGGATGGCTGTAATGCAATCTGAATATGATGATATCATGAAAAATGGTACTTAGTCTTTATGTGACTTGCCTCTAGGCAAGAAGGAAATTGGCACTAAGTGGGTATACAATCTGAAGCATAAACTTGATGGAACAGTTGACACGTATAAGGCTAGGCTTGTTGCAAAGGGTTATGCATAGAAAAGAGGGATTGATTTTGATGAGACCTTTGCTTTGCCAAATGAGTACTATTCGTAGCATCTGTGCACTTGTAGCTCATCGTCATTGGAATGTACATCAGTTGGACATTAAAAAAACATTCTAAATGGTGACTTGCATGAAGAAGTGCATGTTTTTCAGCCCCGTGGCTTTGTGCAGAAAGGGTATGAAAAACCAGGTGTGCATGTTAAAGAAGGCATTATATGGTTTAAAGCATGCACCACATGCTTGGTATGAAAAGATACATGCCTATCTGATTGCAGATGGTTTTGAGAAGAGTCCAACTAAAAGAACCTTATATGTTAAGCATGCTAATGATGTGCTTCTAATCATTGTTGTGTCCATTGATGACATGTTGCTCACTGGTCCTCATGAGAAGCATATTGCTGATTTTAAGGCTGATTTACATGCCTCATTTGAGATGTCTGATTTGGGACATTTGCATCATTATTTGGGCATTCAGTTTATGCAAGTTGATGGTGGAATAGCTTTGTGTCAAACAAAATATATTGACACATTATTGTAGTGTTTTGGCCTTGAAGACTGTAAACCTATTGCCACTCCTATGGAGACAGGTTTACAATTGAGTCTTCATGATGTTGGAGATGCATTTGATGTTGTTCTCTATCATTAGGATGTTGGATGCTTGATTTACTTATGCATTACTCAGCCAGATATTTAGTTTGTTGTCTCACAGATGAGCAGGTTTATGAACTGTTTCAACGGCGATGCACCACAGTGCGCTCTCCTTCTCGAGAGCTCCACGACGATATGCTCGGATTAGAAAAGCAAGCTCCTGTGGCCGCACACAGTACTCCGCGCAGAGGCTGTAGAATACGCAGAAAACACAATACACAGGAGGCACGAAGACAGACTTCTTAGGTCTTACAAATGCGGTCGAACTTACAGTCCGTGACTGACCAGGCCACTATATGTTTTATTAAAGAACATATACAAAGAAGTGTCCGGTGGCCATTTGGCCTTTCACATGGACACTAACGGTAACAGTTTATGCATTACCCAGGTGTCAAGCATTAGTAGATGGGTAAGTGCATCTTTTGCTAGTGGAGTGGTACATGGCTGCTTAGGTTGTTTTATCCCAAGGGGGGATCACCACTTCCAGATTTGGATGCTTTTTTTTACTTTGATTGAGTTGGTTGCTTTCCCAATGACTATTGAGTGTGTGTGGCTCAGATGCATTATGGCTGATTTGGGTGTTGGTCAGTCTTCTGCCACCACCACCTTCAGTGACAGTCATAGCGCATTGGCAGTTGCGAGGAACCTTGTGCTTCCATGCTTGCACTAAGCACATTAAGGTGCATTATCGTTATGTCAAGGAGAGGTTCTCTGCTGGAGAGATCAGCTTGGCATATGTGCGCACACAAGAGAACATTGCAGATCTTTTCATGAAGGCTCTGCCTAGGGAGAAGTTTGAAGCTTTCCACAAAGCTTTGGGCTTACTTCCTTTTGTGGATTGATTCCACATTGCTTGGCACTTCCTTATACATGCCTGCAAGCTCCTTGTTCACATCATCACTCCTAGGGGGATTTGTTGATATATTTAGGTAGTGATGTGTGTGAACACTCTAGGATTGTCGGGGCACTTTTTTCCCTCTATAGGAGGTTTTTTCCCCCAACTTGTATTTACCCCTATTGCCCTAAGGGGCTACTTATCTTTGTACATTCTAGTGGTAATACATTTAGTATTGTGTGTTGTGTTCCAAGCGTCTTCTTCTTCCTTGTGTTGTTCGCGTGCTTCCGCAGACGTCTAACTCCATCACTCTCTTGGCTGTCTACCGTCTTTTTCATCATGGAATCTTTGCATTGTGTATTATGTGAGGAGTTATGTGTAGTTTGGTTGATCATTCTACTATGGATGTTGTTGGAACACGTTTGTGAAGTCTATGTTGAGTCTTTGCTACTGTAATTTGAAGCTTTCTTAGCTTGTGAAAAGTCGTGTGAGTACGAAGTGAGCGCGTTTGTGTGTACATGCAAGATTAGCACGTTTCATTGTCAATTTTGATTTCTACATGAAAAATGGCATGGAAAACGCACTTGAATCACTCAATTTGGTGCATCTATGAGGAAGTTATGAGCATATGAAGTTTTGAGCTTTGAGTATGCATAGAATCATGTTCTTAGAAAGTCATGTTTTTTATCTTATTTTTCACTTCAACCCAATATGGATTTCTTAACTAGTTCCTGTATACAGCTTTGTAAGTGATTGATTTGTGGTTTGTGATGCATTATTCTATAAGCACCAATCGGGTAATCTTGTCCTTGGATTGACAATTTTAAAGTGAATTCTTTCCTTTTTCTGAGTCATCAAGTCCCTAATGCTACAATGAGATAGATGTTCCAAAAGTTAAAGGAGGGAGACAATGTGTTATCATCAACTCCTCTACTATGGCCTAAATCCATAGGTCGTATCATATATACATATGGTTGCTGATACCATGGGCCAGCTTGCAATTGGTTAGGTTATACCTGATTGGCTGACACTAATTTATTCCATGTGTTTTATATACATTACTTTGTGATATGATGAATTAAATTACATATCACACAATAAACTTGATTCAATTCATATTTTTTTGCAATGTGTCTTGCATTTTTGCATTTGTACAATACACTTGATGAAACACAAATGAGCTATGAAGCCTTAGAAGTCTATTGCAAAAAAGGGTTAGTGACCTTTAGATTCCACTCTAGTTGTTCCGTAGCATCAATAATCCGATCCAATGACGTCCTTGTTCCATCTAGAGAATAAAACAATTTTCTCCTCCAACATGAGGTATAGAACATCAATAAATCACCCATGCAATACATCATCCACAAGGTGTTCGCATTTTGGAATCTGACTCAAGGTGCTTCGAAACAAAGAAGCATAGTCCTCAATTGTTTGTCTAGGTTGTTAGACCATATACTTTAGTGTAATAAATAATTGCTCAATCATTTCGGCTTTCTTGAATCACCATAGAAAAGCTATATGCATTTTTGGGCACCATCATTCCCACCTTTCAACAATTCATATTGCATATTGATGGTCAAGCATGGACATCAGGGTCATTGTCCACTTTCCCATTGAAGCCTTTAAACTTCATTCCAGTAATTATGTGCCTAGAATTGTGATACGAGTTTGCCAAAGTTGCCATTCCTTGTCTATTGCTATCAAGGTGGAAAATTCCACCTCTTCCTTTAGTTCGTGATCAAATTTTGGTCCCAAAACTAGCATAGACTCCCCTCTTGGAGTTATCGAGTTCCTCTATAATTTCTCTGCCTAGACAAAATCTAGAAGGCCTCGTGCCACTCTCAAATCCCAAGTCTTGTTCCTTATCCTCTCTAATACCTCATTGGATTACCTACCTCCATCATCTTTTGCTTGTAGCTTTACAACATGAAATGTTGCTTGCACCTCTAGGACTTGTGTACATGGATGACATGATGCTCATTGTTCCTCATGAGAAGCATATTGCTGATTTAGAGGTTGATTTGCATGCCTCATTTGAGGTGTCTGATTTGGGGCACTCGCATCATTATTTGGGCATTTAGTTTATGCAAGTTGATGGCAGAATAACTTTGTGTCAAATGAAATATATTGACACATTATTGTAGTGTTTTGGCCTAGAAGACTGTAAACATATTGCCAGTCCTATGGAGTCAGATTTACGATTGAGTCTTCATGATGTTGGAGATGCATTTGACATTGTTCTCTATCAGCAAGCTATTGGATGCTTGTTTTACTTATGCATTACTTGGCCAAATATTCAGTTTGTTGCCTCACAGATGAGCAGATTTATGCATTGCCTAGGTGTCAAGCATTGGTAGGCGGTTAAGCACATCTTTTGCTACTTGAGTGGTACCTGGCTACTTTGATTGTTTTATGCCAAAGGGGGATCACTACCACCAGATTACATGCTTTCTCTGACTCCAACTGGGCTAGTTGATATGACACTCGTGTGTCCACTAGTGTCTTTTACTTCATGCTTGGTAGCTCATGTATATCTTGGTTGAGCAAGAAGCAGCCTACTATGGCCACTTCCAGTTGTGAGGCAAAGTATAGGGCAACTTTCACAGCGACTGTTGAGTGTGTGTGGCTCAGATGCCTTATGGTTGATTTGGGTGTTGGTCACTCTTCAACCACCACCATCTTCACTGATAGACAGAGCGCATTGGTTGTTGCGAGGAACCCTGTGTTCCATGATCGCACTAAGCACATGGAGGTGCATTGTCATCATGTTAGGAAGAGTTTCTCTGCTGGAGAGATGAGCTTGGCATATGTACCCACGCAGGAGAACATTGTAGACCTTTTCACGAAGGCTCTACTTAGGGAGAAGTTTGAAGCTTTCCGTAAAGCTTTGGACTTATAACTTCCTTTTGTGGATTGATTCCACATAGCTTGGCACTTCCTTACACAGGAGTGCCAACTCCTTGTTCACCGCATCACAGTCCAACTAAAAGAACCTTATATGTTAAGCATGCTAATGATGTGCTTCTAATCATTGTTGTGTCCATTGATGACATGTTGCTCACTGGTCCTCATGAGAAGCATATTGCTAATTTTAAGGCTGATTTACATGCCTCATTTGAGATGTGTGATTTGGGACATTTGCATCATTATTTGGGCATTCAGTTTATGCAAGTTGATGGTGGAATAGCTTTGTGTCAAACAAAATATATTGACACATTATTGTAGTGTTTTGGCCTTGAAGACTGTAAACCTATTGCCACTCCTATGGAGACAGGTTTACAATTGAGTCTTCATGATGCTGGAGATGCATTTGATGTTGTGCTCTATAATTAGGATGTTGGATGCTTGATTTACTTATGCATTACTCAGCCAGATATTTAGTTTGTTGTCTCACAGATGAGCAAGTTTATGCATTGCCCAGGAGTCAAGCATTAGTAGATGGGTAAGTGCATCTTTTGCTAGTGGAGTGGTACCTGGCTGCTTAGGTTGTTTTATCCCAAGGGGGGATCACCACTTCCAGATTTGGATGCTTTTTCTAACTTTGACTGAGCTGGTTGCTATGACACTCATGTGTCCACTAATGGCTTTTGCTTCATGCTTGGTAGTTCATGTATATCTTGGTTGAGCAAGAAGCAACCTACTATGTCCACTTCTAGTTGTGAGGCTGAGTATAGGGCAACTTTCCCAATGACTATTTAGTGTGTGTGGCTCAGATGCATTATGGCTGATTTGGATGTTGGTCAGTCTTCTGCCACCACCACCTTCAGTGACAGTCATAGCGCATTGGTAGTTGGGAGGAACCTTATGTTTCCATGCTTGCACTAAGCACATTAAGGTGCATTATCATTATGTCAGGGAGAGGTTCTCTGCTGGAGAGATCAGCTTGGCATATGTGCCCACACAGGAGAACATTGCATACCTTTTCATGAAGGCTCTGCCTAGGGAGAATTTTGAAGCTTTCCACAAAGCTTTGGGCTTACTTCCTTTTGTGGATTGATTCCACGTAGCTTGGCACTTCCTTATAGATGACTACAAGCTGCTTGTTCACGACATCACTCCGAGGGGGGATTTGTTGATATATTTAGGTAGTGATGTGTGTGAACACTCTAGGATTGTCGGGGCACTTTTTTCCCTCTTTAGGAGGTTTTTTCCCCCAACTTCTATTTATGCCTATTGCCCTAATGGGCTACTTATCTTTGTACATTCTAGTGGTAATACATTTAGTGTTGTGTGTTGTGCTCCAAGCATCTTCTTCTTCCTTGTGTTGTTCGCGTGCTTCCGCAGGCGTCTAACCCCATCACTCTCTTTGCTGTCTACCTTCTTTTTCATCATGGAATCTTTGCATTGTGTATTATGTGAGGAGTTATGTGTGGTTTGGTTGATCATTCTACTATGGATGTTGTTGGAACACGTTTGTGAAGTCTATGTTGAGTCTTTGCTACTGTAATCTGAAGCTTTCTTAGCTTGTGAAAAGTCGTCTGAGTACGAAGTGAGCACGTTTGTGTGTACATGCAAGATTAGCACGTTTCAGTGTCAATTTTGAATTCTACATGAAAAATGGCATGGAAAACACACTTGAATCACTCAATTTGGTGCATGTATGAGGAAGTTATGAGCATCTGAAGTTTTGAGCTTTGAGTATGCAGAGAATCATGTTCTTAGAAAGTCACGCTTTTTATCTTATTTTTCACTTCAACCCAATATCGATTTCTTTACTAGTTCGTGTATAGAGTTTTGTAAGTGATTGATTTGTGGTTTGTGATGCACTATTCTATAAGCACCAATCGGGTAAGCTTGTTCTTGGATTGACAATTTTAAAGTGAATTCTTTACTTTTTCTGAGTCATCAAGTCCCTAATGCTACAATGAGATAGATGTTCCAAAAGTTAAAGGAGGGAGACAATGTGTTATCATCAACTCCTCTACTATGGCCTAAATCCCTAGGTCGTATCATATATACATATGGTTGCTGATACCATGGGCCAGCTTGCAATTGGTTAGGTTGTACCTGATTGGCTGACACTAATATATTCCATGTGTTTTATATACATTACTTTGTTATATGATGAATTAAATTACATATCACACAATAAACTTGATTCAATGCATATTTTGTTGCAATGTGTCTTTTATTTGTGCATTTGTACAATACACTTGATGAAACACAAATGAGCTATGAAGCCTTAGAAGTCTATTGCAAAAAAGGGTTAGTGACCTTTAGATTCCACTCTAGTTGTTTCGTAGCATCAATAATCCGATCCAATGACATCCTTGTTCCATCTAGAGAATAAAACAATTTTCTCCTCCAACATGAGGTGTAGAACATCAATAAATCACCCATGCACCACATCATCCACAAGGCGTTCGCATTTTGGAATCTGACTCAAGGTGCTTCGAAACAAAGAAGCATAGTCCTCAATTGTTTGTGTAGGTTGTTAGACCATATACTTTAGTGTAATAAATAATTGTTCAATCATTTCGGCTTTCTAGAATCACCATAGAAAAGCTATATGCATTTTTGGGCACCATCATTCCCACCTTTCAACAATTCATATTGCATATTGATGGTCAAGCATGGACATCAGGGTCATTGTCCACTTTCCCATTGAAGCCTTTAAACTTCATTCCAGTAATTATGTGGCCTAGAATTGTGATACGAGTTTGCCAAAGTTGCCATTCCTTGTCTATTGCTATCAAGGTGGAAAATTCCACCTCTTCCTTTACTTCGTGATCAAATTTTGGTCCCAAAACTAGCATAGACTCCCCTCTTGGAGTTATCGAGTTCCTCTATAATTTCTCTGCCTAGACAAAATCTAGAAGGCCTCATGCCACTCTCGAATCCCAAGTCTTGTTCCTCATGCTCTCTAATTCCCCATTGGATTACCTACCTCCATCATCTTTTGCTTGTAGCTTTACAACATCAAATGTTGCTTGCACCTCTAGGACTTGTGTACATGGATGACATGATGCTCATTGTTCCTCATGAGAAGTATATTGCTGATTTAAAGGTTGATTTGCATGCCTCATTTGAGGTGTCTGATTTGGGGCACTTGCATCATTATTTGGGCGTTTAGTTTATGCAAGTTGATGGCAGAATAACAACCTATTGCCACTCCTATGGAGATAGATTTACGATTGAGTCTTCATGATGTTGGAGATGCATTTGACATTGTTCTCTATCAACAAGCTATTGGATGCTTGTTTTACTTATGCATTACTTGGCCAAATATTCAGTTTGTTGCCTCATAGATGAGTAGATTTATGCATTGCCTAGGTGTCAAGCATTGGTAGGAAGTTAAGCACATCTTTTGCTACTTGAGTGGTACCTGGCTACTTGGATTGTTTTATGCCAAAGGGGGATCACTACCACCAGATTACATGCTTTCTCTGACTCCGACTTGGCTAGTTGATATGACACTCGTGTGTCCACCATTGTCTTTTGCTTCATGCTTGGTAGCTCATGTGTATCTTGGTTGAGCAAGAAGCAGCCTACTATGGCCACTTCCACTTGTGAGGCTAAGTATAGGGCAACTTTCACAGCGACTGTTGAGTGTGTGTGGCTCAGATGCCTTATGGTTGATTTGGGTGTTGAAATCAGCATGTACACTACTTGTAGATAGAAACAACCACATCAAATACTTAAGGAAGTTGTATGAAAGATACGAAGCAAAGTTAATTAGATTTTTACTACAAAAGCTCAAAAATTGAGTAAGGACGCTATCCAATTTTGACATCAAAGGTACGCCCTTGTTGTATTTGTGTGAATCCATCAAGGTTTATGAAACTAGCAAATATTCAAAAAGCCAATTCATTTTATCCAAAGACTTTTTCCATAAATTGAACCCTCAATGGAGACGGGAATTTCTCGATACTCATAAACAATGCAGGCATGTGCAGACAAAGGCACCAAGGGGCTTGAAGTTAAATCCAACATATTGCCAATCTACCCAATGCAGGGATTGACATACTTTTTGGAAGCGGAGAAGAACTGGATAACACCCAAAGCCCTGGCTAAATTTTGCAAAGTTAGCAAACAACAACAACATCGCAAGAAATTGGATGATAAAGTAGTAAAATGTCTTTTTGTTGTGTACAATTATGAAAGCAAAGGCTATTGTCTGTATCATATACAGACTAAATGCATTTTGGTTAGCCGTGATGTTGTTTTTGTGGAAGATGCTATTAAACCTTTACTTTCATGTATGAAGGAGACACTTGTTAGCTCCAAGGACATGTATGATACTTTACTGCCTCTTTTTACAGGTGAACAGTCTAATGCTGGTCCTAATGAGGCAACTTCCCAGCCATTGCAGGTTTCATGTGATGATGCAGATCATTCTATTTTTTATGCAGATTTACATGATGCACTTGTTGATGAGAGAACTAATATTGATAAGGCAAAAACTATGCCAAAATGGCTAGTGAAGACTTTGCGTGATAGCAAATTAGATGCACCTCTATCATATCATACTCGTTTAGGCTCTCATAGTGCCTCTTTTGCATCAGATTGCTATGATATGGCTGCATCTAGTCTCTATGCGTGTTTCGTTTGATGAAGCACAAAATTATGAACATTGGATGGCTGTAATGCAATCTGAGTATGATGATATCATGAAAAATGGTACCTGGTCTTTATGTGACTTGCCTCTGGGCAAGAAGCAAAAGTGGCACTTAGTGGGTATACAATATGAAGCATAAACTTGATGGAACAATTGACACGTATAAGGCTAGGCTTGTTGCAAAGGGTTATGCATAGAAAAGAGGCATTGATTTTGATGAGACCTTTGCTTTGCCAAATGAGTACTATTCGTAGCATGTGTGCACTTGTAGCTCATCGTCATTGGAATGTACATCAGTTGGACATTAAAACAACATTTCTAAATGGTGACTTGCATGAAGAAGTGCATGTTTTTCAGCCCCGTGGCTTTGTGCAGAAAGGGTATGAAAACCAGGTGTGCATGTTAAAGAAGGCATTATATGGTTTAAAGCATGCACCACGTGCTTGGTATGAAAAGATACATGCCTATCTGATTGCACATGGTTTTGAGAACAGTCCAACTAAAAGAACCTTATATGTTAAGCATGCTAATGATGTGCTTCTAATCATTGTTGTGTCCATTGATGACATGTTGCTCACTGGTCCTCATGAGAAGCATATTGCTGATTTTAAAGCTGATTTACATGCCTCATTTGAGATGTCTGATTTGGGACATTTGCATCATTAAATGAGCATTCAATTTATGCAAGTTGATGGTGGAATAGCTTTGTGTCAAACAAAATATATTGACACTTTATTGTAGTGTTTTGGCCTTGAAGACTGTAAACCTATTGCCACTCCTATAGAGACAGGTTTACAGTTGAATGTTCATGATGCTCGAGATGCATTTGATGTCGTTCTCTATCATTAGGATGTTGGATGCTTGATTTACTTATGCATTACTCAGCCAGATATTTAGTTTGTTGTCTCACAGATGAGCAGGTTTATGCATTACCCAGGTGTCAAGCATTAGTAGATGGGTAAGTGCAGCTTTTGCTAGTTGAGTGGTACCTTGCTGCTTAGGTTGTTTTATCCCAAGAGGTGATCACCACTTCCAGATTTGGATGCTTTTTCTGACTTTGACTGAGCTGGTTGCTATGACACTCATGTGTCCACTAATGGCTTTTGCTTCATGCTTGGTAGTTCATGTATATCTTGGTTGAGCAAGAAGCAACCTACTATGTCCACTTCTAGTTGTGAGGCTGAGTATAGGGCAACTTTCCCAATGACTATTGAGTGTGTGTCGCTCAGATGCATTATGGCTGATTTGGGTGTTGGTCAGTCTTCTGCCACCACCACCTTCATTGATAGTCATAGCGCATTGGCAGTTGCGAGGAACCTTGTGTTTCCATGCTTGCACTAAGCACATTAAGGTGCATTATCATTATGTCAGGGAGAGGTTCTCTGCTGGAGAGATCAGCTTGGCATATGTGCCCACACAGGAGAACATTTCAGACCTTTTCATGAAGGCTCTGCCTAGGGAGAAGTTTGAAGCTTTCCACAAAGCTTTGGGCTTACTTCCTTTTGTGGATTGATTCCACATAGCTTGGCACTTCCTTATACATGACTGCAAGCGTCTTGTTCACGACATCACTCCTAGGGGGGATTTGTTGATATATTTAGGTAGTGATGTGTGTGAACACTCTAGCATTGTCGGGGCACTTTTTTCCCTCTTTAGGAGGTTTTTTCCCCAAACTTGTATTTATGCCTATTGCCCTAATGGGCTACTTTTCTTTGTAGATTCTAGTGGTAATACATTTAGTATTGTGTGTTGTGCTCCAAGCGTCTTCTTCTTCCTTGTGTTGTTCGCGTGCTTCCGCAGGCGTCTAACTCCATCACTCTCTTGGTTGTCTACCTTCTTTTTCATCATGGAATCTTTGCATTGTGTATTATGTGAGGATTATGTGTGGTTTGGTTGATGATTCTACTTTGGATGTTGTTGGAACACGTTTGTGAAGTCTATGTTGAGTCTTTGCTACTGTAATTTGAAGCTTTCTTAGCTTGTGAAAAGTCTTCTGAGTACGAAGTGAGCACGTTTGTGTGTACATGCAAGATTAGCACGTTTAATTGTCAATTTTGAATTCTACATGAAAAATGGCATGGAAAATACACGTGAATCACTCAATTTGGTGCATGTATGAGGAAGTTATGAGCATCTGAAGTTTTGAGCTTTGACTATGCAGAGAATCATGTTTTTAGAAAGTCACGCTTTTTATCTTATTTTTCACTGCAACCCGATATGGATTTCTTGACTAGTTCCTGTATACAGTTTTGTAAGTGATTGATTTGTGGTTTCTGATGCATTATTCTATAAGCACCAATTGGGTAAGCTTGTTCTTGGATTGACAATTTTAAAGTGAGTTCTTTCCTTTTTCTGAGTCATCAAGTCCCTAATGCTACAATGAGATAGATGTTCCAAAATTTAAAGGAGGGAGACAATGTGTTATCCCTAGGTCGTATCATATATACATATGGTTGCTGATACCATGGGCCAGCTTGCAATTGGTTAGGTTGTACCTGATTGGCTGACACTAATATATTCCATGTGTGATATGACGAATTAAATTACATATCACACCATAAACTTGATTCAATGCATATTTTGTTGCAATGTGTCTTTTATTTGTGCGTTTGTGCCTTAGAAGTCTATTAAAAAAGGGTTAGTGACCTTTAGATTCCACTCTAGTTGTTCCGTAGCATCAATAATCCGATCCAATGACGTCCTTTTTCCATCTAGAGAATAAAACAATTTTCTCCTCCAACATGAGGTATAGAACATCAATAAATAACCCATGCACCACATCATCCACAAGGCGTTCGCATTTTGGAATCTGACTTAAGGTGCTTCGAAACAAAGAAGCATAGTCCTCAATTAATTGTTTGTGTAGGTTGTTAGACCATATACTTTAGTGTAATAAATAATTGTTCAATCATTTCGGCTTTCTAGAATCACCATAGAATGCATTTTTGGGCACCATCATTCCCACCTTTCAACAATTCATATTGCATATTGATGGTCAAGCATGGACATGTAGGTCATTGTCCACTTTCCCATTGAAGCCTTTAAACTTCATTCCAGTAATTATGTGGCCTAGAATTGTGATACGTGTTTGCCAAATTTTCCATTCCTTGTCTATTGGTATCAAGGTGGAAAATTCCACCTCTTCCTTTACTTTGTGATCAAAATTCGGCCCCAAAACTAGCATAGACTCCCCTCTTGGAGTTATCGAGTTCCTCTATAATTTCTCTGCCTAGACAAAATCTAGAAGGCCTCGTGCCACTCTTGAATCCCAAGTCTTGTTCCTCATCCTCTGACTCCGACTTGGCTAGTTGATATGACACTCGTGTGTCCACTAGTGTCTTTTGCTTCATGCTTGATAGCTCATGTATATCTTGGTTGAGCAAGAAACAGCCTACTATGGCCACTTCCAGTTGTGAGGCTAAGTATAGGGCAACTTTCACAACGACTGTTGAGTGTGTGTGGCTCAGATGCCTTATGGTTGATTTGGGTGTTGGTCAGTCTTCAACCACCACCATCTTCACTGAGAGTCAGAGCGCATTGGTTGTTGCGAGGAACCCTGTGTTCCATGATTGCACTAAGCACATTGAGGTGCATTATCATCATGTTAGGAAGAGGTTCTCTGTTGGAGAGATGAGCTTGGCATATGTACCCATGCAGGAGAACATTGCAGACCTTTTCACGAAGGCTCTACTTAGGGAGAAGTTTGAAGCTTTCCGTAAAGCTTTGGGCTTATAACTTCCTTTTGTGGATTGATTCCACATAGCTTGGCACTTCCTTACACATGAGTGCCAACTCCTTGTTCACCGCATCACTCCCGAGGGAGATTCATTTATATATTTTGGGGCTGCTGTGTGTGAACACACTAAGACCACCGGGGTAGTTTGTTTTGCTTTTTAGGAGGTTTTTTTCCCCGACTTGTATATACGCCTATTGCCCTAATGGGTCATATATCTTTATACATTCTAGTGGTAATACATTCAGTATTGTGTGCTGTGCTCCAAGCTTTTCCTTCTTCCTTATGTTGTTCGCGTGCTTCTGCAGACGTCTAACTCCAACAAATGCCTGAACAATATCAAAGATTTGAAGCTCAGGTACAAGAGGAGAAGCGGAGATGCAATGCAGATCTCTAGGAAGACTTCCAACAAATGAAAGGGTGTGAACAAAGGATTAAAGAATTTGAATGTTTAATAAGAGATCAAGCTCATGAGGAAGGCCACCCTATGGGGGAACAAGAGCTCAAACATGTGTGAGACACAAGGCTAGAGGCCGCAAAGGACATAGAAATGAATGTTCAATTTGATGAGCTAGATTAAAAACTTATAGAGTCAGCATGTACACTACTTGTAGATAGAAACAACCACATCAAATACTTAAGGAAGTTGTATGAAAGATACGAAGCAAAGTTAATTAGATTTTTACTACAAAAGCTCAAAAATTGAGTAAGGACACTATCCAATTTTGACATCAAAGATACGCCCTTGTTGTATTTGTGTGAATTCATCAAGGTTTATCAAACTAGCAAATATTCAAAAAGCCAATTCATTTTATCCAAAGATTTTTTCCATAAATTGAACCCTCAATGGAGACGGGAATTTCTGGCTACTCATAAAGAATGCAGGCATGTGCAGACAAAGGCACCAAGGAGCTTGAAGTTAAATCCAACATATTGCCAATCTACCCAATGCAGGGATTGGCATACTTTTTGGAAGCGGAGAAGAAGTGGATAACACCCAAAGCCCTGGCTAAATTTTGCAAAGTTAGCAAACAACAACATCATCGCAAGAAATTGGATGATAAAGCAATAAAATGTCTTTTTGTTGGGTACAATTCTGAAAGCAAAGGCTATTGTCTGTATCATATACAGACTAAATGCATTTTGGTTAGCCGTGATGTTGTTTTTGTGGAAGATGCTATTCAGCCTGTACTTTCTGTATAAAGGAGACATTTGTTAGCTCCAAGGACATGTATGATACTTTACTGCCTCTTTTTACAGGTGAACAGTCTAATGCTGGTCCTAATGAGGCAACTTCCCAGCCATTGCAGGTTTCATGTGATGATGCAGATCATTCTATTTTTTATGCAGATTTACATGATGCACTTGTTGATGAGAGAACTGATATTGATGAGGCAAAAACTATGCCAAAATGGCTAGTGAAGACTTTGCGTGATAGCAAATTAGATGCACCTCTATCATAGCATACTCGTTTAGGCTCTCATAGTGCCTCTTTTGCATCAGATTGCTATGATATGGCTGCATCTAGTCTCTCTGCGTGTTTCGTTTGATGAAGCACAAAATTATGAACATTGGATGGCTGTAATGCAAACTGAATATGATGATATCATGAAAAATGGTACCTGGTCTTTATGTGACTTGCCTCTGGGCAAGAAGGAAATTGGCGCTAAGTGGGTATACAATCTGAAGCATAAACTTGATGGAACAATTGACACGTATAAGGCTAGGCTTGTTGCAAAGGGTTATGCATAGAAAAGAGGCATTGATTTTGATGAGACCTTTGCTTTGCCAAATGAGTACTATTCGTAGCATGTGTGCACTTGTAGCTCATCGTCATTGGAATGTACATCAGTTGGACATTAAAACAACATTTCTAAATGGTGACTTGCATGAAGAAGTGCATGTTTTTCAGCCCCGTGGCTTTGTGCAGAAAGGGTATGAAAACCAGGTGTGCATGTTAAAGAAGGCATTATATGGTTTAAAGCATGCACCACGTGCTTGGTATGAAAAGATACATGCCTATGTGATTGCACATGGTTTTGAGAACAATCCAACTAAAAGAACCTTATATGTTAAGCATGCTAATGATGTGCTTCTAATCATTGTTGTGTCCATTGATGACATGTTGCTCACTAGTCCTCATGAGAAGCATATTGCTGATTTTAAAGCTGATTTACATGCCTCATTTGAGATGTCTGATTTGGGACATTTGCATCATTATTTGAGCATTCAGTTTATGCAAGTTGATGGTGGAATAGCTTTGTGTCAAACAAAATATATTGACACATTATTGTAGTGTTTTGGCCTTGAAGACTGTAAACCTATTGCCACTCCTATGGAGACAGGTTTACAATTGAGTCTTCATGATGCTGGAGATGCATTTGATGTTGTTCTCTATCATTAGGATGTTGGATGCTTGATTTACTTATGCATTACTCAGCCAGATATTTAGTTTGTTGTCTCACAGATGAGCAGGTTTATGCATTGCCCAGGTGTCAAGCATTAGTAGATGGGTAAGTGCATCTTTTGCTAGTTGAGTGGTACCTGGCTGCTTAGGTTGTTTTATCCCAAGGGGGGATCACCACTTCCATATTTGGATGCTTTTTCTGACTTTGACTGAGCTGGTTGCTATGACACTCATGTGTCCACTAATGGCTTTTGCTTCATGCTTGGTAGTTCATGTATATCTTGGTTGAGAAAGAAGCAACCTACTATGTCCACTTCTAGTTGTGCGGCTGAGTATAGGGCAACTTTCACAATGACTATTGAGTGTGTGTGGCTCAGATGCCTTATGGCTGATTTGGGTGTTGGTCAGTCTTCTGCCACCACCACCTTCAGTGATAGTTATAGCGCATTGGCAATTGCGAGGAACCTTGTGTTTCCATGCTTGCATTAAGAACATTAAGATGCATTATCATTATGTCAGGGAGGGGTTCTCTGCTTGAGAGATCAGCTTGGCATATGTGCCCACACAGGAGAACATTGCAGACCTTTTCATGAAGGCTCTACCTAGGGAGAAGTTTGAAGCTTTCCACAAAGCTTTGGGCTTACTTCCTTTTGTGGATTGATTCCACATAGCTTGGCACTTCCTTATACATGACTTCAAGCTCCTTGTTCATCGCATCACTCCCACGGGGGATTTCTTGATATATTTAGGTAGTGATGTGTGTGAACACTCTAGGATTGTCGGGGCACTTTTTTCCCTCTTTAGGAGGTTTTTTCCCCCCAGCTTGTATTTACGCCTATTGCCCTAATGGGCTACTTATCTTTGTACATTCTAGTGGTAATACATTTAGTATTGTGTGTTGTGCTCCAAGCATCTTCTTCTTCCTTGTGTTGTTCGCGTGCTTCCGCAGACATCTAACTCCATCCTCTCTTGGCTGTCTACCTTCTTTGTCATCATGGAATCTTTGCATTGTGTATTATGTGAGGACTTATGTGAGTTTGGTTGATCATTCTACTATGGATGTTGTTGGAACACGTATGTGAAGTCTATGTTGAGTCTTTGCTACTATAATTTGAAGCTTTTCTTAGCTTGTGGAAAGTGGTATGAGTACGAAGTGAGCACGTTTGTGTGTACATGCAAGCTTAGCACGTTTCATTGTCAATTTTGAATTCTACATGAAAAATGGCATGGAAAACGCACTTGAATCACTCAACTTGGCATTTGAGGAAGTTATGAGCATTTGAAGTTTTGAGCTTTGACTATGCAGAGAATCATGTTCTTAGAAAGTCATTTTTTTTAATCTTATTTTTCACTTCAACCCAATATGGATTTCTTGACTAGTTCCTATATACAACTTTGTAAGTGATTGATTTGTGGTTTGTGATGCATTATTCTCTATGCACCAATCGGGTAAGCTTATTCTTGGATTGACAATTTTAAAGTGAATTCTTTCCTTTTTCTGAGTCATCAAGTCCCTAATGCTACAATTAGATAGATGTTCCAAAAGTTAAAGGAGGGAGACAAAGTGTTATCATCAACTCCTCTACTATGGCCTAAATCCATAGGTCGTATCATATATACATATGGTTGCTGATACCATGGGCAAGCTTGCAATTGGTTAGGTTGTACCTGATTGGCTGACACTAATTTATTCCATGTGTTTTATATACATTACTTTGTGATATGATGAATTAAATTACATATCACACAATAAACTTGATTCAATGCATATTTTGTTGCAATGTGTCTTGCATTTCTACATTTGTACAATACAGTTGATGAAACACAAATGAGCTATGAAGCCTTAGAAGTCTATTGCAAAAAAGGGTTAGTGACCTTTAGATTCCACTCTAGTTGTTCAGTAGCATCAATAATCCGATCCAATGACGCCCTTGTTCCATCTAGAGAATAAAACAATTTTCTCCTCCAACATGAGGTATAGAACATCAATAAACCACCCATGCACCACATCATCCACAAGGTGTTCGTGATTTTGGATTGTGACTCAAGGTGCTTCGAAACAAAGAAGCATAATCCTCAATTGTTTGTGTAGGTTGTTAGACCATATACTTTAGTGTAATAAATAATTGTTCAATCATTTTGGCTTTCTAGAATCACCATAGAAAACCTATATGCATTTTTGGGCACCATCATTCCCACCTTTCAACAATTCATATTGCATATTGATGGTCAAGCATGGACATCTGGGTCATTGTCCACTTTCCCAATGAAGCCTTTAAACTTCATTCGAGTAATTATGTGGCCTAGAATTGTGATACGAGTTTGCGAAAGTTGCCATTCCTTGTCTATTGGTATCAAGGTGGAAAATTCCACCTCTTCCTTTACTTCGTGATCAAATTTCGGTCCCAAATGAAGCTTCCTTTAGAAAATAGTTAATTCATCGCAGTCCCGAGCCCTCCGTTCAAATTTCACAAAGCCCCGCCCTCGCCAGACAGGAGAGCCATCAATGTACGCATGAAACCGGCGATGGAGAAAATGGCAATCCTATGGGTGAAGAGGACAGACGCTGTGCATGGCAGGGAGGTGGAAAGGAATCCACTGTCGAGTAATGTTCACGGTATGCAGGAGGAGGGGAAGCTGGACTTTTACTTTTTTGAATTCCTTTTCCAGCCATCGTCATCAGCTTCGACATTAAGCCGACGAGGAGTTGTATGCTTGCGACCAGAGAGAAGGCAGCCTTACTTTGTACGCACAGCCTTACTTTGTAATCTATCTGACCAAATTCAGTCTTCTTATCATTTAATCTTTTCAATGTGGGCCTTCTCTTTGATTTTATCTGATCAAGTTGAACCTTCCTTTCGATTAATTTTTTCCATATCGAACTACTGTTGGATTTTATGCGATCAAATTTGCCTTCTCATAGATTGATCATTTCCTTGTGGGCTTTCGCTTTGATTTAACCCGCTGGATCGACTCTGCTCGAATCATCTATTAATCTTTGATTCTATTGAGCCTTTCGCAGACCGGAGGCTGCAGAACATGAATTTTGAGCGTAGGTTAGCATCGCTGTGAAGATGTTGCAGTTATTGATCGAGGAAGAAGCCTCTAAACATGATGCTGAACATATATATGATCATCTAATGAATGCTTGCTGATCTTTTCCAAAAGGTTAAATCTTTTGGTCCACAAATTCTTGATGCTTGTACCATATAGCCAGCAGCTCAGCCTGAGAGTATTGCACATTCAACCATGTTCCATTAAAGACACAGAACGTATACCAAGAGCCCTGTGACTCCATAAACGGCTACATTTAGATATTGATGAAAACTTGTCATGCATGATTGTGCAATTGCTCACACCAATAATAGTCCAGGCCATCATCACTACTAATCTGAAGTTTCTACTTATGACGCAACGTATGCCTTGCTTGCTAGTGCGTGCTCTCACCGCCACGCGGCCCCCAAGCATTTTTCGTGTTAGACAGTTCTTTGTCACGCCCTATAACAATATAGAACCTGTTAATTTTCTACTGCTTGCCAAAAGACGAAACAAGCATCCACGCAGAGAATTTAAACTTCTTTAGATGATCAATCGAAGTCTATCCCATACTCTATCCGAATTGCATTTTCTTTCAATCTGAAAGATTTCCATTATTCTACTTCCTCATTTTCTTGTGTGCCCATCGCTTCCCTGTCCAGCCATACCATCCGTCATAGGAGCAAGTCAATAACTTACTTTTGCTAATTTTTGCTGCCCTCATACTCACGTATTGAATGCAGAAACAATTTGGCATAAGCTTGCTAGTTACTCGACCTTCAAGTTGATATAGAAACAGCTTAGGCATTCTTCTTCATCTCACACTTCTTGGATCCTGATCGATTTAAGACCCCCTTTAACACGTCATTAGAGGCCATTTCAGTCTTATGTCTCACTCCCCGAAAGCTGATTTTAAACAGTCTCACCTTCATTGTCCCTGCATACATTTTAGATGGGCAAATCTGTCGTTCCAACCATTTAAATTCTTCTGCGTGCATATGTGAATAGAGGAATAACAACTCGGAGGATTTCAATAAATTCTGACTCTTCAGCAAAGTACCTTGTAATGCGCTCTACATTATGGGGTAATATGGTGAGATTACATTGCAAGTTTGTTGTGGACTTTCTGATCACGTTTCTTTTCTTACTTTCAACTTACACATAAAGAAAAGAGCAACGTGTTTTAATTTCACTCTTTTTTTTTTTTACACAAAAGAATCTTTTGCCTGTTTTTTCTTTAAAATGTTTGTGGCGCGCGCTGCGGTGCTTCAATGATAATGTTGGGAATCGGGATGAACAAATACATCGACGATGTTACAGGTCAGCCGATGCACATAACAAGCGTAAATTTTGGAAAAACCCGGTGGCTAGGACCTCTCTACAGCACAATTTCGCAGGAGTTGTACTAACTCTACCAAAGAGGTGAATACTGATGTTCTCACATTCCATTTTGTCTGTGAGTGCACTGAAATTTTCGTTCCTTAATACGCTCGTTACAATAGGACTACTCCATTTTAGCGTTTTAAACTAATTCCATGCATTCCACGTTATTACTATTTTGTACTCGTTTTTTATTCGTATTTTCAAACGGGACCTTCAAGCCATAAACTTGTGTTTAGGCATTGAAGCAGAAAGTTACGGAACAGGAAGGAGCGGGATATTCACCTTATTCAGCTCGTTTTTCTGATTTGGAGCCCTTCACGTGTCAGCATCGTCGCGTCAGGCTAGAGATGGATCTTGATTTCAGTAATCTAAATATCAGTTCGGCGAGATGTAACAACCCTTCCGCATTTTCTCTAGGTGAAACGTTTATACGAAAGGCTTCAGAAGGAAGCAGACTAAGTTCTGCATTGAAGAGTGCAATCAGTCATGCAGCGGGAACATTCCACGAAATCTACCTGTAGAAGTAAGCAGTATTTGTGTATAATTGATTCTATGGATAACCAAGTATGAAAGACGTGTTTGGAGGGCCGACTGTACATGCTATAAACCTGCCCTGCTTTTCAGGCACAAAAGCTACTCGTGGACATCGCTATGTTAGAGGTAGCAGTGTCCAGCTTAGAAGGGCAGATAATTGGATTGCAGACACAAATACAGCATGAGCGAAATGAAGAACTTGATGAAGTCGTATGTGCACAAGTATCATTACCTCTGCCTCTAGTGAAAAAGTGTTTAAGGCAAGAGGACCCTGAAAACCCCCCGTGCGAGGCAACTTATATTTTACCCACACAAAGGGCATGCTCGACTGAGAGGATGGAGGCAGAACTATTGGAGTCGGTTTGTCATGATGTCTACGAGTTAATGGATGCAGAACTAGTGGAGTCAATTCGCCACGATGTTACTAATAAAAGTAATGACAACCGACCTTCTGCAGTGACTTTTAAAAGCACGGATGCTTAGCAGAAATATGCAGGATGTTCAGGTAGCAACCCTGTCACTGTTTGTAATACACAAAAAGCTGCCATATTTCAGCGAATTGTGGACTCAGATTCTGAGGTATAACTTGCAGTTTTTAAGAATACCTGTTACTTTATGACATACAAATCACTCGGGTGGTCTAATTGATCTTCTTAGGACAGTAGGAATCGGTATGTTAGGACGACTAATTGTGCAGACAATGGAGATGAAAGCAGTTCATGTCAGAGTGCCATAGACGTGAAGAACGCACAGGTAGGTTTGATCCTCATACTGTACGCTTGAACCATGATAATACGACACCTGTACAAGACAATAACTGGGGTGGAAAACAGAAGTTTCATAGAGCTTTGCTGCCTCCGGTCTTGTTCAGATGAAGTTGAATAAGCAGCTTAAGTGCATTCAAGTTGTATCTCATATGTAGGATTGAAAGATGAAATAGTAGCCAATGCTTGTATCTTCTGCTTCCCCACAGTCTTATCTTTGAGGGGAGCGGGTCACTCAATACAACGGTATTTTTGCTTTTTAAGAACATTTCAGACATGATCATAAGTGTATAGAAAATATGGGAGATGGTAATAAACGAGTATTTCAGTGCTTTATGGGTACATGCATGAAGTGAACATGCATATGCTATAATGAAATTTTCTTCATAGAGAGCTTTCTGATCTCTTGGAATTGTTATCGCAGGCTGATGATATAGCCTCTTCTTCAGGCGAAAATAGCAGACAACAAAAGCTGAATATGTTATGGAAGCATCCCAGTAAACTCTCTCAAGAAATGGTTTCTTGCATGATGGACATAAATTGCCATTTGGTGGACCCTTTGGAAGCAAGAAAACACATTTCTTCAGATAATATTCCCTTTCTGAATTCTCCTCTTGGGCATATTTCAATGCCATCTATTTCAGATTCATCCATTCTTTCATTAACAAGTCCAATATCAGTGTCAAAATCCAAGAATCCGCATGTTGGAACAAGCTGTTTGGGTCCTTATGGAGACCATAACAGGCTGGATTGGGGAGATATAGGGAGGTATGGTTCAGCAGTGGAGGTCTCTGGGATGTGGGTTGGCAAAGAGCAACTGGAGTACGCTGCAGAGGCACTAAGATTATTCCGGCATGCATTATGGACATTGTTTAGAATCTGTGCATACATTGTTCTTTTTTTGCATATCCATCATATTTTATCGTTGTCTCATACATGAATTCTGATTGTCTAGTTTTTGTTTTTACTTGAATCAAATGTTATCATTATATGCTGTAAATGATGTTTGGGTTTTGGCTCTTGTGCAGACTAACCTTCTAATAAGAAGCTTGAAATGTAGGTGTTTAGTGGAGCAGTTATCGAGAGTGAATCTGTTGATGCTGAATCATGACGAAAAATTGGCATTTTAGATCAACATTTATAATGCCCTCTTGATGCATGTACATTGCACCATTAGTGAGCTTTATTTCTTCAAATTTTAAGAGATTGAGTGAAATGGCTGCATCAATCACAGGAGATACATTGCATCCTAACAGGCTTATTTGGCATATGGAGTTCCTAAGACTGACGTTAAGTACTTTGACGTTAAGTACTTTGCCCTGATGTGAGAGAGAGAGAGAGAGAGAGAGAGAGAGAGAGAGAGAGAGAGAGAGAGAGAGAGAGAGAGAGAGAGAGAGAGAGAGAGAGAGAGAGAGAGAGAGAGAGAGAGAGAGAGAGAGAGAGAGAGAGAGAGAAAGAAAGTATTTTTACGTCTATTAGGAGGCCGAACTCGGCCTATGAGACAAATCGATGTACATGGGTGTATCTTGTGTCAATTGGAAAAGATAAAAGTGCTGTAAAAACTGGTAAAGCTGATATAGATCTCCGTGGTATGCATGTGGAGATACCCATGAAAGTGGGGGGTGTATGGAGTGCGATATCTATGATAGTTTATATGCAAAAGGGTAGTAGTACAACAAGCATGAGAATGCATCTGAAACGACTAACTAGCTCCATCATGTGCTAGTGGGCGGGTGTACGATGTGATACATAGGTGGAGGTGGAGTCAAGGCCCCCCTGATGACTGCAGCTGGTTCAGCCATCATCTGGGATCGTCTCTCCTCCATGGTGCGATGGTCACGAGCCTGGATCTCCGCAATCTGGTGTCGGTGAAGTCTCGGGGCCCGATATCCTATAGTCCGGGGTCGTCTCCTAGCTCGAGATGTCTGAGGCTGCTGAAGAGTCACCCCTCTCAGTGTGTGAGTTGAGGGGGGGAGGGCTACTGCACGTCGTGGAATAAAGAAGTCAGTGGGCTGACTCTATCTCCCTCCTGTATGGGCTGCTGCAGTAGGCTGGAGTAGGGAATCTCTGTGACTCTGTATCTCTAGTAAGAATCGCCCGAGTTGTCGCTGGTCTCTAGAGTCCATGATCTCTCTGAGGGTGGGCTGCCCTGTAAACAGTCTCGTATCTGCCTCTGATGTCATCATATGCGCTACATCTGCATACAAAGTGCTCCTCATCCTCCATCTCTACTCTGCATACCTCGCATATCCGCTGCTCTCTATGAATGTCTGCGGCTCTTCCCGTCTCAATCTCTGGTCGGTGTGATGAGACTCTAAACTGGCCAATCGCTGCCCTCAAGCTATGAGGCATGTAAGTATCCGTGTACCATGGTCGCTTGATGAAACCGTCTGCTAGTATGCCTAAGAACTGGTCTCAGTAGTGCGATAGTCTCGATCCCATGTGTGGTGTGTGCCATGTCTGACTAATGTAGAGCTGCCAGAGATCCTTTCTGAGCACAACATTCCTCTCACAATGGGAAAGGTGGATGTGAGGTGACTTTGGGTCATACTGAAAAGGTGGCAATCTGTCCATATCCAGTCCATGACTATCAAACCAGACTCTAACCTGAGTGTACCAAGCTCTCTCATACCCTGACTCAGATATTTGTATAGATGCCTCAAAAGATCTATGTGTGTGTGTCTCTAGGGAGCTCCCTCATCCTCTGAATAAAGGAGATAGTCTGGAATAGTGCATCTACTACCATGGGTGGTGCAGCTAGCTCTGCCCTCATGATGTCATGTGGCATTGATGGTTTCCAACGAAATAGTCACGAGATCATACGTACATGTGGCCTCTCGATCGCACTTCACTAGGTGATTGTGAGGCCTGGGGCAGACTGTTGCAGCATACATCATAGCTGGTCCGACTAGTGTGTCAAATAGCCACCCCGTCGTGCGGGGCTTCTGGAAGTGTGCTTGGTGACATCTCCGCTCTAACATGGCTAAAGTGCATATCCTCGTGTGAGTCTGTCGGTGGCTGTCTGTGTCATGCTGAAGGGGCCAGGCAAGCTCATGAATGTGACTCCGAGGTAGACATAGGAAGTGACCACCTCAATCCGTCCACCGCCAACTGTGAATCCTGCTCCATTACTCACCATGGGGGAGATGTGGAAGATCATCACCTTGGTCTTGCCAAGGTTTACTGTCAAGCCCCTCTTTGTACAAAACTCATCCAGGGCATCCAGGTGGCGTTGTAGTCCGCGTTGTAGTCCCTCGCATGATTCTGAAATCAATACAATATCATCGGCATATAATAAAATGTGGACATGTGTAGCTGCGAGGTCTACACCTTCTCCTCCAGCTCGGAGAATGTAGTCCTCAAACTCGTTGATGTAGAGAGATGTACAGACCAAATAGAGTGGGGGAGAGTGGACAGCCTTGCTTAACACCGATGGTGCTGGAAATGGCCTCACACATACCTCCTTGACACTGTACCCTCCCAATCATCCGCTCATAGAATGCATAGATGACCCAAATCATCCCTGATGGTACTCCCAAGCTCTGAAGGCGTTGGAAGAGCCATGCTGTCGTGGCAGTGTATCAAAAGCTTTGTGGAAGTCCACAAAGCAACAATATAATTTCTTCTTCCGCATATGCACGTTTGTATGCATATGCACGTTTGTATGCATATGCACGTGTGTATGCATATGCACGTGTGTATGCATATGCACGTGCGTATGCATATGCATACGCACGTGCATATGCATACACACGTGCATATGCATACACACGTGCATATGCATACAAACGTGCATATGCATACAAACGTGCATATGCGGAAGAAGAAATTATATTGTTGCTTTGTGGACTTCCACAAAGCTTTTGATACACTGCCACGACAGCATACGCACATGCATACATGCATACACACATGCGTACGCATACGCACATGCGTACGCATACGCACATGCGTACGCATACGCACACGCATACGCATACGCATACGCATACGCATACGCACATGCGTACGCATACGCATACGCACATGCGTACGCATACGCATACGCATACGCACATGCGTACGCATACGCATACGCATACACACATGCACATGCGTATGCATACGCATACACATGCACATGCGTACGCATACGCATACACACATGCACATGCGTACGCATACGCATACACACATGCACATGCGTACGCATACGCATACACACATGCACATGCGTATGCATACACACATGCGTATGCATGTGTATGCATATGCATATGTATATGCATGTGTATGCATATGCATGTGTATGCATATGCATGTGTATGCATATGCATGTGTATGCATATGCATGTGTATGCATATGCATGTGTATGCATATGCATGTGTATGCATATGCATGAATGTGTGTATGCATATGCATGAATGTGTGTATGCATATGCATGAATGTGTGTATGCATATGCATGAATGTGTGTATGCATGTGTGTATGGATATGCATGTGTGTATGCAAATGCATGTGTGTATGGATATGCATGTGTGTATGCATATGCATGTTTGTATGCATATGCATGTTTATATGCATATGCATGTGTATGCATATGCATACATGTGTGTATGCATATGCATACATGTGTGTATGCATATGCATGTGTATGCATATGCATGGATATGCATGTTTGTATGCATATGCATGTTTGTATGCATATGCATGTATGTGTTTATGCATATGCATACATATGTGTATTGATATGCATGTATGTATGCATGTGAGTATGGATATGCATGTGTATGGATATGCATGTGTGTATGCATATGCATGTGTGTATGCACATGCATGTGTATGCATATGCATGTATGTGTGTATGCATATGCATATGCATGCGTGTATGCATATGCATGGATATCCATGTTTGTATGCATATGCATGTGTGTATGCATATGCATGCGTGTATGTATATGCATATGCATGTGTAAGCATATGCATGTGTGTATGCATATGCATGTGTGTATGCATATGCATGGACATGCATTTTTGTATGTATATGCATGTGTGTATGCATATGCATGTGTGTATGCATACACGCATGCATGTGCATGTGTATATGCATATTGTGAGCCGCCGGAATGTAACATGGAATGTAATATGAAACCCTGAAAAGTCGCACACATACCGAAAGGGCGTAGTGCAATAGTTGTAACTCTTGATTAATAAAGGGAGTGTGCGTAAACAGAAGGTATGTCGCCATACTGTGGTTTGAGCGAATACCGAAAGTGGAGCATAACGCAGTGTTCTGATTACTCTGAGCGTTTCTCTCTCTATTAATTAAGTTCAATGATTAATTAAGTTGTTGATGAAGTATCAAGTAATCGACATTGCGGTAAAGTGACGAGTTGCGCGTTATTATATTGCGGCGAATAAGTTCTAATGTGCCGAATCGTGAAGTAGTTGAAAGAGTTAACCTGGAACATTAAGTGGTGTAGCAGTAATTGGAAGTGAGCAGATTTGGGAAAATACAAATAGGGCCTCTGTTTTACAGACCCTGAACCATCCCAAGAACACAGAATCGATAACAGATTAAACAATAAGATTAACACTAGCGCCGTATGTGGGAAATGGAGTAGCCAGTTGAAGAGAAGATTAAGGTGCAGAAGAATCCTTTGATATATGCTGGTAATACGTTCCGGTGAATCGTATTCCAAATACCGAAACGATCAACATCCCTGGGCAGTTTTGAATTTTTTAGGAACACCCTCTGGTGGTAGAAGTGAAGAGCAATCAAGTTCAAGTGCAGAAGGTTCAACTCAACAAGCGAGTGGCAATTTTGGTGGCAGTTCAGCACTATGCAAAAGCAGTTCGTTAGAGTGCCGTGGTAATCCGATGCATTCCGGTGAGAGTCCGGTACATTCTGAAGACAGTATGTTAGTTTCTGGTGGTATTTCAACGTTGTACGGTGATAATTTAGCATTGTCCGAAGACAATTCGGTGATTTTCGGTGATAGTTCGGTATTGTCCGATGACAATTCGGTGCTCTCCGGTGACAATTCGGTGATTTTCGGTGATAGTGCGCTATTGTTCGGCAGGAATTTACTGCATTCACCATTTTTAGGTGCAAGTTTAGCCAATTGCAACACTAAGGTTGAGAAAGGGCTGCTAGATGTTGAGTTATATAATCGGTTCAGAGTTATTTTTGGACCGGAAAACTGGCAAATTGACCATATGGGTCAGGAACATCAAGAAATCCGTCCCCAAAATTTAGGCAACATTAGTAGTTCACATCAACAACAACAACAACAACAACAGCAACAACAACAGTACCAACAACAACAACAACAACAACAACAACAACAACAACAACAACAACAACAACAACAATAGATTGTTCCACCGCATCTGATGACATCCGGAGTCACCTACACAAGAATTTGGAGGTTTTCCGAGAGATGATCCCGACGAGCATGCGTGGACGTTTGAAATTAATTATGCAGTTTTGAATTACCCATCAAACCCTGCTTATAAAGCCATCATGTTCTAGTCAACCTTGGTCAATGAAGCTGCTCCCTGGCTAACCGAATATGACTTGAATACGTACCACTGCAAATGAATACTCCTTACCAAGGATATAAGAATTGTAGAGGAGCACGGTCAACTAACTTTGGAAAAACTCGGTGGAATGCGGGTCCGTCAAGTGAAGGTGCACCTCCTCCACCTAAATGCCATTTTAGTTTGTATGCATATGCATGTTTGTATGCATATGCATGTGTGTATGCATATGCATGTGTGTATGCATATGCATGTGTGTATGCATATGCATGTGTGTATGCATATGCATGTGTATGCATATGCATGTGTATGCATATCCATGTGTATGCATATGTATGTGTGTATGCATATGCATGTGTGTATGCATATGCATGTATGCATATGCACATGCATATGCATTCACACATGCATATGCATTCACACATGCATATGCATTCACACATGCATATGCATACACACATGCATATGCATGTGTATATGGATATGCATGTGTATGCATATGCATGTGTATGCATATGCATGTGTATGCATATGCATGTTTGTATGCATATGCATGTGTGCATGCATATGCATGAATGTGTGTATGCATATGCATGCGTGTATGCATATGTATACATGTGTATGCATATGCATGTGTGTATGCATATGTGTATGGATATGCATGTGTGTATGCAAATGCATGTTTGTATGCATATGCATGTTTGTATGCATATGCATGTATGTTTGTATGCATATGCATGTATGTGTGTATGCATATGCATGTATGTGTGTATGCATATGCATGTATGTGTGTATGCATATGCATGGATATGCATGTTTGTATGCATATGCATGTTTGTATGCATATGCATGTTTGTATGCATATGCATGTTTGTATGATGCATGTGTGTATGCATATGCATGTATGTGTGTATGTATATGCATAAATGTGTGTATTGATATGCATGTGTGTATGCATATGCATGGATATGCATGTGTGTATGGATATCCATGTGTGTATGCATATGCATGTGTGTATGCACATGCATGTGTATGCATATGCATGTGTGTATGCATATGCATGTATGTGTGTATGCATATGCATACATGTGTGTATGCATATGTATGCATAATGCATGTTTGTATGCATAATGCATGTTTGTATGCATAATGCATGTTTGTATGCATATGCATGTTTGTATGCATATGCATGTGTGTATGCATATGCATGTGTGTATGCATATGCATGTGTGTATGCATATGCATGTGTGTATGCATATGCATGTGTGTATGCATATGCATGTGTGTATGCATATGCATGTGTATGCATATGGATGTGTGTATGCATATTTATGTGTGTATGCATAGACACATGCATATGCATGTGTATATGCATATGCATGTATGCATATGCATGTGTGTATGCATATGCATGCATGTGTGTATGCATATGCATGTATGTGTGTATGCATATGCATGCGCGTAAGTATATGCATATGAATGTGTGTATGCATATGCATGTATGTGTGTATGCATATGCATGCGCGTAAGTATATGCATATGAATGTGTGTATGCATATGCATGTGTGTATGCATATCCATGTGTGTATGCATATGCATGTGTGTATGCATATGCATGTGTGTATGCATATGCATGGAGATGCATTTTTGTATGTATATGCATGTGTGTATGCATATGCATGTGTGTATGCATATGCATGTGTGTATGCATACACACATGCATATGCATGTGTATATGCATATTGTGAGCCGTCGGAATGCAACATGGAATGTAATATGAAACCCTGAAAAGTGCACGGATACCGAAAAGGCGTAGTGCAATAGTTGTAACTTTTGATAAATAAAGGAAGTGTGCGTAAAGAGAAGGTATGTCGCCAGACTGTGGTCTGGGCGAATGCTGGAAGTGGAGCATAATGCAGTGTTTTGATTACTCTGAGTGTTTATCTCTCTATTAATTAAGTTTAATGATTAATTAAGTTATTGATGAAGTATTAAGAAATCGGCATTGCGGTAAAGTGACGAGTTGCGCGTTATCGCATATTGCGGTGAATAAGTTCTAATGTGCAGAATCGTGAAGTAGTTGAAAGAGTTAACCTAGAACATTAAGTGGTGTAGCAATAATTGGAAGTGAGTGAGCACATTTGGGAAAATACAAATGCATATGCATGTGTGTATGCATATCCATGTGTGTATGCATATCCATGTGTGTATGCATATGCATGTGTGTATGCATATGCATGTGTGTATGCATATGCATGGAGATGCATTTTTGTATGTATATGCATGTGTGTATGCATATGCATGTGTGTATGCATATGCATGTGTGTATGCATACACACATGCATATGCATGTGTGTATGCATACACACATGCATATGCATGTGTATATGCATATTGTGAGCCGTCGGAATGCAACATGGAATGTAATATGAAACCCTGAAAAGTGCACGCATACTAAAAAGGCGTAGTGCAATAGTTGTAACTTTTGATAAATAAAGGAAGTGTGCGTAAAGAGAAGGTATGTCGCCAGACTGTGGTCTGGGCGAATGCTGGAAGTGGAGCATAACGCAGTGTTTTGATTACTCTGAGTGTTTATCTCTCTATTAATTAAGTTTAATGATTAATTAAGTTATTGATGAAGTATTAAGAAATCGGCATTGCGGTAAAGTGACGAGTTGCGCGTTATCACATATTGCGGTGAATAAGTTCTAATGTGCAGAATCGTGAAGTAGTTGAAAGAGTTAACCTAGAACATTAAGTGGTGTAGCAATAATTGGAAGTGAGTGAGCACATTTGGGAAAATACAAACAAGGCCTCTGTTTTACAGACCCCGAACCATCCCAAGAATACAGAATCGATAACAGATTAAACAATAAGATTAACACTGGCACCGTCTGTGGGAAATGGAGTGGCCAGTTGAAGAGAAGATTAAGGGTGAAGAAGAATCCTTTGATATATGCTGGTAACACGTTCCGGTCAATCGTATCCCAAATATCGAAACGATCCACATCCCTGGGCAGTTCCGAATTTTTTAGGAACACCCTCTGGTGGGAGAAGTGAGGAGCAATCAAGTTCACTTGCAGAAGGTTCAACTCTACAAGCGAGTGGAAATTCTGGTGGTAGTTTGACACTATGCAGAAGCAGTTCGGTAGAGTGCGGCGGTAATCCGGTGCGTTTTGGTGAGAGTCAAGTACATTTTGAAGACAGTACGTTAGTTTCTGGGGGTATTTCGGTGTTGTCAGGTGATAATTCAGCATTGTCCGAAGACAATTCGGTGATTTTCGCTGACAGATCGGTATTGTCCGATGACAATTTGGTGCTCTCTGGTGACAATTCGGTGATTTTCGGTGATAGTGCGCTATTGTTCGGCAGGAATTTACTGCATTCACCATTTTAGGTGCAAGTTTAGCCAATTGCAACACTAAGGTTGAGAAAAGGCTGTTAGATGTTGAGTTATATAATCGTTTCAGAGATATTTTTGGACTCGAAAATTGGCAAAGTGACCATATGGGTCAGGAACATCAAGAAATCCGTCTCCAAAATTCAGGCAATATCAGTAGTTCACATCAGAAACAACAACAACAACAATAACAACAACAACAACAACAACAACAACAACGACAACAACAACAACAACAACAGATTGTTCCACCACGTCCGATGCCAGCCGGAGTCACCTACACAAGAATTTGGGGGTTTTTCGAGAGATGATCCCGATGCGCATGTGCGGACGTTTGAAATTAATTATGCAGTTTTGAATTACCCAGCAGACCCTGCTTATAAAGCCATCATGTTCTAGTCAACCTTGGTCAATGAAGCTGCTCAATGTCTATCCGAATATGACTTGAATCATTTCCGACAGTATGATGATGTGAAGGATGCATTCCTGCAACGATTCTGATTAAAGAAAAACTTAGTATAAATTTTTGATTATCTGCAAAATAACAGGCAGAAGCCACACCAGAATGTACAAGACTATGCCACTCTATTTTGGACTCATTTACGACAGTTGCCACCAACGCATGCCAATTTACCAGACGACGTCATTACGCAGTGGTTCATAAACGGATTAAATCCCAATTAAACCAGATCATGATCATACGATGTGTGGGTGGAATGACCTTGGCTGCTGTCATTGCAATGGCTTTACAGTTAGAAAATAAAGTGGGTGGATACACTTAAGATCTAGAATGGTTGAAGGCATCCAAGCATTCAAACCAGGATCCACTGAAACAAATTTACTGTACTAAACGTAAAAATACAAGACATATTACCTCAACATGTGCTCTGAATCAAACGTATTGTGCCATTTGCCACACAGCAGACCATACTATAGAGACCCGTCCTTATAATGCAAAGGTCCAGAGTAGAGCGACTCTCAATGCTATCATCTAGGAACAAGGGCAACCGGGCAGTCACTATGTACCATTGGAAATGAGAAATACTCCTTACCAAGGATATAAAAATTGTAAAGGAGCACGGTCAACTAACTTTGGACAAACTCGGTGGAATGCGGGTCCGTCAAGTGAAGGTGCACCTCCTCCACCACCTAAATGCCATTTTTGCGGTGAAATAGGGCATATCCGTAGGTACTGTAAAGATGTGGATGAGTACGACAGAAAGAAAAAGGAAAGACAATATCCTATGGTGAACATGGTGTACATTTCAACAGTCAACACCCAAACAGTAGCGGTACAAACACGTTCGAGAAAGAAGTTGCTTCAGATCTTGGATGATACGATGCTACAACAATTGCTTCAGTCAAGTGATGACTTTGCCATGCCTTGAAAGTTCAACGTACCGGAAGACCAATTGGTTACCTGTAATTTAGGTGATGAAACTAATCCGCGGCCAGTGAAGATCAAGGCGGGATTAGCAGAGACTTTCCAAGATAACTTGTTGCAGTTGCTACGTGAATTCTCTGATGTGTTTGCATGGGATTACCGGGATATGAAGGGTTTGGACCCGCATATCTATCACCACAAGGTTATGCTGAAACTAGATGCTCGGCCTATTAAACAACCGAGCTATAGAATGAATCCTCACTATGCAGCCTAGGTAAAAGCAGAATTGGATTGATTGCTGAAGGTTGGGTTTATTGTCCCGATCGAGCATGCAGAGTGGATTTGCCCTATTTTCATAGTTCCTGAGAAGAATAAGCAATTACGGATATGTGTGGACTATCGGAAATTAAACACAGCAGATAAGGTGAAGGATGTAGTGGAGGCACTTGCTCCCACAACACCCAAAGAAGTGATGCGCTTCTTGGGAAAAATCCGGTGGCATGGATGACATTTACGGTGGCTTGCTCATCTGGCCACGCCACTCAATTGACTGATAACGAGTAATCCTCGATAGTTTGAATGGACTGAGGCATGCCAATGCTCTTTCGATTGGTTGAAGTCACTGTTAACGCAAGCGCCTATTTTACAAGCGCCAAATTGGGAATTGCCATTTCATGTCTTTGTGGATGCATCCGACATTGCAATTGGCAGCGTGCTGATGCAACAAATGGAAAAATGGTTCTGTCTAGTGTATTACACGAGTCGCAGATTAGCTCTGGTGGAGCGAAATTATTCAGTCACTGAACGTGAATGTCTCGGTTTAGTATATTCGGTGAAGAAATTCTGACATTATTCACTGGGACGCTGCTTCACCTTCCATGTTGATGATGCGGCTTTGGTGTACCTTGTTCACCAATAGCATTGGGAGGAAGACTAGCCAGATGGGTATTGTTGCTCCAAGAGTTTGATTATTTAGTAGTACATCGACCAGGGTCCGCACATGCACTTGCTGATTTTCTACCTCGGTTGGATTCCGGTGAACTTCTCGAAGGACTTGACGATACCACACCTGCTATCTATGCAACTAGGACTCTACAGGAGGATCAACAAGACTTGCGGGTGAAATCCTCCTATTATGACACCTTGATGCTTTTCTTGACCAATGGATGTCCTCCCGACACGACCTATCCTGTTGCTCGCCGTAAACTGGCCATGTATAGTCGACGATGGCTAATTGTATGGGTAGTTATATTACATGGATCACTCGGGAGTGCTCCTAAGATGTGTTCCCCCACACAAAATTGATTCAGTCATCACAATGGCTCATTCGGCACCAATTGGAGGTCATTTTGCGGTGGACCTGACCCACTGGAAGATTTTGCAGAGTGGTTTATGGTGGCCTACTATGTATCGAGATGTGAAGAAGTATGTGCAACAATGCAATAAGTGTCAACATTCCGATCAACCTTTACAGTGCCATTACTTTCTGCTCCAACCCGTTTTGCCTCTTGAACCTTTTCAGAAATGGGGCCTGGATTTTATCGGACCAATCACACCTCCTGCGACACTTACTAGTCACAGATACATTCTTACCTGCACAGATTACATGACTCTGTGGGCTGAAGCTTGGGCTCTACGGTCCGCCACAGCGGTTGCGGTCGCTAAATGCTTGATGAAGGATATTTTTCCATGCTATGGTTTACCTTTAAGTTTACATTTGGTAAATTTATCCAAGCATAGCTCCTGTGAAAATGAGCCTGCACATTTATCTTTAAAAAGTTTCTAGAGAGATTCTTATCTCAAAGGTGATTCTATAATGAAACTTAGTTATGCCTCTCTCAGTGTGCACATATCCTCTCTAGAAATAAGTAGTTCATCTTATTGTGGAAGCTTGATACACCTCCTAGAATCTACTTGGAATAATGTAAAATGTTCTGAAAAGCTCTAAGATTTTAATTCATGTACACACAATCCTTGATTTTCACTCCAAAAAAACAAGTAGAAATTTACTTTCTGGATAACCATGTCTGAGGTCTTAGGAAGGGTCTAATACACTTTTTGTCCAATTTGGAGGAGATATTCTCGATTAGGTTTCACTTCAAAAGTATTCAATACATCATATATAATTCCTCTTGATTTTATAAAATGCGTTAACACTAGTGTTGTACTCAGATACTTTGGTGTCTTGAAAAAGAGATATTATTTGATGAATATTCTAAATTGCTAGAAACATCCATTTATAAATATAACAATGGAACATGTTATCAAGTTTAAATATCTCTAGAAAAATATAGTTTCAATTAAAGGAAACAAAACATTAAGATTTACTCACTGATTTTATAATGCTAATTTAAGTACTTACACAAACATTGGAGTAATGTCAATTATTGGTGATCTTTTTATCAAAATCATGGTCTACCCATTTTTAGATTCGTAGATGCAATGAAATTTCTTATTCTTTGTACTTAAACACTCCTCTATGCATAGTTAGAATTTCTTAATCATTTTACTAGGTTTTTGGAATGAAATGTATCTCATGTGTGCCATGCAAGTGTTATCATCTGTGAATTATTTTGCAAAGTGATGGTATGAATATGAATCATGTTTTTTTTGTCAAAATACTATTTGAGTTTCTTAAATCTAGAAATATTTAGTTTTTACAAGCTTAGGACTCAAATTTGTATGTCATTCCTTCAAGTTAAACAACACTTATGTTTTCCTATGCTAAGAATTGGTCATTCGAGGAGTAAATATTGCATATGCTACATGATTAAATCTAATATACTAGATTTTTCTACATAAAGTAGTCTACAATGTTTATAGAACTATTTTGATTGATATCATATACCTTATATGATTGAGAAAGACAATTTTTTTTAGGATGAAATTTTCTTCTTGGAAGATTGGAGTACAACTATTCAATGAAATATTGTGATGGTGTGGTTTGTGAGATGGTTAGATTAATTATTGTTTCGAATATATGTAGCATATTTTTATGATACTAAATGATGGTTCTTGAAATAGAACACCAGCCATTTTAGTGTTTTTATGCATCAGTATAATATAAAAGGCTCTTACAATGTATAAGTATATAATGAACACCCTAAATTGTATTGCATATTCTTTATTATAAAAACTCTTTTTCTAATTTCTAAAACTTGTGTAAGATGATTAAGTGACTTTCAAATTACAATATAAAAATTATTTATTTCATCTTAATGTCAACTTCTTTGATCCCCTTAACGGTTGTGTTTTACGGGCTCTAAATATGCGTAACATTGACTATCAATACGTGCGAAAGTTACTCATGTACACTCTCTCTCTCTCTCTCTCTCTTTGTGACGGTTACCCATAAGAAGCACCAAAATGGAAAATGCTGACGGTTACAAAAGCAGAACTCGGAAGACATGTCCCGCTTCAAAGACATTTTTTTTTAGGATGACATGATTGAGAAAGACACTTCAGAGTGCAACTTCAGAATGCCTACTTCTCATTTTACTTTCGATGGCGTGTGAGAATCATTCTTTGAAACTTTGCAGGCTTGTTTCTACACCATGCCAATAAATATCAACACCATGGCTTGTTTCTGCTCTCCCATTCCCTTCTCTCTCTCTCACACATAAAATTCGACACATTATCTACACCATGGCTTGTTTCTGCTCTCCCATTCCCTTCTCTCTCTTGCACTTCTCTCTCTCTCTCGTGCACTTCTCTCCCTCAGTCTCTCTCGTGTGCAGTTCTCTCCCTCTCTATATAGAGAAAGAAACAAGGCAACAGTTCTACCATATTTCCACATATATGAGAGAGAGAATTTTATTCATGCTTTCAAAATTTTCTCAGCATATTTCATGGAAAGCGCATTTGACAATGCTAATGACCATGTTATAATGGAATAGTCGGAATTCTATTTGTCTTCAATGAAGACTACGCATCTTTTCCACATCTAATAATACTCATTCCATGAGGTTTGATATTACTACTATTGCCTTATGCTTGCGTTTCAAATAAAATGTTTACAAAACGTTTGCTTCAAATGGAGAATAGTTTCTAATGAATAACTACATTGAAAATGGACTTCTTATCTATCAGATAAAGCAAGTTGTCAAAAATGCATGAAGCAAGCCTAAGTGCATAACTAACACACGTTGGACTTCTCTTGATTTATAAGGCATAAATGTACATCCATTGTAGTATATGACTTGGAAGTTTCAAATCCACAAATTCCTTTGGATTTAAATAGCAAATTATCTCCTAATTTTTAGGATCACATTTAGGTGAAATACTTAACAACCATTAAGTCAAAAAGTGTATATACACATTATGTCTTTGAGTCATAGAAAAAATAGCAGATTAGAGTTAGCTTAGTCTTATCTAAAAGCTAGAAGATTCCCCCACACTCTCATTTAATCATATATCCATTACCAATTCATTCTATACTTCATTCTAATCAATATAGGAATCTTTGTTCAACATTACAATAGATTAATGAACTCTGTTAAGTTCTATGAGTCATTTGTCTATGTGTGATTACTCATCATCAAGTCCACGAATTGGAAAACTAAACTAGACTGTATTAAGCATCTCTACAGGGTTTCATAACCATTGGATAATAGGTCTTGATATATGAGTAAACCTATTGTTGGTGCAATTACTCTAGGCCCAAATGCTTGATCACTTATCCTAAAAGTTCATGTATTAGCACATGAATGATCTCTTGTAAGAGAATGATTTTTACTCCTTATAAAAGTGCATATGTGGAACCATTTCCAATCATGAGTTCTTAATAGAATCATTCCACGAATTATTTGGTGAGCATATATGGAAAATCAAGTCCTAAAACTTTGGAAAACTTTTAGGTAAATATTCAAATTCAAACTTGAATATTGGCTCCACCAAAAGGCTATAAAAGAGGAATACCTAGTCGCGTGGAAAAAGAGGGAGATATATTAGAGATTTTAGAGGGATTTATGTGGCATAGTGAGCTCACATTGTGGCTCTTCTGTTGCCTTCTTACTTTGCAATCATTCATTGCCAATGTCAATGTAATATATGTGCATTAATACCTACATTTTTCTCATATGCCATTTCTTCTAGTCTATCATGTATCACTAAAAATAGTGAACTTCTCTGATCTGTTTCTCAATGTATAGTTGATCACATGTCGTGATTCAAATTGCTATAGGTTCAATAGATAGTTTCTTGGCTTGCTACAAAGTTTTATTTCAATTGGCTCAATAATTCTCGAGATATGTTCAAAACATTGCCCTCTGGTCTCCATACTATTAAGTCCCTAAAATGTCGGGATGCACCTTTGAGTTGCTAAGCTCCGTTGTCTAAGCGTAGTTTATTATTTCAATTGAAATAACTTGCAAATGTTAGCTAGCTAAGTTAACTAGATATGAACAAAAGGATTTTTTTCAATTGTTAGCAAAGAAAGAGAACTGTTCATTTCTCTGAGCAAGTGTACTGATAAAAATAGCAAGCTTTCGGTTCTCAATGATACTTCAACTTATCTGTTTTGATCCAATGATTTGAGGATCATCTTCCAAATCACTTGACTGATTTTTTGTGCTTCTTGGAAAGTTCATGAGGTCTACTTTGCAATCTTGGACTCAGTCTTGGCTGGTCTGAACCAGGAATTTGTAGCACTATCTCATCTCTAGAAGGTGTCCCTCATCTCGTTCAACAGTGGTATCAGAGCAACATCAAGGTAAAATGGTAGATGGATTTCCATCATTCATTGATAAATTGGATAGGGGTAATTATCCAGCTTGGTCCCTAAGGATGAAGGCTTACCTCTAAGGAAGAAGCTTGTATGGACACATATCTGGAGATGAATAAATGCCAACCTTTAGAAGCCAAAGCCAACCTACAGAGAGGAGCAAGAGGGACTAGTTGCATGGTATGCAAAGGATGCTCTAGCCAGGTCTTACATACTCAATTCAATATCTGATCTTTGATTACCTCATATTAGGAATTGTAAGATTTCTTAAGAGACTTGGGAAGTACTATCCTCATATTTAACATCAAATACAAGGGCCAAAAAGAACCACCTTTGGATGGATTTCAAAACCTTGAAGAAGCAACCAAAGCAAAGTGTAGCTGACTATGTGACCAAGATGAAGGATGTAGCTGATCAACGTATGAGTATTCAAGACAAAATATAAGAGGAGTAGATAGTAAGGAAGATCATAAATGCCATCAAGTCTGATGACAAATGGGAGTCTTTTACCATAGCAATGGACCTATATATGGACATACAGATATCTCACCTCAATACTTTATGGAGCAAATCTTCACACATGAGACAAAGCTCAACAAGAATGGAGATGCGTCTATCGTTAATCGATCTTTTGCCCTTTACACGGATAAAAGTAAGAGTAAAGATAAAGGAAAGGATAAGAAGAATGAAGAAGATGCAAGTACCACTCAAGTGAATTTCACACATAGAGGAAGAGGTACTAGAGGAAGGGGCAGAGGAGGAAAGCAAGACACGGGGGACCATACAGTTCTTCACCTTACAACATTTGTGGCTTGAACAATCATACCACAGATGAATGCTTTAGGAACACAAAGAATTAGAGAGGAAGAGGCTTCCGCAAATGAAGCTTTGGACAATCAAGAGACAAGTTCAATAATAGAGGAAACAACTACCATCCCTCCTCTCATTGGTCCATTTCTAATCACTCAAATATATTAATTTAGAGCACTACAATAATTTGTAGTTTCATTATTAAAATTGTGTCCAAAACAGATCAGATTTGAGTACAAAGCACCTTGTGAAAACCTTCTATTTATGGAAGAACACACTCAGTGTTTTACTCAGAGATAAGAGCATGTTAGCAATCGATGTAAGATCTTTTTCACAATTTCAAATGAAGTGTTAAGAAATTTATACCAATTTACTCCATTAATTTAGGATGACCATAGTTAAGAGTAGTGTGGAGAATAAGAAAGGATGGTGACCATGAAGTTTAAGGAAGAAAATGATAGAAAAACCATACCACATAGATGTTGAAGGAGATGGTGGATAACTTCCAGAGATGAGATGGTGCTGCAAATTCTTGCTTCACACTAGCCAAAACTGAGTTGAGGAGTGCAAATTAGACCTCTTGAGCTTTCCACAAAGCACAAATAATCACTCATTTACTCTGGAAGATGATCCTCAAATCATTGGATCAAAACAGATAAGTCAGAGTTTCATTCCGAACCAAAAACTTGCTATTTTGGTCACTACATCTGCTCTCAGAAATGAATAGTTCTCTTTCTCTGCCAACAATTGAAAAAAATCTTTTTTGGGAATATTGAATTAACTAATGTTTGCAAATTATTTCAATTTAAATGATAAAATATGCTGAGAGAATGATTCTTAGTAACTAAGAGGTGCATCCGGACATTTTAGGGACTTAACATTATGGAGACCAGAGGGCAATGTTTTGAATATATCTTGAGAATGGATGAGCCAATTGAAATGAAACTTTGTACAAAGATGGTAGATTGTCTAGTGAGCCTATAGCAAGTTGAAGCCATAAAAAGGATCAAGTATACACTAAGAAAGAGATCAGAGAAGTTCACTATTCTGAGTGATGCATGACAGAGTAGAAGAAATAGGATATGAGAAAATTGTATGTATTATTGCACATAAATTACATTGACATCGGCCTTTCTAAGTAGCTTCTCCCTCAAATAACGGTAATGGACTTCGATATGCTTAGTCCTTGCATGATACACATGATTACCAGCCAAATGTAATGAGTTAGTATTATCTCCAAAGATCATTGGAGTGTATGTATGTAGTCCCAAGTCTGAGTAGAGTAGCTTTAACCACATTGCCTTTTGTGTTGCATTTTCTATACTCCTATATTATGCTTTAGTTGATGAAGATGCCACAATTGCTTGTTTCTTTGATGAACATGAAATCAACTTAGATCCTACAAAAGATAAGCAGCTAGACGTGCTCCTTCTATTTTCTTTTAAGCCAACCCAATCTGCATCAGAGTAGAGCTTAATATCCAAGTGAGATGTAAATGAATAAAATATTCCTTCATTTATGGTACCCTTCAAGCACTTTAAGATCCTTTTGGCAGCTCCAATGCGAGTTTTTCTTAGCATATGCATGAATTGGCTCAATGTACTTGCTCCATAGCATATATCCACTCTTGTTAGGGTTGCATAATTCAGATCCTAAACAAGACTTTGATAACTTGTAATGTCTTCAAGGAGCTCTCCTCCATGATTGCTGAGTTTTTGATTCAATTTCATGGGTGTACCTGCAATTTTTGCATTTTCCATTTTGAACTTGAATAGTACATCATGGATGTACTTTCTTTTGAGTAATGAAAGCACCAGAATTTGTATAAACAATTTCTAAACCAAGAAAATATGTAAGCAATCCAGGATCATTGATCTTCAACTCCTCCTTCATCTAGATTTTATTCTTCTTGATGCCATTGGCATCATTTCCTGTAATGAAAATATCATCCACATAAACACATAGATAAATATTCTTTGAATTATTCTTCTGAATGAACAATGAAGAATCTACCTTGCTTGCAACAAAAGCTTGGTCCTCCAAATATGTGACTAGCCTATGGCTATAAGCTCTAGGAGCTTGCTTTAAGCCATACAATGCCTTTGTTATTGGGACTATATAACCTATTTTCTTTTTTTGATTTTGATCATAGCCAATGAATATGTATCTTTCAACTTTTGGATCACGTTTTCCCCTAATCTGTGAGGGTATGTGTGCATAAGCAATGCACTCGAAGATCTTATAATGATCTAAAGAAGGTCTCCTACCTCTTAATGTGTCATCCCATCTACGCACTTGGATGGAAGCATATTGATTAGGTATGTAGCTGTGCTACCCATAGATAATTAGGGAGATTTTTCTCATTCAACATTGATCTTGCAGCCTCTACTATTAATCTATTTCTTCTCTCTGCCACTCCATTCTATTTTGGGATGTATCTTGTTGTAATCTCTCTTTTATATGTTTTTCCTATAAGAAGGAGTCAAACTCATGTGAGAAATACAAACCACATCCATAAGATCTTAGCCTCTTCAAACGTTTACCTATTTGATTCTTAATCAATGCCAAATACTTCTTGAAACAAGAGGACTTCATTTTTATGCTTCATAAAATAAAGTATTGTCCACCTAGTATAGTCATCTATGAATGAAACATAATACCATGACCCTAAAATTGATGGCTCTCTTCTAGGACCCCGCACATCTGTGTGTACAAGCTCCAAGTAGTCTTCATACATGTATCCCATTTGACTCGCCAAATTGGCATGCTCCACATTTGTAAATCATGTGTTGCTTAGACACATTTGGGATGCCAAGCACACTCTGATCCTTGCATATTTGCTTCAATGTCCTTTCACCTATATGACATAGTCTCTTATCACATATCTCAAATTCAAATAGGGTTTGGTCCTTATAATTGAAGAGAAGAATATTTCTTGTATCTTCAACTTCAAAGGTAAAAATTCTACCATATTTCTCACCTTTTGCAATCATCTTAAAGCCTTGTTGAGGGTTCTCCACATTTGCTCCATGTCTTGTGGATCTAACCTGTAAACCCTTCTCAGTAATCTTTCCAACACTGTTTAGATTCTTGGTAATTGTTGGCACATACAATACCCTACTTAGAAGATTCATGTTACCATCAGATGCTTTAACATTTCCAATCTTTCCTTTGTGTCCTTAAATGTCAGATAATAATCCTACATGCCTACTACATGATTTGAGTAACCAATATCAATATAAAATAAGTGAAGCGAAAGAGTGAATTCAGATTTTACATGGTACATTGATAGTGGTTGTAGCAACCATATGAGTTGCAATAAAGATGTTTTCTTTAATTCACATTCACCCATCACTCAAGGATATGTAGAGAGGGGATGACACTGAGCACAAGATTACACATGTGAGAGATGTTGCATTAAATGGATCTCAAAGCTCCAAGGTGTTGAAGGATGTGTTGCATGTGCCAACCATCACAAAGAACTTGGTTTATCAAAGGGTTGAAAGAGGTTATGAGGTTAGGTTCAATGATGAAGGATGCTTTTTGAAGAACCCATGTAGGACTACAACCTCATAGCAAAAGGAAAGTAGTAAAGAAGGCTCTTCACCAGGGAGGTAAAGCCATCAACCCCTTACAGTGTCTACTTGTCAATTGGAAATAAACAGATTGCAAAAATCAACTAATGGCATAAATGAATTGGACACATAAACTTACAAAGGATGAGGGACATGCAAATGAAGGGCTTGGTGAGTGTTCTACATGATCTTACATCTCATAATATGCAATATTTGTGCCATGCTTGTCAATTAGGGAAACAAAGCAGATTGCCATTCATGGTCATTTATAGATATTTTGTCACATTTATAGATGATGATTCATGGTTTGTTTGGATGTATTGCATGAAGTCAAAGTCAGAGGTGTTTTACCACTTCAAGAGGTTCAAAAACCTAGTGGAGAAGGAAACAGGAAATAATATAAAGACTCTCAGATCGGATGGAGGGGGAAACTATTATTCAAATGACTTTTCAGATTTTCTACATAACCATGGCATCAAAAGGCAATTCACTTGCAGGTCTACACCTCAACAAAATGGGGTGGCAGAGAGGAAGAGTAGATACATATTAGAAGTGGATAGAGCTTTGATAAATGAAATGAGTGTTCCTAACTCTTATTGGGCTGATGCATCACATACAACCATATACATGATGAATAGGTGTCCAACCTTAGGAGTACATGGAGTTACACCTTATGAAGCTTGGTGTGGTAAGAAAACCAACCTTCACATCTCAAAGTATTTGGTTGTGTGTGTTATGTTCACGTGCCTCGAGAATTGAGACACAAGGTAAACCTGAAGGCAGATAGGTGTATATCTATTAGATATTCTTCAGAGAAAAATGGATTTACATGCTATAACCCTTGCAAAAAAGAGATTAAGGTATCTAGGGATGTAGTATTTGCTGAGTTGCTACCTTGGTATGGTAGCAAAGATGTGTTACAAGTTGATGGTGCATATCAAGCCAAGAAGAAGTTCAAAGAGCAAGAACAAAGCATGGAGATAAATGGTCCAACCACTTCAAGAACACCATAAAAGGAGAGTACTACATCAGGTTGGCATGGAAGGACAAGGAATGAAGCTCATTCAAGGGAAGGAAGTAGCAAAGGAGAGGAAAAGGCAAATGATGACGACCATCAATCGGTAGATATGGAATCTACAAGTGACAAGGATATGGAAAAATTAGAAACTCCAAGATTTAAAGCATCTAAAACAACAAAGAGGAGAATCCTACCACCTAATGGTGATGTAAGGTCATCCAATAGGGTTAAATACCCTCTTCAAAGGTTAAGTTATGTTTCATTCAGTGCAAGACACTATGCCTACATGAGTCAAGTTGTAGCTTGTGAAGAACCTAACTTTTTTGAAGAATAAAATAAGCATAGGGAATGGATTGAAGCCATGCATGAGTAAGTCAAGGCACTTGAAGAAAATGATACTTGGTCATTGATGCCAAGAACAAAGGACATAAAAGTCATTGGCAACAAATGGGTGTACGAGGTAAAGAGGCATGTAGATGGGAGCATCTGTAGGTATTAAGAAAGGTTGGTTGCCAAGGCTTTCCTCAAACCCATGGCATACACTTTGAGGAAACATTGAGTCTAGTATCTAAGATGTCCACCATAAGAAGTTTGATTCCAATTTTAGCCTCAAAAGCTTGGAAGATGTACTAGTTGGATGTAAAGAATGCTTTCCTAAATTGAGAGCTTCAAGAGGTAGTCTTCATGGAGGAGCCCCAAGGCTTGGAAGATGAGAGCTTTCCACATCTTGTATGCAGGCCTAAGATAGCTATTTATAGACTCAAGCAAGCTCCAAGGCTTGGAACCAAACACTTCTGAACTACTTGGTAAAATGTGGATGTAATCAGATTCATGTAGACCTATCACTCTTTGTGAAGAAGGAAGGTAGCAAACGGATAATGAGGATCATTCTTTGAAACTTAGCATGTTTAGAAGCAGAACCATGCCTCTCTCTTTGATTCCCTTAATGGCTGAGTTTTATGGGCTCTAAATATGTGCGACATTGACTATCAATATGTGAGAAAGTTACTCATCTACTCTCTCTCTCTCTCATATTGTGATGGTTACCCATAAGAAGCACCAAAATGCAACATTATAGAATATAGACCATTTGGAGGATCTATTTGAGACAACATTACTAAACAAGTTAAGCTTTTCAAAAAGCTATAAATCACATAATTTGGATAAGAGTTGGTTGAGAAATGCATCTGAGCACAATAGACTACCTATCTACACTTGTATGCTGAAGAACTCGACTTCACTCTTGGACTAATAATTCATAGAATATAGAAGCTTTGAAAGAAAACATAATAAAATCTCTATTAAGTGCTTAAACCCAAGAAGTGGTTACATCACTGAGATATATTGAGGCTCACAACATGACTATGTACAAAGTGATGTGCAGCTGGAAAGATTCTATGAGGAGACAAAATGACAAACACTACAACATATCGAGGGTATACCGAGGCTGTTACCGAGGAAAATGAACGGGCATAATTTTTCGGCGACGTTGGTGTTGCAGTCGATATGTGGATCGGAAACATAATGCTGGTATACTCATCGGTATAGGCGTCATTATGGGCACCGGTATGAGCGTCAGTAATACCGACGCTTATACTAGCGCCCATACCAATGCCTATACTGGGTGTACTGGTGCCTATACTGGGTGTACCAATGCCCATACTGACGACCATATCTGCACAATTTTTTTTGGGCAGAGTGTGTTGTCTTTTGCCACAACATGATGTTGTTTAGCAAAAGACAATACACTCTTCCCAACTGTAAACCGAGTACATGTGTTATGTACTCTAATGGCAACCAAAACATGATTTTATATGAGCAAAAATGAACCATGAATCATGTACAAAAAGTTGTATATTCCATAAATGAAGGATGTACAAGAGTGTGACAAAGCACTTCCACATAGGAACCAAATACAAAATGTGACAAAGCACTTCCATATAGGAATCGTAGAAAATTATGGTACATCATTGCCACATAGGAGTGTAATACAAAATTGTGGCAAAGCACTACCATACATATACGCAAGTGGATCAAAACATTTACACCTACAATCTCGCAACAAAGCATATGTGTAAAATGAGACAAATTGACATGACATCTATAAAAAACAACTAAAAATACGAAACCAAGCAATAAGTTTACCTAATCATAGATTATCCCATGAAATGATTGCACCACATCCCTCTAAGTCCTGCAATAGTGCAGCCAATCCATGACGATATCCATAAGCTTCTTTGGTTCACATCGGAGGATGAGACACTGCAAACTCCTATAATAAATATGCAAAATGTTAGATGAACATACATGATGTGCTTAACACAAACAAATTCAATTGTTTAAATGATACTTACAAATTTCTAGCGCATACTGTCGTATCTGCTGCTACCTAAATGCGACGTTCCAACCGTATCTAAATGTGTGGCCACCACATCTCGCTGTTGACGATATCGATCAGGAGTATGTTGCTGCTCATCCTGAATCGATTCTCACTCTTCAACATCTAACCATACAGGCTTCGGTAAGCCTCCTCTGAAAGCATCGCGAGCTTCGGACCATCGATGTGTGTATGCATATGCATGTGTGTATGGATATGCATGTGTGTATGCATATGCATGTGTGTATGCATATGCATGTGTGTATGCATATGCATGTGTATGCATACGCATGTGTATGCATACGCATGTCTGTATGCATATGCATGTGTGTATGCATATGCATGTTTGTATGCATATGCATGTGTGTATGCATATGCATATGCATGTGTATGCATATGCATGTGTATGCATATGCATGTGTATGCATATGCATGTGTGTATGTATATGCATGTGTGTATGCATATGCATGTTTGTATGCATATGCATGTTTGTATGCATATGCATGTGTGTTTCTCAATTCTCAACTCAAGATGAGTTGATGTTACAGATAGTTATGAGTGATAGAGTCATAGGAATGACTCTGTTCTTTCCATCAAGGGAAGGAAACACTTCAGGAACACTTCATGATTTCATTACATTATTTATGGTTGTGAGTACTCACCGAGTTATTCTTATCATTTTTTGAGAGAAGTGTTCGACTTTAATCTCATACACACATCTCTGTGGAGTATAAAGTTGATGGTATGGGACATCAAACTTTGTATTCTACCTAAGTGTAGGAAAGATGGTATGGGAGAGAAGTCTCTGAGGTTGTATTTTGATATGATTTGGAGTTCATTTATATGATCTTCTGGTATCATCTTATTATTAGACAACAGAGGGGCAGTTGAGACAGTCACTCTCTATGTGATTGCAAACAAAGCAAGTCCGCAGGCAAGTGGCCTAGAAGCGGAAAGGCAAGGTTTGCACATAAGAACTATGAATAGGCAATTGCATTAAGAAGAAATTCAAAGAGTACGTACTAATTTATTTGATATGCCTGAGAATAGGCCATGGTTCATGCATAGTGTGTATGAGGTGAGCTAGATGCTTAGCCTAGTGGGCTATGAGTGTGCACACATATACTTACCATTTTTCAATGTATTTACTGGACTTACATTTTGGTTCTCATTAGGGAGTTCCAAATTATTATAGTAGTTTACCAGATACACCTCATTCCTAGTTGGGAATGATTTGATCATAGTGATGATCAGATGGTGGTAAAAACAAATAAAGCACGTTTCATCCACTTGGAACATCTTACATGTTATTATTGAGAAGGTGGTGGTAGTTCCACTAGTTGCTAGACTTTCTTAGCACGTCTTCACTTGGCATGATGGACTTGGTTCCAGAGAGTGGATTAGGATTTATTTTGTATGAGAGATATTTTGATCCATAGTTTGGATGTGATTGATTGAGATCTTAGTCCATAGTTTGGATGTGAGAGATTGATATTTTGGTCCATACTTTGGATCATTGACATATTGATATCTTGGTCGAGAGTTGATAGATTGACATATTGATATCTTGGTCCATAGTCTGGATCATTAAAAAATTATCATCTTGGATTCACAGTTTGGATCATGATGAGATTTTCTTTAGTTTTATTTCATTACAGTGAGTAAATCAAGCAGATTTACTTGAGTTTAGAGATAAAACACTACTTGGAAAAGATTTTCATTTCTTTTTAGTATTCTTCCACAAAGAGTTGGGACATAGTCACATTGTTTCGAATGAGCATAGTATTTTTTTTCATTACTCTAGTGGAGTAAGTGATTTCACACAATTATACCTTCAATTATTGCTGATTTTTTATCAAAAGTCATCATCTACCCATTTTTAGTGTTGTAAATGCAATACAATTTCCTATTTTATGTACTTAAACATTTCTCTATGCATAATTAATGATATTTAATCATTTTACTAGGCTTTAAGCATAAAATGTATCTCATGTGTGCCATGCAAGTCTTATCATCTATGAATTATTTTGCAACTTGATGTTAGAAAAGCAAGTACAAGTGTGCATGAAATAGACACATTGAGCATTAGCGGTTGTGTTTTATTATTATTATTTTAAAGAGGGAGTTCAGCGTGAGCCTAGTCTACCTTGTTAAGATTAATAAAAGAACAATTGAAAGTGAATGGGTATAGTGTGCTTGGGATCTTCTGTATACCAAAAACAACAAGAGAAAGGTTTTGGAGGTGCAACCACAGTGATGATCTAAAATTGAGATGAGGCCTATGATCTAAAGATAGTTATAAAAAACGATTAATGAATTTTTCATTGCCTCATGGGTAGTCTGTTTGCTATTGATCTTGTTGTTTTCCAAGATGAAGATCTTAAGGTGTCTGAAAGGAGGGGCATTCTTATAAAGTCTTATTCCTATGCCCTACAAACCAAGAGATTTTTCAATCGATCATTCTTTCGGGTGGTCATTGAAGTTGCTGATACATCTTTCTTTCCATATCTTCCATAGTGTTTCCCCTTTGATGGAATTCCATAAGGTAGAACAACACCCAATCGCTTCTCCATGTAACAATTGCTTCTACTTTATTTTACTTTGTAAACTCAACAACCTCACAAGAGTTTAGAACACTAAGTGACTTGTTGGGTTACCAAACAAAGACATGACTAATGTCTTCTCTACCATCGATACAATACTTACACCATTGAGTGGGGGAGGGGGGGGTGTTCCGAATACAGAAGATAGAAAACGACTAATGAGGATCATTCTTTGGAACTTAGCATGTTTAGAAGCAGAACCATGCCTCTCTCTTTGATTCCCTTAATGGCTGAGTTTTATGGGCTCTAAATATGTGCGACATTGACTATCAATATATGAGAAAGTTACTCATCTACTCTCTCTCTCTCTCATATTGTGATGGTTACCCATAAGAAGCACCAAAATGCAACATTATAGAATATAGACCATTCGGAGGATCTATTTGAGACAACATTACTAAACAAGTTAAGCTTTTCAAAACGCTATAAATCACATAATTTGGATAAGAGTTGGTTGGGAAATGTATCTTAACACAATAGACTACCTATCTACACTTGTATGCCGAAAAACTTGACTTCACTCTTGGACTAATAATTCATAGAACATAGAAGCTTTGAAAGAAAACATAATAAGCTGTCTATTAAGTGCTTAAACCCAATCAGTGGTTACATCACTGAGATATATTGAGCCTCACAACATGACTATGTACAAAGTGATGTGCAGCTGGAAAGATTCTATGAGGAGACAAAATGACAAACACTACAACATATCGAGGGTATACCGAGGCTGTTATCGAGAAAATGAACGGGCATAATTTTTCCATGACATTGGTGTCAAAGTCGATATGCAGGACGGAAACATAACGCCGGTATACTCCTTGGTATAAGTCTCGGTATAGGCGTCGATATGGGCACCGGTATGAGCATCAGTAATATCGATGCTTATACCAACACCCATACCGATGCCTATACTGGGTGTACTGACGCCCATACCGATGTCTATACTGGGTGTACTGATGCCCATACCGACAACCATATCTGCACAATTTTTTTTGGGCAAACTGTGTTGTCTTTTGCTACAACATGATGTTGTTTAGCAAATGACAATACATTCTACCCAACTCTTAACTAAGTACATGTGTTATGTACTCTAATGGCAACCAAAACATGATTTTATATGAGCAAAAATGAACCATGAATCATGTTCAAAAAATTTTATATTCCATAAATGAAGGATGTACAAGAGTGTGACAAAGCACTTCCATATAGGAACCAAATACAAAATGTGACAAAGCACTTCCATATAGGAATCGAATACAAAATTATGGCATCATTGCCACATAGGAGTGTAATACAAAATTGTGGCAATGTGACAAAGCACTTCCATATAGGAATCGAATACAAAATTATGGTACATCATTGCCACATAGGAGTGTAATACAAAATTGTGGCAAAGCACTACCATACATATACACAAGGGGATCAAAACATTTACACCTACAATCTTGCAAAAAAACATATGTGTAAAATGAGACAAATTGACATGACATTTATAAACAACAACTAAAAATACAAAACCAAGCAACAAGTTTACCTAATCATAGATTCTCCCATGAAATGATTGCACCGCGTCCCTCTAAGTCCTGCAACAGTGCAGCCAATCCATGACGATATCCATAAGCTTCTTCGGTTCGCATCGGAGGACAACCCACGCCCAACTCTTATAATAACTATGAAAAATGTTGGATGAACATACATGATGTGCTTAACACAAAAAAATTCAATAATTAAAATGATAGTTACAAATTGGTAGCGCATACTATCCTATCTGCCGCTACCTAAATGCGATGTTCAAATTGTATCTAAAGGTGTGGCCACCACATCTCACTGTTGACGATATCGATCAGGAGTATGTTGATGCTCATCCTAAATCGATTCCCACTCTTCAACATCTAACCATACAGGCTTCGATAAGCCTCCTCTAAAAGCATTGCGAGCTTCAGATCGTCGATGAGACATCACCTCGCGTGCCGTATGCTGAATCCATTCCGAACTCACAATAGGATTCCCACGTCCTGGAGGGTACTCTTCATATATCAATTGTGTGATATAATTTTTGGAATCCCTATCCTTTTCGATCCATTTTAACATTACAGAATGTCCAAACTCTATGGAGCAAAGTTGTCGAATGCGCTGACACATGGACTTTCAGGTTGCATCCATGACTGGAGCTCCATTATGTATGTAATATATCTTGGAGTCGTCATGGTCATGCGCTCCCCAAGGTGTACATGGAGATCCCATCTGATCCAATGTGAAGATCCCATCTGATCCAATGTGTGTATGCATATGCATGTGTGTATGTATATGCATGTGTGTATGCATATGCATGTATGCATATGCACATGCATATGCATACACACATGCATATGCATGTGTGTATGCATATGCATATGTGTATGGATATGCATGTGTGTATGCATATGCATGTTTGTATGCATATGCATGTTTGTATGCATATGCATGTGTGTATGCATATGCATGTGTGTATGCAAATGCATGTGTATGCAAATGCATGTGTGTATGCATATGCATGTTTATGCATATGCATGTTTGTATGCATATGCACGTTTGTATGCATATGCACGTTTGTATGCATATGCATGTTTGTATGCATATGCATGTTTGAATGCATATGCATGTGTGTATGCATATGCATGTGTGCATGTTTATGCATGTGTGTATGCATATGCATGTGTATGCATATGCATACACACATGCATATGCATGTGTGTATGGATATGCATGTGTGTATGCATATGCATGTGTGTATGTATATGCATGTGTATGCATAAGCATGTCTGTATGCATATGCATTTTTGTATGCATATGCATGTGTATGCATATGCATATGCATGTGTATACATATGCCTGTTTATTTATATGGATGTGTATGCATATGCATGTGTGTATGCATATGCATGTGTGTATGCATATGCATGTGTGTATGTATATGCAGGTTTGTATGCATATGCATGTGTGTATGGATATGCATGTGTGTATGCATATGCATGTGTGTATGTATATGCATGTGTATGCATAAGCATGTCAATATGCATATGCATTTTTGTATGCATATGCATGTGTGTATGCTATTATGCATGTGCATGCATATGCATATGCATGTGTATGATGCATATGCATGTGTATGATGCATATGCATGTGTATGCATATGCATATGCATGTGTATGCGTATGCATGTGTATGCGTATGCATGTGTGTATGTATATGCAGGTTTGTATGCATATGCATGTTTGTATGCATATGCATGTGTGTATGCATATGCATGTGTATGCATATGCATGTGTGTATGCATATGCATGTGTGTATGCATATGCATGTGCATGTATATGCATGTCTGTATGCATATGCATGTGTATGTATATGTATGTATGTATGCATATGCATGTATGTATGCATATGCATGTATGCATATGCACATGCATATGCATACACACATGCATATGCATGTGTGTATGGATATGCATGTGTGTATGCATATGCATGTGTGTATGCATATGCATGTTTTTATGCATATGCATGTGTGGTATGCATATGTATGAATGTGTGTATGCATATGCATGCGTGTATGCATATGCATACATGTGTGTATGCATATGCATGTGTGTATGCATATGCATGGATATGCATGTGTGTATGGATATGCATGTGTGTATGCATATGCATGTTTGTATGCATATGCATGTTTGTATGCAAATGCATGTGTGTATGCATATGCATGTATATGTGTATGCATATGCATACATGTGTGTATGGATATGGATGTGCGTATGCATATGCATGGATATGCATGTTTGTATGCATATGCATGTTTGTATGCATATGCATGTTTGTATGCATATGCATGTTTGTATGCATATGCATGTTTGTATGCATATGCATGTTTGTATGCATATGCATGTGTGTATGCATATGCATGTATGTGTGTATGCATATGCATACATGTGTGTATTGATATGCATGTGTGTATGGATATGCATGTGTGTATGCATATGCATGTGTGTATGCACATGCATGTGTATGCATATGCATGTATGTGTGTATACATATGCATACATGTGTGTATGCATATGCATATGCATGTGTGTATGCATGTGCATGGATATGCATGTTTGTATGCATATGCATGTGTGTATGCATATGAATGTGTGTATGTATATGCATGTGTGTATGCATACACACATGCATATGCATGTATGCATATGCACATGCAAATGCATACACACATGCATATGCATGTGTGTATGTATATGCATATGAATGTGTGTATGCATATGCATGTGTGTATGCATATGCATGGATATGCATTTTTGTATGTATATGCATGTGTGTATGCATATGCATGTGTGTATGCATACACGCATGCATGTGCATGTGTATATGCATATTGTGAGCCGCCGGAATGTAACATGGAATGTAATATGAAACCCTGAAAAGTCGCACGCATACCGAAAGGGTGTAGTGCAATAGTTGTAACTTTTGATTAATAAAGGGAGTGTGCGTAAACAGAAGGTATGTCGCCAGACTGTGGTCTGGGTGAATATCGGAAGTGGAGCGTAACGCAGTGTTCTGATTACTCTAAGTGTTTATCTAGTAATTAAGTTCAATGATTAATTAAGTTGTTGATGAAGTATTAAGTAATCGACATTGCGGCAAAGTGACGAGTTGCGCGTTATCGCATATTGCGGCGAATAAGTTCTAATGTGCAGAATCGTGAAGTAGTTGAAAGAGTTAACCTAGAACATTAAGTGGTGTAGCAGTAATTGGAAGAGTGAGCAGATTTGGGAAAATACAAATAGGGCCTCTACTTTACAGGCCCCGAACCATCCAAAGAACACAGAATCGATAACAAATTAAACAATAAGATTAACACTAGTGCCGTCTGTGGGAAATGGAGTGGCTAGTTGAAGAGAAGATCAAGGGTGAAGAAGAATCCTTTGGTATATGCTGGTAACACATTCCGGTGAATCGTATCCCAAATACCGAAACGATCCACATCCCTGGGCAGTTTCGAATTTTTTAGGAACACCCTCTGGTGGTAGAAGTGAAGAGCAATCAAGTTCAGTTGCAGAAGGTTCAACTCAACAAGGGAGTGACAATTTTGGTTGTAGTTCGGCACTATGCAGAAGCTGTTCGGTAGAGTGTAGCGGTAATCCGGTGCGTTCCGGTGAGAGTCTGATACATTCTGAAGACAATACATTAGTTTCTGGTGGTATTTCAGCATTGTCCAGTGATAATTTAGCATAGTCCGAAGACAATTCGGTGATTTTCGGTGATAGTTTGGTATTGTCCGATGACAATTTGGTGCTCTTCGGTGACAATTCGGTGATTTTCGGTGATAGTGCGCTATTGTTTGACAGGAATTTACTTCATTCACCATTTCTAGGTGCAAGTTTAGCCAAATGCAACACTAAGGTTGAGAAAACGCTGTTAGATATGTGTGTGTGTATGCATATGCATGTGTATGTATATGCATGTGTGTATGCATATGCATGTGTATGCATATGCATGTGTATGCATATGTATGTGTGTATGCATATGCATGTGTGTATGCATATGCATGTGTATATGGATATGCATGTGTGTATCCATATGCATGTGTGTACGCATATGCATGTGTGTATGCATATGCATGTTTGTATGCATATGCATGTGTGTATGCATATGCATGAATGTGTGCATGCATATGCATGCGTGTATGCATATGTATACATGTGTGTATGCATATGCATGTGTGTATGCATATGCATGGATATGCATGTGTGTATGGATATGCATGTGTGTATGCATATGCATGTTTGTATGCATATGCATGTGTGTATGCATATGCATGTATGTGTGTATGCATATGCATACATGCGTGTATGCATATGCATGTGTGTATGCATATGCATGGATATGCATGTTTGTATGCATATGCATGTTTGTATGCATATGCATGTTTGTATGCATATGCATGTTTGTATGCATATGCATGTTTGTATGCATATGCATGTTTGTATGCATATGCATGTGTGTATGCATATGCATACATGTGTGTATTGATATGCATGTGTGTATGCATATGCATGGATATGCATGGATATGCATGTGTGTATGGATATCCATGTGTGTATGCATATGCATGTGTGTATGCACATGCATGTGTATGCACATGCATGTGTATGCATATGCATGTGTATGCATATGCATGTGTATGCATATGCATGTGTATGCATATGCATGTGTATGCATATGCATGTGTATGCATATGCATGTGTGTATGCATATGCATGTATGTGTGTATGCATATGCATACATGTGTGTATGCATATGCATGGATATGCATGATTGTATGCATATCCATGTTTGTATGCATATGCATGTTTGTATGCATATGCATGTTTGTATGCATATGCATGTTTGTATGCATATGCATGTGTGTATGCATATGCATGTGTGTATGCATATGCATGTGTGTATGCATATGCATGTGTGTATGCATATGCATGTGTGTATGCATAGACACATGCATATGCATGTGTGTATGAATGTATGTGTATGCATATGCATGCGTGTATATATATGCATATGAATGTGTGTATGCATATGCATGTGTGTATGCATATGCATGTGTGTATGCATATGCATGGATATGCATTTTTGTATGTATATTGCATTTTTGTATGTATATGCATGTGTGTATGCATACACACATGCATGTGCATATGCATACACACATGCATGTGCATATGCATACACACATGCATGTGCATGTGTATATGCATATTGTGAGCCACCGGAATGTAACATGGAATGTAATATGAAACCGAGAAAAGTCGCACGCATACCAAAAGGGCATAATGCAATAGTTGTAACTTTTGATAAATAAAGGAAGTGTGCATAAAGAGAAGGTATGTCGCCCGATTATGGTCTGGGCGAATGCCGGAAGTGGAGCGTAACGCAGTGTTCTAATTACTCTGAGTGTTTATCTCTCTATTAATTAAGTTCAGTGATTAATTAAGTTGTTGATGAAGTATTAAGTAATCGACATTGCGGTAAAGTGACGAGCTGCGCGTTATCACATATTGCGGCGAATAACTTCTAATGTGCAGAATCGTGAAGTAGTTGAAAGAGTTAACCTGGAACATTAAGTGGTGTAGCAGTAATTGGAAGTGAGTGAGCAGATTTGGGAAAATACAAACAGGGCCTCTGTTTACAGACCCCGAACCATCCCAAGAACACAGAATCAATAACACATTAAACAATAAGATTAACACTGGCACCGTCTGTGGGAAATGGAGTGGCCAGTTGAAGAGAAGATTAAGGGCGAAGAAGAATCCTTTGATATATGCTGGTAATAGGTTCCGGTGAATTGTATCCCAAATATGGAAACGATCCACATCCCTAGGCAGTTTTGAATTTTTTAGGAACACCCTCTGGTGGTAGAAGTGAGGAGCAATCAAGTTCAATTGCAAAAGGTTCAAATCAACAAGCGAGTGGAAATTTTGGTGGTAGTTCGGCACTATGCAGAAGGAGTTCGGTAGAGTGTGACGGTAATCCGGTGCATTCTGGTGAGAGTCGGGTACATTTTGAAGATAGTACGTTAGTTTCTAGTGGTATTTCAGCATTGTTAGGTGATAATTCAGCATTGTCTGAAGACAATTTGGTGATTTTTGATGATAGTTCGGTATTGTCCGATGACAATTCGGTGCTCTCTGGTGACAATTCGGTGATTTTCGGTGATAGTGCGCTATTGTTCGGCAGGAACTTACTGCATTCACCATTTTTAGGTGCAAGTTTAGCCAATTGCAACACTAAGGTTGAGAAAAGGCTGTTAGATGGAGTTATATAATCGTTTTAGAGATATTTATGGACTGGAAAATTGGCAAAGTGACCATATGGGTCAGGAACATCAAGAAATCCGTCCCCTAAATTCAGGCAACATGAGTACTTCATATCAGCAGCAACAACAACAACAACAATGACAACAACAACAACAATAACAACAGCAACAGATTGTTCCACCACGTCTGATGCCAGCCAGAGTCACCTACACAAGAATTTGGAGGTTTTTCGAGAGATGATCCCGACGCGCATGTGCGGACGTTTGAAATTAATTATGCAGTTTTGAATTACCGAGCAGACCCTGCTTATAAAGCCATCATGTTCTAGTCAACCTTGGTCAATGAAGCTGCTCGATGTATAACCGAATATGACTTGAATCATTTCCGGTAGTATGATGATGTGAAGGATGCATTCCTGCAACGATTCTCATTAAAGAAAAACCCAGTACAAATTTTTGGTTATCTGCAAAATAACAGGCAGAAGCCACACCAGAATGTACAAGACTATGCCACTCTATTTCGGACTCATTTACAATAGTTGCCACCAGTGATGCCAATTTACCAGATGACATCATTACACAATGGTTCATAAACGGATTAAATCCCAATTAAACCAGATCATGATCATACGATGTGTGAGTGGAATGCCCTTGGATGCTATCATTGCAATGGCTTTGCAGTTAGAAAATAAAGTGGGTGGATACACTGAAGATCTAGAATGGTTGAAGGCATCCAAGCATTCAAACCAGGATCCACTGAAACAAATTTATTGTAATAAACGTAAACATACAAGACACAGTACCTCAACATGTGCTCTGAATCAAACGTACTCTGCCATTTGCCACACAGCAGACCATACTATAGAGACCTGTCCTTATAATCCAAAGGTCCAGAGTAGAGCAGCTGTCAATGCTATCATCCACGAACAAGGGCAACCGGCCAGTCACTACGTACCATTGCAAATGAGAAATACTCCTTACCAAGGATATAAGAATTGTAGAGGAGCACGGTCAACTAACTTTGGACACACTCAGTAGAATGCGGGTCCGTCAAAAGAAGGTGCACCTCCTCCACCACCTAAATGCAATTTTTGCGGTGAAATAGGGCATATCCGTAGGTACTCTAAAGATGCGGATGAGTACGGCAAAAGGAAAAAGGAAGGACAATATCCTATGGTGAACATGGTGTACATTTTAGCAGTCAACACCTAAACAGTAGCGGTACAAACATGTTCGAGAAAGCAGTTGCTTTAGATCTTGGATGATACGATGCTACAACAATTGCTTCAGTCAAGTGATGACTTTGCCATGCCTTGATAGTTCTACGTACCGAACGACCAATTGGTTACCTGTAATTTAGGTGATGAAACTAATCCGCGACCGGTGAAGATCAAGGCGGTGTGGAGGTGATCGCAATCCGGGTGGATCGGGTCCGGTCGTGGCACACACAGGGTGTATGAAGCTAATGAATGTTGGAAGCTTTAAGGACATGAAAGTGAAATTAATGTTGAGTATGGAGAAGAGAGAGATGTTGAAATGATTATGGGAATAGGAATGTAGGAGTCCAAGTTAGATTTATGAACATGAATGATAAGAATGAAAGAGAACCATACATACGAATGAAATTTGGAAGGAAGAATGGTCCATTGAAGGAGCTTCTTAAACACTTCCTAATTCCAATCCATATGCATAGTCTTCTTTGGATGATATGTATGCCTGATGAGAATAGATGGAACCCTTACACATAAACCAGTTTCGAAAGGAAGAATGGTCCAATATTGGAGCTTCTTATACACTTTCAGAAACTAATCAATATGTATGGATTATATGCATGCAAGTGAATTATGATGATAGAGTTTACTCACAAGCTCAAAGAAACATCCTCACTGGTTCAACGCAATACTGCGGAGCCTTCTCACACATAGAAGAAATAGAAGACATGTAAAAATACTTAAGAGACTGAGAGAGGAGACAAGAGACAAGTGACAAGTGACAAGTGACATGAATTAAAAGGATTTGAATTAAGTTACATGTAAAATATCATCGTGGTATGTCATGCTAAGCAGTCTACTGATCAAAGGTGGTTATGACCCTCAAACCATGACAGTTCAACCGAATGTCACACGTAAGAAGGTGAGTTCCACTCCAGTGACCCTATGTCTGTCTAGGCTCATAACGTCTAACTAAAGAAGTCTAAGACTCATTAAAATCAGCTCTAACTCACTCACACGCTCCACCGAGGGTGAGTCAAGATAGAGATGCTGGTTTCAAGAGCCTATCCTAGATTGGAGTTCTAACTTAAATTTGAAACTAGGTTCTATACTCATACTAGCTCACCTTGGATCCTCACTCACTCAACCGAGGGTGATCGTCTCAAGGAAACCATAAGCTAGCATGAGCCCTATGGATGCCTAACAATGATTCTCTAGGAGTTTGGAGGGGGGTTTATATAGTTTTTTGAATGAATTTGGGCCCTTGGATCTAGAGAAATCAACTCTCAACTCTAGGATCACTACTTTTGATTACAACCATTTGATTAATCAAATCAATGGCTTGGAATTGTTCTTTCTATCAAATCTAGTGTAAAGGAGTGAAATTTAGGCGCCCTCATTCTCCACCATTGGATCTGGGGATGATCTGGACCGTTGGATCAGTGCTGACATCATTTTGGATAAGATAAGCCACTATTTTTGGAGAAAAGCTGCATTATTGATCTTTGATTGTTAAAAAAATCTTCTTTTATGGAAAAACTCATGGATCCTCCTTGCTTTAAGCATAAGTGCATCTCCACCCTTGAATATGAGCTCATCTTGATCGTACAAACATGGCTCAATCAGCTTTCGCCATGTGGTGGCCCTTCAACCCTTCAATTTGCTTAAACTAGAAAACTGCGGTGATCCTGAAAACTGGACTTTGTACTCTTTGAACCTCCAAATAGGCTTTGATGAAGATGAAACTTTGTAGGACTATGTTTCCAAAGATCTCCTTCAGGAATATGCAGAAAAAACTCCCATCTGAATCTCCCTTGTACAAGTTTGACTACATTTAGAAGCTTGCAAGGTGGCATTAAGGTGCCTAGGAAGCTCTGATAGCCTTGAAAATTTGTACAAATATGTAGCCACATATGATCTTTATACATGCCAAACCATATGGCTAACATAAATTTCTATACAAGAATTTGTAGGGTCAAACTAGAAAAATTACATTTTTACAAAATGAACATAGCATATCAATGTGCTACAAAATCCATTTTCTGCTGAAATTTGGGCTATAGACTACCTTTGAAAATCTTTACAAGTATATGGATTTTCATCTAATTTGGTGTCAATGAAATTTTTGCCCTAATTTCTCAACTTTGACCAGCTTTGACCGCTACCATGGACTTTCTTGATTTCTTTGAAACTTTGTATGTGACCTTCCTTTGACATCCTTGATGCATCTTGGACTTCTCGGGGAATTCCGGCTACCTTCACCAAATATGTTTTTTGTAGGCCTTCACAAGTGAGAGAGGAGAGCAAATCTCGACGACATTCGCCCCCACTAAACCTGCGATTCCTTCGGAAGCGCCACTCTAGCATCTGTGAAAAACAAAATGTTCCAGGCATAAAATTCTTTTATAGGCAACATAAGAAAGATGGAAGGAAAATTGATTATATGCATGAATAAGTAGGTAACGTCACATGAAGCAAAATTTGCATGAAAGAAATAATTGAAACAGGCAACATGAATATGCATGAACAAATAGGCAACATATATGCAAATGAACAAGCAACATTGGCAACAAGAAAGAAAAAAAAACAAGCATCAATATGAAGTGGAAGTGGATGTATTGAGTCGTTTTAAGCATCAGTTCCTCTCATCTTGAAGAAAATTTAGCTTATTTTAGATCAACTCCTTTCCTACATAAATATGAAAATGCTCTTTCTCTAATAACATGCAAGGAAATCTAACTAAACTCCACTAATGCATAAATCTGCTTATATAGCCCGTGATTTATTCTACTATGCCTCTTTATCCTCCTTTGGCTTGCTTTTTTTTTTTTTCTTTTTTTTCAATGATGATGATGATTCGGCAACTTTATGGTTACGATCACTTTTTTGGGGTGGAAGAAAGTGTAAACTTCTTGGTAACATGTAGTGTTTTTTTTTTCTTTTTGACGAGGAAAAATTAAACCCCGATACAAGGTACAACCATTTTTGATGATGGAGAACAGTAGTTTAAACTCCGATACAAGTGCTGTGAGATGATCTAAGGATGTAGAAACATGCAGTAGTAGGAGCTAGGATTTCAACAATTATGCTTTCGATACGGGATACATATGCATGTTTATATATGAAAGTCTTGTCACCAAAATAAACCTCCAAATCTACATGCCCTATCTTTCCACAATCCTAGATTATAAACAATTTCTTGGTAGATAAGTTACTACTTAAGATAAAATTTTACACAAGTAGAGAAATCATCATTTGCCCTTTTTTGACTCAAGTGATGTGGATATGCAATGCAATGCAAAGACTGAAAAAAACATGCATGAAACAAGCATGAAAAAAAAATAGAATGAACTTGAAAAAAAAAAACAAAGCAACATGAACTTGAAAATTAATGATGTTTTTTTTTTTTTTAATAATAACATGGATACTCCTGTTTATGAATCGGCCTCATTGTTGTCATCTTCTTCAATGTCCTCATCCAAAATGTACTCGTCATTATCACGCTTCTTGAATAACTTTATCCTTTTACCTGCAATCAAAGCTTTTAGTGCAACACCATTTAATTCACAAAGAGCATACGTACCATTGTTGTTGACTTTTGATACTATGTATGGCCCAAACCACCGTTGAGTGAGCTTTTTGCGTGCATCACATTGAGAGTCGAATGTACTATCATAAATGAGCACCCAATCTCCTACTTCAATTGGCTTAGGACGCAATCAATGAGTTTTATCAAAATAATGCTTGTTCTTCATTCTAGATTCTCTTAATTTTTCAACACCATCATCAAGTCTTAATTTACCTTGTTCTAACTGTTTAATACGCAAATTCAAAAAATCATCAGTAGACATGTTTTCAGACCAAGGCAAATTTGACCATGCAGAAATATGAGACTGAATTGGAAACAATGGTTTTTGACAGTACATGAGTTCAGCAGGCATATATCCAGTAGTACGTATGCATGTCATTCTATCTGCCCAAAGTGCAAAAGGTAAGAATTTAGGCCATTGTTTGATGTCACCATTACATGCTTTAGATATGGCTTTCACAATAGGTGGATGCCCTCTCTCTATTTTACCATTGGCCTCTGGGTTATATGCAGTAGTGAGAGACAAACGAATACCGTGACGCTCAAAGAACTCTTTAGCTTCTCTCGCATTTAACTCTCCACGATCGGCAACTACTTTCTCTATGTACCCAAAGCGACTTATGACATCTTCAAGCAAGAATTTGCAAACATTGTAAGTGGTCTTAGATCGTAGTGCACGTCCCTCTACATGATTTTTTAAGTCTTCTCTTGCAAGTACAATGTAACGCATTTTGTCAATACCTTTAGGCATAGTTACAAGATCTACTACCCACTTGTAGTGAATACAAGGTGGATAAGTAGGATGCAATGGATCTCTATGTTTGACTGATGAATGAAGTTGACAAGTAGAACATGTAGAAACATAGCTACTAATGTCAACATACATCCTAGGCCAATAATTGGTACTTCTAATTTTTTCATATGTTCCAAAAAATCCTTTATGACCTGCCCATAATGTCTCATGCATTTCCTTCATTACTTGCAATTGAAGACCTCTCTTCCTAGGACTCGTTGTGGATTCTTAACCTTACCCTTAGCATGTCTCCAAAGATAACCATTACATAGGAAAAAGTTATAAGCTCGTTTCCTAATGTTACGGAATCTATTCGTAGTCCAGCTAGGTAATGGTTGTAGTGTACTGAGATACTTTCCTATGTCTCTCCATTCATCTTCGTACTCAGACTCATGAAATTGCTCATACTCATATATATGTGGAACATAGTCAATTAAGTTCACATTCTTTATTAGATCACTTTCAAGATCATCATCAAATCTAGCTCTCGATAACATATCAGCAACTGAGTTTGACTTACCTGAAATATGAACTAACTCAGGATTTATAAACTTAATATATGAGATCCATCTAAGCATGGCTATATCAGGAGATGAACAATTGGCTATCATTCCAATGAGAGGCAAACAATCAGTCTCAACTTTGACATTTGCACCAATGAAATATTCTTTGTCTATTTTCAAAGCTGTTACCATACCCCATAGTTCTCGTTTGATCTGTGGATATTTTCCTTGTGTTTCATGTAGAATTTTGGCACCAAACCTAATTGCATATCTATTCCCTTCACTATCGTCTCGATTTATGACCCAACCTATACCAATAGGACTAGTATCAACAGTCAATATAATAGGTTTGTTAGCAGAATAGTCTACACGCTTAAGGATGGGAGCTTCAAGCAATAATTTCTTCAATTTACGCATAGCTTGAGTGTGTTTGTCAGTCCAAATAAATTTTTGTTTCTTCCTCAACAAGTCATAAAGACAATCAGCAACATGAGCAAAGTGTGGGATCCAAATAACATAAAAGATGCAAGCACCAAGAAATCTACGTACCTCACTCACGTTGTTACATGTTTCAAAAATCTTGCTAATGGCATCAACTTTTTGTGGGTATGGCTTTCGACCATAATGGCCACATAGATGTCCAACAATAAGCACCTCGTTGACACCAAAAACAGATTTCTCTATGGAAAATGTGAGACCTACCTCTTCAAATCGTTGAAATATTCTTTCACAATCAGAGATATGGTCAAGAATAAATTTACGACATCCAGATGAATCTAAAGTAATGTCCTTTACACGTTCCTCACTCCCTTTAATTGGAATATCATCAATGAATGGCATACTTATATGAGGGATAAAGTCATGTAAGACCATATTCATAGCACTCATCATATGAGCCACATAATTAGTCGCTCCTTGAGGTAAAGTACACATTCGCACTAAGCCTAAAGGAGTTTTCATTGTGGTTATGTCACGACTATCAATTGCTAATTGGAATTGGTCATATCCAGAATATAGATCACCCATTGAATAGATAGAATGTCCTGAAAATGATTCAGCAAACTCATCTACAATGGGTCCTGTTCCTACATTCCTTATGGTGACTTTATTGATGGGTTGGAGATCTTGAATAAAACGTAGTTTCCCATTCTTTTTAGGCACAGTGAACCATCTGTTTGAGTAAGGTGCAAAAGATGGCTCTAAAATTCTCATGTTTATCTTCTCCTTAAGTAGTTTCATTAGCTCAGGTAAGTGAGCCTTTGGAACAGGGATAGGACGAAGATTCCATGGAATATGTGGAATAGTAAAGATTATCATGGGTGCAACTAGCTTAGGATCTACACAACCAATCTCATGAGGATACATAGTAAAGGCTTTTCCATGGCTACGTATGACTCCCTCAAATTTATCTCTCTCTGCTGGCAAAAGAAAGTCATCATCTCTACCAATTTTCACCTGTTTGATTGTCTCATCCGTGAATGTATGTCCTATGTTTTTCTTATCCCGAAGAGTTGGATCATTTTTCACATCAATAATTTTTTCATTACTTCCTTGAGGTAATGGTTGAGCTATGGGTTTGATTTTTTTTTTCTACAGTTTTGTACTTTGTTTCAACTAAGGCATCATGTGTTTGGTTAAATTTTGAGCACTTGTCAACATTGAGAGCATACTCTTGGATTAGAGCATACTCATCAAGGGAAGAAAGAAGAATAATATGGGAATTAGAATTTTGTTGAAGACATAACTCTAACTCCTCAAGAGTAGAGAAACAATGAGATGTTTCAATCACATGCTCAATGTTCTCATCATGTTCCATGATTTTGTTGTTTTTATAATTTTTTTTGGGTTTTTTGGATAAAAGACTTGGACAATTGACTCTTATGAAGAAAATCTAATCTAGAATGTGGAAAACAAAGTGACAAACTATTGAACAGGTTGGTTGGCTGCGAGATGTCAAACCAATATCCACTGTTGTCCCGCTCAACAATGGATTCTATCCGAAATTTTGATCATATGTAGCTCCAAACATGAATCGAGGTGCACAATCACTACAAGCATGCTCATGACCCTAAGTAACAATAGGTTTCTTTCTAATTGACAATCGATTCCTAGGATGATTCACTCCTACTGTCATGACTTGAAGTGATTGCATTCCATCCTTAGACTTAAATCTAGCATAGGTAGACCCATCATCCATGGCTTTAGTTTCCATACGACTTGTTGATGTATAAAACACCACAAGAAATGAATTAATGTGACACTAGAACACCTCTATGGTCACCATTAACTCATTGCCACTCCAAACTTTGAGAAATGATAGCTTAAAGTGAGAACTTTGCTTCTACAGAAATTCCTAGTCACTGAAATGACATACCTTCAGTATTTTGCTAATTTCTCCTAGCTCAAGTATGCTTTCTCCATGAAGCTTTATAGGCTGAAACTAGAAGAGTAGAGCTTTCCAACAAGCTATCATATGCATCAAACGGAGCTCTAGAACTCAAGTTATGGCCCTCACAAGATGATCCTGTATGACCTTCCAAAACTGGAAAACTTGCCTGTTTTAGTAAGAGCGCCTGTTTAAAATTAGAATTCGATGCCTAGCATCGACTTGCAACGAGAATTCGATGCCGGGCATCGACTTGGAGTGTTTTTGGCCACTTTTCAGCAGGGATTCGATGCCGGGCATCGACTTCCCGCATAAAGTCTTGATCTTTTGGACACCAAAACTAGAGGTGATTTCATGCACACTTAGAATATGACTTATCAACTGGAATTCGATGCCAGGCATCGAGTTGCTCCAACAACATCATGTTTTTTCAAACACTTCAGTACTGAATGAAAAATATAAAAGAAAATATGACTTATCAACAGAGATTCGATGCCAGGCATCGAGTTGCTTGGAAAACTTGATCTTTGTAACTCATCACACAGTAGGTAATCATGGAGATGATGGAGAGAGGCTCATACACAGAACTTTACTCAGTTCTTCTCATAACTATAAAAACTCAGAAGTTTTACAAATGCTTTCTCACTCAGAGAAGCTCGACTATACTCAGTCATACAAAAATGAGTTCTTCTCACTTTCTCTCTCACCGCGTCAGTTGATACAAACTAACTTATATAGATTTTCTCATTCCCGTGATTTTTAAAAAACTTCTAGAACTAAAGTGAACTAACTTTACAAGTATGATACACTTGTGAATTTGTCCCTTCACATAGGCATGGGGTTTTCTTCCTAAGATTTGAACTTCAAATATATGTCCAATTAGTGAGTGTTTCTCCAACAACTCCCCCTCAATCACTAATTGACATTCCCTGTTTCTTCATATCATCTTCTTTTCTTTTACTCCTGCCATGCTTTTGAATCTACTGGTCTTCACACCATCCAAGCTCTTTGTCATTATGTCTGCTAATTGATCTTTAGTAGAAATGTATTCCACTTCAATCTCCTTCTCCATTACCTTTTCTCTGAGAAAATGATACTGTATCTCTATGTGCTTTGTTCTTGCATGAAATACTGGATTTGCTGCAAGATAAAGTGAACTCATATTATCTCCATGTATTGTAGGTGTACCTTGATCAATGCCTAAGCTCTTGAACAATGTCTGCATCCATATGACTTCCTTAGCTGCTTCCACAAGTCCTTTGTACTCTGCTTCAGTTGATGATAATGCTACTGTATGTTGTTTCTTGGAACACCAACTTACAAGCTTATCACCAATGTATATCATGTAACCATGAGTTGATCTCCTGTCATCTTGATTACCTGCCCAGTCTGAGTCACTGTAGGCTCTCAACTTCAAATCTGATGTAAAAGGATAATATAATCCTTCCTTTATAGTTCCTTTGATATATCTGAGAACTCTTTGACCTGCAATCCAATGTGGGTCCTTTGGACAATGCATGAATTGTGACAAAACTCCCACTGCATAACTAAGATCAGGTCTTGTTAGTGTAGCATAAATCAAACTACCCACAAGAGATTGATACTTCCTCATATATTTGTAGTCTGCACCATCATATTTACTGAGCTTGTGATTAACTTCAAGTGGAGTTGAAGCTTCTCTGCAATTTTCCATATCAAACTTCTTCAACAAGTTCAGAAGATACCTTTCTTGTGACACATATATGCCATGATCTGTATAAGTAACTTCCATTCCAAGAAAGTATGATAACTTTCCTAGGTCACTGATCTTAAACTCTTTCTCAAGTAATCTCTTTACCTCCTTGATTCCTTCATCTGAAGTACCTGTGATTATAATGTCATCTACATAAATACAAATGTAGATTGTACCTTCCTCTGTTCTTTTGATAAGTAGACTTGAATCTGCTTTTGAACTTTGATATCCAAGATCATTGAGATACTTCACCAGTCTATAGTTCCAAGCTCTTGGAGCTTGCTTCAATCCATACAATGCTCTTCTCAACCTGCAAACAAAATTTGGATACCTGGAATCTATAAACCCTTGAGGTTGTTCCATGTATACCTCATCTGATATGTATCCATTCAAGAATGCATTTTTTATATCCAATTGACTTAGAGTCCATCCTTTTGAAGCTGCAATAGCAATGATTGTCCTTATAGTTGACATCTTAGCTACAGGACTGAATGTCTCATCATAATCTATGCCATAGGTCTGGGCATAGCCTTTCACCACCAATCTAGCTTTGTATCTGGCTATACTTCCATCTGCAAGCTTCTTCACTTTATAAACCCATTTATTTCCAATTACTTTCTTACCATTTGGTTTAGGAACAAGTTCCCATGTCTTGTTCTCCTCCAGTGCATTGAACTCTTCCTTCATTGCTTCTTCCCATTGCTTTTTACCTTTAGCTTCATCATAGTTTTGAGGTTCTTCATCATCTTTGACCATATATGCATAGTTCTTCTGAGTTATGTAAGAAGTATCATAAGAATACCTTTCTTGTTGTCTCCTTGTCCTGCTTGACCTTCTTGGTTCACATTCTTCATAAGTTTCTGGATACACCTCTTCATCAAATATAGGAGCTTCTTCATTCATTCTTGTTAATCCACTTCTGGATGTACTTGCTTGCATATAGTCTTCATCTCTATTTACCTGCACAATTGATTTTCCTTTCTCACATCTTCTTACCTCTTCTTCAAATTCTTCAGCTGTATGACTTTGATCTGCATACCAACTTTTTTGTTCATCAAATGTAACATCTCTAGAAACAAGAAATTGTTTGGTTAAAGGATTCCACAACCTGTAACCCATCTGCTTTTCATCATAACCAATGAACACATATTTTTCTGCCTTTGGTTCAAGTTTATGCCTAAGCTGTGATGGCACATAAGCATATGCAATTGATCCAAACACTCTACAATGATCTAGTGTTGGTTTCTTACCCCACCAAGCTTCATATGGAGTCATTCCATTCAGAGTTGCACATGGTAATCTATTCACAAGATATGTAGCTGTATTTACAGCCTCAGCCCAAAGATAATTTGGACAGTTCTTCTCCTTTAACATAGCTCTAGCAAACTCAACCAAAGTCCTGTTCCTTCTTTCTGCTACACCATTTTGTTGTGGTGTATACCTGCAAGTTATTTCTCTCTTAATACCTGCATTCCAAAGATAATCATTGAACTCTTGGGAGAAGTATTCTCCCCCTCCATCAGACCTCAGTCTCTTAAGCTTTTGACCTGTTACTCTCTCTGCATATGCATGAAAATGCTTGAAGGCTCCAAACACTTATGATCTTTCCTTCAAAACATATAATGTTATCCATCTTGTAGCATCATCAATGAAAAGAACATAATACCTTGAGCCACTGATAGATCCTTCTTTTGTTGGTCCCCATACATCTGTATGAATGAGCTCAAGTACTCCATCATGTTTGAATCCTTTCTTCTGAAATGGTAACCTGTGTGCTTTACCCATTTGACATGCTTCACATTTATAAACCATATGTTGACTTTGCACATTTGGTAATCCTAGTACAGACTGATTAGCAACCATAGCTTTAATTCCTCTTTCATTGAAATGACCTAATCTCTTATGCCAGAGATCAAGTTCTATAATCACTGCTTCACCATGTGTGAGCAAAGCTTGACCAATGTTCCCTTGTACTCTTAAAGTAAAGAGTCTACCTTCTTTCTTACCAGAGACAATCTGATTATATCCATTCTCTGGATCTTCAACAAATACTCCTTCATTTGTAAACCTGACTTGAAAACCTTTTTCAACTATCTGTCCCACACTAATCAAGTTTTTAGGTATTGTGGGAACATACAAAACATTGGTTAGCAAATCTGCTCCACTCTTGCATTTCACTTTTCCAATTGAATGTACACTATGTCTTGTATTATCACCAGTTTGAACTGTGTGACTAGAAATGCCTTTTTCCAATTCTGACATCAATTCTATGTTTCCTGACAAATGATTAGAACATCCAGAGTCAATGTAAAATACCTTTAGATCTTCTTTATCTGATGTGCTGATTGAGTTCATCATCAATGATGTATGACTTTCATTCTGTGTGTCATTTGCATAGTTGTAGTAGGTGGTGTTGTAGGATTGATTTTGTCCCCAACTTCTTCCTCCACCTCTACCATAGCCTCCTCTTTGACTTTGTCTACCTCTTTGAAAATTACTTTGATATCTTCCACCTCGGCCTCTGCTATTGTTGTTTTGATTCTGGTTTGATCCTTGTTGGTTGTGCCAACAGTCATGAGCCAAATGATTACTCAATCCACAGATCCAGCAAGCCTTTTTGTTGTTATTTTGATTACCTCTTCCTCTTCCAAAACCTCTTGCTCTTCCTCTGCTAGTGCCTTTACCTCTTGCATAATAAACTTGAGAAGTTGACTCTTCTTCATCCTTTGCTTTACCTTTATCTCCTTTCTTCTTGTTCTTCATGTACATTGCAGAACTTTGTCCTTTATCTCCATCTCCCTTCAAGTCTTGCTCATATGTGAGCATCAAACCAAGCAACTGGTTCAAATCTGGAACATGATGATTTAATGAAAGTTCTGTTGATAAGACAAAAGGTTTCCACCTTTCATCCCCTCTCAAACCTACAAGTAGTTGAGCAATCAATCTGTGATCTTCAACATCTTCATCTATGGATCCAAGACTATCTGCTAGATCCTTCATCTTAGTGACATAATCACTAATGGTTTGACTTGGCTTCTTCTTGAATGTTGTAAACTCTGACCATAGACTTGCTTTCCTTGCTTTAGTAGTGCTTTGGAAATGATACTCCAATGCATTCCATATATCTTCAGATGATTCCAATCCTCTGATGTGTGGTAGCAAATGATCAGAGATTGTATTGTAAATGTATGCCTTTGCACTTGCATCCTTCTTCTGCCAATGCTTTAAAGCATCTAGTTCTTCTTTCTTTGGTCGGCTTTCATCTTCGAATACTGGCTTCTCTTCTTCACCTGTAACATATATCATGAGATCCTTACTCATAAGTAAGGCTTCCATTCTCATTACCCATGCGGGGTAATTATCTCTGTCCAGTTTGTCAATGGAAATATGATCTGCCATAGTTCTTTCCTTCTGCTGCAACCTGTGAGCTTAAAGGATAAAAGATAATACCTTTTGAAGTTCTTTTTGTATGAGGATACTTTTGAAGTAACCTTTTGATGCCTTGTGTCTTCAAATGCTTCACCTTTGAACCTTTAATGGAAAACTTTCCAAAACTTCTCGTACCTTTGCCGCCTTCTGCTCTTCAAGACCTTTCTGCTCTGATACCACTTGTTGATGTATAAAACACCACAAGAAATGAATTAATGTGACACTAGAACACCTCTATGGTCACCATTAACTCATTGCCACTCCAAACTTTGAGAAATGATAGCTTAAAGTGAGAACTTTGCTTCTACAGAAATTCCTAGTCACTGAAATGACATACCTTCAGTATTTTGCTAATTTCTCCTAGCTCAAGTATGATTTCTCCATGAAACTTTATAGGCTGAAACTAGAAGAGTAGAGCTTTCCAACAAGCTATCATATGCATCAAACGGAGCTCTAGAACTCAAGTTATGGCCCTCACAAGATGACCCTGTATGACCTTCCAAAACTGGAAAACTTGCCTGTTTTAGTAAGAGCGCCTGTTTAAAATTAGAATTCGATGCCTAGCATCGACTTGCAACGAGAATTCGATGCCGGGCATCGACTTGGAGTGTTTTTGGCCACTTTTCAGCAGGGATTCGATGCCGGGCATCGACTTCCCGCATAAAGTCTTGATCTTTTGGACACCAAAACTAGAGGTGATTTCATGCACACTTAGAATATGACTTATCAACTGGAATTCGATGCCAGGCATCGAGTTGCTCCAACAACATCATGTTTTTTCAAACACTTCAGTACTGAATGAAAAATATAAAAGAAAATATGACTTATCAACAGAGATTCGATGCCAGGCATCGAGTTGCTTGGAAAACTTGATCTTTGTAACTCATCACACAGTAGGTAATCATGGAGATGATGGAGAGAGGCTCATACACAGAACTTTACTCAGTTCTTCTCATAACTATAAAAACTCAGAAGTTTTACAAATGCTTTCTCACTCAGAGAAGCTCGACTATACTCAGTCATACAAAAATGAGTTCTTCTCACTTTCTCTCTCACCGCGTCAGTTGATACAAACTAACTTATATAGATTTTCTCATTCCCGTGATTTTTAAAAAACTTCTAGAACTAAAGTGAACTAACTTTACAAGTATGATACACTTGTGAATTTGTCCCTTCACATAGGCATGGGGTTTTCTTCCTAAGATTTGAACTTCAAATATATGTCCAATTAGTGAGTGTTTCTCCAACACGACTCTCACAAATAAAGGGTTGACCTAAGAGAACTTCATAGGAGCAATTATCTTGAATAAAAAAGTGAAACTCTTCTGTGATTCCTCCTATGGATATGGGCACACTAGCACAAGCTCCATACAGGGTACCTACACCATTATCTGCAGTTCTCATACGCCATCCACAATCTTTATCTATGGGCCATCGAAACTTATCATAGACTTCTCTTGAAATCACATTGATTTCATAGCCGGAATCTACTAATGCATTTACAGTGATAGTGTTCTTATCATTTCCTATTTTAACATGCATCTCTGATGTACCTCTAGACCAAAATGTTCTTTTAAAGTGACTTTCAGGATTGTTTTCATGATTTTCATGGTCAGGTTGAATAGGTCCTAAGAAATTTTTATTAACATTTACTTCATCATCATCAAAGTCCTCTTCATCAAATTCATCAAAGTTTAAGGCTTCATTCATAGCTTGATCTTGATCTAGAGAATCTTGCATCTCAGTATCTAGATTAAGCAGAAACCTCTTCCTTTTAATTAGGCCGATAAAGTTATCTTTAAAAACAGGCTTTGCAATAGAGAAAACTTGTTCTAAAGACATAGTCACTTGACTCTTAAGCAAAATGTCATCTAAAATCTCCATAGGATCTATTTTTCTCTCGATTTTTGAAATCAAGATGGCTTTAGGTTTTCTCTTTGGTTTCTTTTGTTTTTGCTCAGGGTCTTGTTTTTGTTCATGTTCTCGTGTTTGGTCTTCAGTTTGTTTTGATTGTTCTTGTTTATCTAAAGGCTTTGGTTCTATTTTTCTTTGCTTTGTCTTCTTCCCTTTTTGTTTCTCCTCTTGTTTCTGTCCATTGGGTTCTGATTCTTGTTTTTCATCTTTGGATTGTGATGTTTCTCCTTGCTCTATGATTGTTTCTATTCCCTCTGAGGTTTGTTTTCGAGTCACTCTTCTTTCACTAGGCTCAGCTTCATCTCTTTTTCGTTTTTCTTCTACATTGGATATGTGAGAAATAAGAGATTGATCTTCTATCGGTGACTCCCAAGCCGTTATTCTCTTAATCTCATCTCGTGCTCTTACGAAAGCCTCTATGGAAAAGTCAACTTCCTTTGTGGGTTTACTTGATTCTACTTGTTTTTCATCAAGAGCTTCTAGTTTCACTCTAGTTCCTACATCCGTTATAGTTATATTTTCATAGTGTTTTTTCATTCCTCCCTTACCATAATTTCCTTGCAAAGGTAGCCTAGATCGATAGTCACAGATTTTCTTGTCTATGTCTATTACTAGTCGTTGCTTCTTAGCAGCCTTCAATAGTTCACAATCTCTCAAAAAGTGCTCTAACGAATCACACCAAGGACACCTACGAGGGCCACACACAAAACCATTTTGATTTTGAGGATTTTGATTAACTTGTGGTGGGAAATTTTGAAATTGAGGATTTTGTTGATAAGGTATTGCTTGAACAGGATAATTAGGATTTTGATAAGGCAATTGATGTATTTGAGGAGCTTGGGGAGCAACATGTGGTACTTGAGGTGCAAGAGGAGCTTCCATATTATACGGTTGATGATTTTGAAAATTTTGATTTTGAGGATTTTGAAAAGCTATTTGAGAAGCTTGAGGATACAGGTTTTGATACATTTGAAGGATTATGCATTGGAGGAACTTGATATGCTTGAGTAGGAGCTACTTGTGGATTTTGATTGGTAGCTATAACATGTTGATTAGGCTCTTGAAAAGTCATTGGGTTCATTTGATTTTGGAAAGTTTTGGTGTAATTAGATTGTAAAGCATCTATATTCTTGGCCAAATTGGATTGTGTAGCAATAATACTTTCCATTTGCTTAGTGAGAATATCCACTTGAGATTGTTCAACTACACTTTTATTTGGCTCTACTTTAAAACCTTGATTAGGCCCCATCATTTGAGGAATAGGAGTAGAGTCAAAAAGCATAGCATGGGATTGTTCTCTAACTTGCTCCTTAGTTTGTGGAAGGCTAGCTTGAGGAAGACTAGTTTGCTCATAAAGCATGGATTGTCTTTGATGTCTATGGGCTACAGCCTCTACTACTTTACGCACTTTTTGCCAATTGTCAGTAAGACCATAGCGCTTATCTGGTTCTTCTAATTGCCGTTCAACTTCCCTACGAGTTTCAGGATGAAGAAGCTTAAGAAAATTGATCACAAGATCAAGTTCCAAAGTTATCTTATCCTCATCAGGAAGTTGTTCATAGCATCTAATATACTCATTTTGTAAGTGAGTAATAGAGCTACTAGGCTTTGGAGAATTGACCCATCGTAAGAATCCATCTCGATTATGTTGGCTATAATCTTCAAGATAGAATTCTTTGAGCATCTCCTTTCTAAAATCACTCCAAGGAAGACTATCATATTGAGTGACACGGTTTATGATAGAGCTATCAACAATTCGTTCAAAGAATGATATCAAAAGATCTTCGGGAAGACCAAAAATCATAGCTTGCTCTTCAAACAAATCTAAGTAGCTTGTAATGTTGATGCCATTGAATTTTCCCTTCTCTCTCAACATAGAAGAGACTATCCTTTGGCCTTGTTTCTCAACAAAGGGATTTGAATCCTTCCTCCATCTTATGTGAACAAGCAAGTGATGCACGATGCTCTAGATCTCTCACAAATGCGTTTACTTCACGACGAAGATGTGCACGATACTGTGAGAAATCTAGTGCAACACTCAAGATTGATGATGATGATATGATGAGGATGAAAAATATGAAACAAAGGATATGGATCACAACCTCCCAACAAGATCAGAAGCAAATGCCACGAAGCGTTTCACGTCGGGTTCAAATGTGGAGGTGATCGCAATCCGGGTGGATCGCGTCCGGTCGTGGCACACACAGGGTGTATGAAGCTAATGAATGTTGGAAGCTTTAAGGACATGAAAGTGAAATTAATGTTGAGTATGGAGAAGAGAGAGATGTTGAAATGATTATGGGAATAGGAATGTAGGAGTCCAAGTTAGATTTATGAACATGAATGATAAGAATGAAAGAGAACCATACATACGAATGAAATTTGGAAGGAAGAATGGTCCATTGAAGGAGCTTCTTAAACACTTCCTAATTCCAATCCATATGCATAGTCTTCTTTGGATGATATGTATGCATGACGAGAATAGATGGAACCCTTACACATAAACCAGTTTCGAAAGGAAGAATGGTCCAATATTGTAGCTTCTTATACACTTTCAGAAACTAATCAATATGTATGGGTATGTATGGATTATATGCATGCAAGTGAATTATGATGATAGAGTTTACTCACAAGCTCAAAGAAACATCCTCACTGGTTCAACGCAATACTGCGGAGCCTTCTCACACATAGAAGAAATAGAAGACATGTAAAAATACTTAAGAGACTGAGAGAGGAGATAAGAGACAAGTGACAAGTGACATGAATTAAAAGGATTTGAATTAAGTTACATGTAAAATACCATCGTGGTACGTCATGCTAAGCAGTCTACTGATCAAAGGTGGTTCCGACCCTCAAACCATGACAGTTCAACCGAATGTCACACGTAAGAAGGTGAGTTCCACTCCAGTGACCCTATGTCTGTCTAGGCTCGTAACGTCTAACTAAAGAAGTCTAAGACTCATTAAAATCAGCTCTAACTCACTCACACGCTCCACCGAGGGTGAGTCAAGATAGAGATGCTGGTTTCAAGAGTCTATCCTAGATTGGAGTTCTAACTTAAATTTGAAACTAGGTTCTATACTCATACTAGCTCACCTTGGATCCTCACTCGCTCAACCGAGGGTGATCGTCTCAAGGAAACCGTAAGCTAGCATGAGCCCTATGGATGCCTAACAATGATGCTCTAGGAGTTTGGAGGGGGGTTTATATAGTTTTTTGAATGAATTTGGGCCCTTGGATCTAGAGAAATCAACTCTCAACTCTAGGATCACTACTTTCGATTACAACCATTTGATTAATCAAATCAATGGCTTGGAATTGTTCTTTCTATCAAATCTAGTGTAAAGGAGTGAAATTTAGGCGCCCTCATTCTCCACCATTGGATCTGGGGATGATCTGGACCGTCGGATCAGTGCTGACATCATTTTGGATAAGATAAGCCACTATTTTTGGAGAAAAGCTGCATTATTGATCTTTGATTGTCAAAAAAATCTTCTTTTATGGAAAAACTCGTGGATCCTCCTTGCTTTAAGCATAAATGCATCTCCACCCTTGAATATGAGCTCATCTTGATCGTACAACATGGCTCAATCAGCTTTCGCCATGTGGTGGCCCTTCAACCCTTCAATTTGCTTAAACTAGAAAACTGCGGTGATCCTGAAAACTGGACTTTGTACTCTTTGACCCTCCAAATAGGCTTTGATGAAGATGAAACTTTGTAGGACTATTTTTCCAAAGATCTCCTTCAGGAATATGCAGAAAAAACTCCCATCTGAATCTCCCTTGTACAAGTTTGACTACATTTAGAAGATTGCAAGGTGGCATTAAGGTGTCTAGGAAGCTCTGATAGCCTTGAAAATTTTTACAAATATGTAGCCACATATGATCTTTATATATGCCAAACCATATGGCTAACATAAATTTCTATACAAGAATTTGTAGGGTCAAACTAGAAAAATTACATTTTTACAAAATGAACATAGCATATCAATGTGTTACAAAATCCATTTTCTGCTGAAATTTGGGCTATAGACTGCCTTTGACAATCTTTACAAGTATATGGATTTTCATCTAATTTGGTGTCAATGAAATTTTTGCCCTAATTTCCCAACTTTGACCAACTTTGACCGCTACCATGGACTTTCTTGATTTCTTTGAAACTTTGTATGTGACCTTCCTTTGACATCATTGATGCATCCTGGACTTCTCGGGGAATTCCGGCTACCTTCACCAAATATGTTTTTTGTAGGCCTTCACAAGTGAGAGAGGAGAGCAAATCTCGACGACAGCGGGATTAGCAGAGACTTTCCAAGATAACTTGCTGCAGTTGCTACGTGAATTCTCTGATGTGTTTGCATGGGATTACCGGGATATGAAGGGGTTGGACCTGCATATCTATCAACACAGGGTTATGCTGAAACTAGATGCTCGGCCTATTAAACAACCGAGCTATAGAATGAATCCTCACTATGCGGCCTAGGTAAAAGCAGAATTGGATCGATTGCTGAAGGTTGGGTTTATTGTCCCAATCGAGCATGCAGAGTGGATTTGCCCTATTTTCATAGTTCTTGAGAAGAATAAGCAATTACGGATATGTGTGGACTATCGGAAATTAAACACAGCAGATAACGTGAAGGCTTTACTGGAGGCACTTGCTTCTACAACACCCAAAGAAGTGATGCGCTTCTTGGGAAAAATCGGGTGGCATGGATGACATTTACGGTGGCTTGCTCATCTGGCCACGCCACTCAATTGACTATTAATTAGTACTCCTCGATAGTTTGAATGGACTGAGGCATGTCAATGCTCTTTCGATCGGTTGAAGTCACTGTTAACACAAGTGCCTATTTTACAAGCGCCAAATTGGGAATTGCCATTTCATGTCTTTGTGGATGCATCCAACATTGCAATTGGCAGTGTGCTAATGCATCAAACAGAAAAATGGTTCCGTCCAGTGTATTACACGAGTCGCAGATTAGCTCTGGTGGAGTGAAATTATTCAATCACTTAACGTGAATGTCTTGGTTTAGTATATTCGGTGAAGAAATTTCGACATTATTTACTGGGACGCCGCTTCACCTTCCATGTTGATGATGCTCCTTTGGTGTACCTTGTTCGCCAACATCATTGGGAGGAAGACTAACCAGATGGGTATTGTTGCTCCAAGAGTTTGATTATTTAGTAGTACATCGACCAGGGTCCGCACATGCACTTGTTGATTTTCTATCTCGGTTGGATTCCGGTGAACTTCTGGAAGGAGTTGATGATACCACACCTGCTATCTATGCAACTAGGACTCTACAGGAGGATCAACAAGACTTGCTGGTGAAATCCTCTTATTATGATACCTTGATGCTTTTCTTGACCAATGGATGTCCTCTCGACACGACCTCTCCTGCTGCTCGCCGTAATCTGGCCATGTATAGTCGATGATTCTGGCTAATTGTATGGGTAGTTTTATTACATGGATCACTCGGGAGTGCTCCTAAGATGTGTCCCCCCACACAAAATTGATTCAGTCATCACAATGGCTCATTCGGCACCAATTGGAGGTCATTTTGTGGTGGACCTGACCCACTGGAAGATTTTGGAGAGTGGTTTATGATGGCCTACTATGTGCCGAGATGTGAAGAAGTATGTGCAGCAATGCGATGAGTGTCAACATTCTGGTCAACCTTTACAGTGCCATTACTTTCCGCTCCAACCCGTTTTGCCTCTTGAACCTTTTCAGAAATGGGGCCTGGATTTTATCGGGCCAATCACACCTTCTGCGACACTTACTAGTCACATATACATTCTTACCTGCACAGATTACGTGACTCTGTGGGCTGAAGCTTGAGCTCTACGGTCTGCCACAACGGTTGCGGTCGCTAAATGCTTGATGAAGGATATTTTTCCACGCTATGGTTTACCTTTGGAGATTGTGACTCATCAAGGTACGCACATTGCCAACACATTAATGCAAGTGCTTACTAAAATCTTCCAGATTGTGCATAAGTTCAGTTCTCCCTACTATCCACAAGCGAATAGACTCATTGAGAGTACCAACAAATCTCTATTGAACATCTTAAAGAGCCTGGTATTAGATTGCCTGGAGAGATGGGACCAATTCCTACCTGCAGTATTATAGGCTTACCGTACAACATATAAAGTGGCGACTGGAACAATGCCCTCCAAATTGGCTTATGGTTTAGAGGCGATTGCTCCTATGGAACTACTAGTTCCTAGTCTGCGAGTGGCATTAGAGTAGAAATGACTACCGAAAGAATCTTTCCCTTTCCGATTGGAGGCTTTACGGTATTTGGATGAACAACGCCTTCTGGTGTTGCAGGAAGTTTAGCTCAGACAAGCTAGAACTCATGATCGTTTCCTTAAAACCCGCATGTTTACCATCAACTAATTAGTGCTCTTTTATAATGCTAAATCTAACCGATCCGTTGGAAAGTTTAAATTGCGCTGGTTTGGTCCATACTGCATTGCCGAACAAGTGGGACCAGCAAGACGCGTGATCAGTATTTTTACTTCTTTTTTCTCATTGTTCTACCTCGACGTTCCTGTCCTCTTTCGTAATTCCGGTTGACTGATGGACCGTAATCCTTCCGTTTTCTTACCTAACCATGATTAGTAGCCACCTTCTGTGTCTCCGATTCTGTTAATGCGTGCATGTCGCCATTATACCTGTATAGTTCCAACACTGTGTGATGATTAGGTTTCTTTTTGTATGATTCTTCCAATGTTTCTACTTAATCCTATTCTTCACGCTGTTATTCGCTATCGCACCCTTGTGTGCTTGTGACCTGTGTATTCCCTATGCTATTGTGTTTTTCGGCTTGTGCTATGGAAGCCCTGCAAAATATTGTCACGTTCCGTACTGGACTCGCGCCAGACGTGAGCGAGTTGCTTCGTGCTCGTGGTCTCTTGGCCTTTGCTGCATTGCCTTGGCATTCAGTGGAGTGTATCCTTCTGTGTGCAGATAATCTCTGCCATAGCCGCCATGCCTGCTACAGAACAATGCTGGCCATCGGCTTGTTGGCACCCCCGTGTCATTGTTACTCTCAGTACCATCGCCGAGGGATTCCATCTCCCTTAGGAGGGGTTGGTTGATGGCCCTCTCCTTCCTTTGTCGACCATGAAAGAACTCTTCCCTAGGCACTCGTCTAACGAGTTTGTCATTTTATGTTGTCCAAAACCTGAGTGCACCGTCCTTCAGTTCCTAATAGCTGCTGTTAGACGGCCGCCGAACAAAGGACAATTGTACTTAGACAGAAGTTTTTAATGTAGAAAGAACCCTTCTGAAAGTACGCGGTAAAGAAAGATTCGCGTAAAAGCCTTGTAACAAAACTCTATTTAAAGCGATCAGAGAGGGCATCAGAGAGAGCCCCGAGCAGAGCCCCGCCCCCCGTTTTTCTGGGAAGTTGCGAATATATTGTGAGAGTTCCCGTTTTTGGGGTTACTTTTACTTCTTCTACTGTGTGCAAACGAGTAGAGTGTCTTGGTTCTGTCCTGTCTGTGCACCTTCTCTGTGTAATCATTCGACTGTGTATGTGTGATACATTGTGTGTTAAGAGTCGGTACTGCGATTGTGAGATTCTGTTCGGTAACGAGTTAAAGAGTCTCCTGTGTTTTGGGAATTACACGTATAAGTGTTGTATGTGTAGAACAAGAGTAATTCTGCTCTGTTTCGTCTACTCCCTTCCCTCTCCTGTGTATGTGCTTGTGTGTGTATGTGCGTTATACGCAGTGTTACGAATTGATACGGTGTTGCAGAGATTTCACCCGGTAATGATTAAAGTATTTCCTAAGCGTTAGTCGACAGGAATGCGTCTGTCTGATCGTTCTTCTGTGGAGCACGGACGCATAGATAACTAACATGGTTCGGTTGTGAGTATGAGTCTCTGTGAATGACTGAGCAGGTAGTATATCTATGTTCAGATTAGTACCAGTAGTGTTCTGAATACGAGTAGAATGATGATAAAGTGCGCGACAAGTTATAGTCAGTAGGTCTTGCAATTTGAATGAGGTACTCGGTAAAGTCGTAAATTGTGCAGAAGGATTTCGTGGTGTGGTCGTGTTAAGTTACCAGCAGTGCGCTTTGTGTATTGATTCTCAGTCCGGATTACTGCTCAACTGTTATAGCAGGTAGATCTTGGAGTACGGGATTCTAAGACGTTGATAGCCTTGGTTGATCAGAAACAACTACTGAGCTAAGACGCGCTGACCGAGTAACGAGTGAGTAAGGAATTGGGAAAATAGTACAGGGCCTCTGTCTAACAGACCCCTACCACTCCCAAGGACCCACGTGGTTCGAGGCGATGTATTTTCTGCGGTAATATTGAATTCAGAGCAAAAGGGAGAGACTCGGAAATATCTGGTACATAGGTATGGAACCAGATTCTGGAGTCTCCGAAGGATTGTTGCGTTGAAGTAATAATTAACGACCGCGGTAGGCAATTAGCAGTTACGATAATCGTAAACGACGAAATAACCTTTAACATTTGGCGCCGTCTGTGGGAAAGTGGCATCCGCCTGCCAGCTCTCTGGCCCAGGTGCCTGCGAGAAAATGGCAACTGATTACCAGTCTCTACGGTAAAGTAGCATTTAATTACGAGTCACTTGTGAGACAATGGCACTAGAGTGCTAACGGTTTGTAAGAAGCAAACATCCAGCAACATTTTCTTCACTAACAGAAGCAACAGACCCAGATTGTTGCGAACTGCTCGAATAGTATCACTGGGCAATGATACATGCCGGTCACTCGATCGGGCGAAACATATCCTAAGAATCGTCAGACTGAAGCACGAAAATCCCAAAAGATAGCCTCGGAAGAAGTAGGCATAATTAAATCTGACCAAGTGGTCAAGGAAAGTAGAAACGTTACAAGTAATTCCGGTCATATTCCGGTAGAACGGTCAACGCCTTTGATACATTCTGATGCTACTTCGACCCAGCATATCGAAGATATAGCAAGACCAGACTCTATCAAAACACCGTTGGAACCTAGTCTAACAATATCAGATAAAGATTTAGAGTTATCCACGGTCAGAAATACGTTAGAAAAGTTCGGTAAAAGTAGTAAAACAGGGCATTCTGGCCCAATTTCGGTTCATTCCGGTGAGATTCCGGTAATAGAATTACCAATCGCTGGCAAAGGGTTAGCCTTTTTTGCGGAATCATCAACTCGACCTTCGTGTTTGGAAGAAAGATTTCGAATATTAGACATCCAGAAGGAAGGAAAGCTGTTCGAAACAGAGATCCGAAGCATCTTAAGCCGACACAGTACACCGGAAAACGCACCATCCGGCGATACAAGTCCCGATAGTTCACCCGATCAATCCCGAGATATAGAAGGAAACCCTGAACCCTTCACAATGAGCGGGCAACACCAACAACAACACCATCAACAACAACAACTAGGACCGCCAAGGCCACCTCCAACAGGAGTAACCTACGCGAAATTCGGTGGATTCCCAGGAGACGACCCAGACGCCCACGTACGGACGTTCGAGATAAGTTATGCAGTTCTTAACCACCCACCAGATCAGGCGTATAAGGCCATTGTTTTTCAATCGACACTGATCAATGAAGCGGCGAGATGGCTCACGGAATATGATATCAATCATTTCGGTACTTACGATGCAGTACGAGACGCCTTTTTACAGCGATTCAGACTGAAGAAGAATCCCGCTGAAATCTTTGAGTATCTACAAAACAACAGACAGAAGGTAAATCAGACCGTCCAGGAGTACGCTACCCTCTTTAGAACACATTTACGGCAGATACCACAGGCTCACGCTAATCTACCTGATGATGTCATCTCTCAATGGTTTATCAATGGATTAACCCCACAACTGAAGCAGATCATGATCATAAGATGTGTCGGAGCTATGACCTTGGATGCCGTTATTGCAATGGCCCTACAGCTAGAATCCAAGGTTGGTGGATTTTCGGAAGACTTGGAGTGGCTAAAAACAAACAAAAATACGGCTGAAGATATCACCAGGCAAGTATATTGCACCACATGCAAAAATTCGGGGCATACAAGTGCCCACTGTGCACTGAACCAAGTGTTTTGCGCTATCTGCAACACTACCGGACACACCACCGGAAACTGTATCTACAACGCTAGGATACAAGGGACAGCAACCGTCAATGCAGTCATCCAAGAACATGGCCAACCAGTAAATCGCTATGTGCCTCCGCAACAGAGAAACAATCAACAACAAGGATATCGGAACTATCGAGGACAGAGAAACAACACTTATAATGCCAACCGATGGCAGAATGGACCACCACCGGAAAAACCTGAGTTACCACCTCCACGATGCCATTTTTGTGGCGAATTCGGCCACATTAGAAGGTTTTGTAAGGACGCAATAGAGTATGATCAAAGAAGGAAGGAACGCCAGAATCCAATGGCCAACATGGTGGCAATTACACCGCTTGAGACACAGACTGCTACAATCCAGACCCGTTCTGGTAAACAACTTCAGTCGGCAGCAGAAATCTTTGAACCAGGGATACAAGAACAACGAAGGATGTATAACAAAGCCAGTCACTAGACCACAACAGAACCACCAGTGTTCCCTGAACCTATTCCGGTGACTCAGGCTTCTTCATCAAAGGACGACACAACACAAAAGGATGCATCAGTAGGGCCATCATCATCAGCAGAAACAACAGCAGACATTTCTGCGTCAGTAGAGACTGCAAGTCCAAAAGAACAAGACAATCAAGCTCAACAGGCCTGGGAAATTTTGTCCAAGGCATCCATCACGCTACCTCTAGGCCAACTTCTGACCTTAGTGCCTGGGATCCGACAACAGTTTCAGCAACAATTCAGTCCAGTACCTTCTTGCATTCCTACGACAGCCGCCGTTCAACCGGAACCTGATGCTGCGATTGACCACGCAGTACCCTTGATCACAGTATGGTATAAGAACCAAAAGATCACGCAAGTCTTGATTGATGGAGGCTCAGGCGTAAACATTGCAACCGCAGCATTATGCAAAAAGCTAGGCTGGACCGAAATTGAACCAGTGCAATTCTTTGTTCGAATGGCGGATCAATCGAGAGTCCATCCTGTAGGACTTGTGCGGAATGTACCAATCACTCTACAAGGTACAACATTCAAGATGACTTTTGTCATACTAGATCTACCCGAATCCACTTTGGATTACAATCTTCTTTTCGGCCGACCTTGGCTGAAGCATGCGAAGGTAATACAGGACTGGTCTGCACAAGAGCTTACGTTCAAGGATGCCCATCGTAAATATGTGGTGAAACTAGATGCTATGCAATCTTGCGAACCTCACGCCCGACCGTACTTTGCTGAACCAGTTCACATGTTAGATGGACTGTCAGATGATGAAGAAGAGCAATTTCTGAAGAGTAACGCCGATTTAATGACTCTAGGAACTGTTGACCTACAATCCGTCATAGATAACTGGAACACGTCAATATGTACAGTAGTAGCTATCACCGGAAATTCGGTCCAGGAAAATACTTCCTCAACCCATGACGACGAATTACAACCACTGTTCAAGCCAACAGATGATAAAGAGAAACCTCAACAATTTTATATTCCAGAAGACCAGCTGATCACGTACAATCTAGGAGATAGAGACCACCCACGACCTGTGAAGATAAGGCAGAACTTACCGGAAACATTTAAGGCGGATTTGATTAAACTTCTTCAAGAATTTGCAGACGTCTTTGCATGGGATTACAAAGACATGAAAGGATTAGATCCGCGCATCTATCAACACAGGGTCATGTTGAAACCAGAAGTGAAACCGCAAAGACAACCCAGCTATAGAATGAACCCCCATTATGCATCACAAGTAAAAGCTGAACTTGATAGACTATTAAAAGTCGGATTCATTGTACCAGTAGAACACGCTGAATGGATCTCACCCATCGTGATCGTGCCAAAGAAAAACAAGCAGTTACGAATCTGTGTGGATTACCGGAAACTAAATGCAGCAACAGTACCAGATCCTTTCCCGATCCCCTTTTTGGATACCATGCTCGATAGAGTCGCAGGTCATGAAATGTATTCATTTTTAGATGGATACAGCGGGTACAACCAGGTTAGAATGGCTGAAGAAGATATACCAAAAACTGCCTTCATTACCAATTGGGGTGTTTTTGCCTGTACAGTAATGTGGTTCGGATTAAGAAATGCGCCAAGCACATTTCAAAGATGTATGCAGGAGATATTTTCTCCTTATCTCACTTCATTCATGCAAGTCTACCTCGACGACTTCTCAATCTTTGGGAAGATGATAGCCCATTTGTTTCACTTACGATGCTGCTTTCAGAAGTGTAGGGAATATAGACTCTGCCTTAATCCTAGCAAATCCGTGTTTGCCGTTTCGTGTGGTAAACTACTTGGGCATATCGTATCTGCTCAAGGTATTCAAGTGGACCCCGATAAGATTTCAGCGATTTTAGAAGCCCCGATACCCACAACTCCGAAGGAAGTAATGCGTTTTATGGGTCAAATACGATGGCATGGCAGACACTTACGGTGGATTGCTCACCTAGCAGTACCTCTGAACAAGCTAATCACAAAAACTCCCCGACAGTTTGAATGGACTGAAGAATGTCAAACTACATTTGATCGACTCAAGTATCTCCTGACGCACGCTCCAATTTTACAACCACCGGACTGGGACAATCCGTTCCATGTTTTTGTTGACGCTTCAGATATTGCAATAGGCAGTATTCTGATGCAGCAAACAGACAAGTGGTTTCGCCCTGTTTATTACGCCAGTAGAAGACTTGCGCCTGCAGAAAAGAACTACTCCACCACGGAAAGAGAATGTCTAGGACTAATCTACTCAATCAAAAAGTTCAGACATTATCTACTAGGTCGTAAATTTACCTTCCATGTGGATCATGCTGCCCTTGTTTATCTAGTAAGACAGCAGCACTTAGGAGGACGATTGGCACGATGGGTGCTACTTTTACAAGAATTCGATTATGATGTCATTCACCGACCCGGAAATGCACACGCCTTAGCAGATTTCTTATCACGCCTAGATTCCGGTGAAGCTCCGATAGGAATAGATGACACGACTCCTGCGATTTATAATGCTGAACCACTACCGGATGAGTCACCCAACTTAGAAACACCACCTACATACTATGATCAGATTCTAACTTTCCTCACCGAAGGACGCCTTCCAGCCGAGACTGCCAAGGCAGTTCGAAGAAAAATCGCAGTTGTTAGCCGCCGATTTCGGTTAGTTGCTGGAGAACTATATTATACAGATCATACCGGAATCCTACTTCGCTGTATTCCACCACATGAAGTTAACTCAGTTATCACGTTGGCCCACTCAATTCCTTCCGGTGGCCATTTTGCAGCAGACTTAACTCACCGGAAAATTCTACAAGGAGGACTCTGGTGGCCAACTATGTACAGAGATATCTCACAGTTTGTTAGACAATGCGATGCTTGCCAAAGAACTGGTCAGCCCTTACAACGGCATCTTTTTCCCCTGCAACCCATCTTACCATTAGAACCTTTTCAGAAATGGGGTTTAGATTTTATTGGGCCAATTACACCTCCAGCAGTATCCAGTAACAATCGATACATACTGACTTGCACAGATTACGCAACTCGATGGGCAGAAGCTTGGGCTTTGCGATCTGCTACAGCAGTTACGGTAGCAAAATGCCTACTCACGGATGTCTTTCCACGATTTGGTTTACCCCTGGAAATTGTCTCAGATCAAGGTACTCATTTTGTAAACAATTTAATGAAGGCTCTCACACAGTCCTTCCAAGTCACACATAAATTTAGTTCTCCTTATTATCCACGTGCCAATGGACTAGCTGAAAGTACAAACAAAGCACTGTTAAATATCCTCCGGAAATTGATCATGGAAACACCGGAAAGATGGGATCAACTACTACCTGCAGTATTATGGGCATACCGAACTACATATAAAGTAACCACAGGCCTGACACCTTTCAAATTAGCTTATGGCTTAGAAGCTATCGCTCCCATGGAAATAGTCATCCCAAGTTTGCGGGTAGCAATCACTCAGAAGATGCTTCCAGAATCTTCACTGACAGAACGAATGGACGCACTCAGAGCACTCGATGAGCACCGATGGCTCAGTTTTTTAACTATGCGTGAAGTTCAACTAAGACAGGCTAAGACGCACGATCGATATTTGAAGACGCCAATCTTTTCGGTAGGACAGCTTGTACTCTTCTATAATGCAAAATCGGACAGAGCAGCAGGAAAATTCAAACTACGATGGTTCGGCCCTTTCAAGATCTCAGCACGAGTAGGTCCGGCAACTTTTCGGTTGACTACGTTGACCGAAATTCCACTTCCAAAAGTAATTAATGGATCGAAGTTGCGACCGTATTATCCCACTACCAGTACGCCTTAATTATTCGGCGACGAGCCACATTTTTGTACAAATTTATACGTTTTGCTTTTAGCCGTCTTTTGTACAGATCTTTATGATACCAGCCGCCTCTCCCTACCGATCACTCAGTACGCACGCCAGCATGCAAACCATATCGTTCCCGCACCACACAATGATCCTCACCTCCACACCGTGTTCTACATATTTAAACCCCTGAGTTGCGCCAAAAACCGCTATTGTGTTTTCGTGATTGTGTATTCTGTGTTTTCTGTGCACGGTGAACGCCATGGAAGCTCTAGCCAACCACGCTTCTTTCCGCGAAGGCATCCCTACAGACGTAGGCGAATACCTGAGATGCAGAGGGTTGGCCAACTTCGCTGAGTTGCCTTGGCACTCAGTGGAAACCCATCCCTTCTCCGCTCAGATCATTCAAGCCATTGCCCAAAGCTCCGCCACCGCACGACAGTGGGCCTTCCTTTCCCTCCCACACAGAACTGTCATCACCTTCCGAGCCTTCGCCGACGCCTACCGCCTCACCCCGCAAGGTCGCGAAAATGGCCCTTCCATCACTGTAGCCCGTATGGCCGAACTCTTTCCCCGTTCCTCATCAAACGAGTACGCCATCCTATGTCGCCCCGAACCCGAGCGATCCGCCCTCCAGTTCCTTGTAGCCATCTTTAACCTGCAGAAACGAACTTATGGCATCTCTCGCCCCTTCTACTCCGCCCTAGATTTAGCTGCCCGCGAACCGGTAAATTTTGCCTCCTATTTCTTCCATAGAATCCATAAAGAATGTGTAGCTATCGTAAAACAGCTCCAAAAGGGTTCTTCCCCCCGCTCTCGCCTTCCACACATCATCTCCTTCCTCTTCCCGACCATCCTCGCCGCGCAACCCCCACCCGCAGGCCCCACACTTCGACACGAAGAGTCCGCCCAACCAATCGAGGACAGCGAAGAAGAAGACGAAGAAATTAATCAGCTCTTCCGTACCAAGCGCATTCGGGTCAGCTCCTCGGAGAGTGAAGTCCAAGGATCCGCCGGAAAAGATCAGGAGACCAAGCCAGACGACCAAGAAGAAACGTACCACGACACCACCACACACATCGAAACATCGACGGAGCAACCAGACCAGCCGAATCAAGCAGAGACGGAACTAGTATCCACAGAAAAAGAGTCGGAGCAGCACCAGGATGAACAGGAATCGGCCACCAAAGCTCTGGAACGACTCATCGACGCCATCAACCAGACAGAAACACTCGCCAAGGTAAACCCCTCAGACACCGTCCTCCCTACATCACCTCCTGCCAAACCCCTACCCCCACCTGAACCACCCCTCCCCCCCACCGATGAACCCACAGCATCTTCCTCTTCCTCCCCCAACTACTCTCCACCAAACTCCCAGCAACTCCTCACCGACACATCCTCTCAACCTCGTCGTCCACCACCACCACCACCGAACGCACTCTCGGAACTTGCCGCCATAGGGCAGTACCTCATCCAGTTATCACACCAGCTACCCGCCCAATTTTCGGCAGCCACGGACCACCTGAACGCGAATACCAGCACAAGGTAGATATCCTGGAAGCCGACATCGCCCCCCTCCAGGAAGAAATTGATGCCGTAAAAACCGAAAATCATCAACTGCGGACACAGCTAGCAGAACTCGAAGCACGAGTTTCGATAGAACAGACGCTAGTACAACAACGAGATGAAGCCCTGGACCAGATAGCTGCTAAAGACAAACTCATACACGATGCACATGAGGAAATTCGGACACTGAAGGCCGCCCTTCAAGAACAAGCAAATATCAACGTCTCTCTCGAAGAACTGATCGCAGACACGAAGCGTCAATTACAAGAAACCACCCAGACGATGCAGGAGCAACAGAAAGAAGCTGCCGAAGTTCAAGAACAATTACGGCGAGCCGAAGAATGTGCCGACGCGGTCAACAGCATTCTCAAAAAACAATTAATAAAGGAAGGCCAATATCAAAAGGATATTGCAAGGACACGCAGAGAACGAGATTCACTGCAGAAAAGTCTGGCATTCCAAAACCAACAGTTTGAACGCAACGACAACCAGATACGCAATCAGAAGGAGTGCATCAGAGAAATGCAGAACAAACTAGTGGAAATAACGACAGCCCGAGATGCGGCACTAGCCAACGACTTCTATCTCCAGGAGGCTTTTCTTCAAACCCAAGCTGAAATTTTGTTAAATCAAGCCATAGCCCTTAGTGCAGTAAGAACCGACGCCCAATTATTAGAACCTACCACCATAGTACAAATGTTAGAAACCCTCAAAAAGAAAATTACCCGAACATTTAGGCTTGCCAGAAGTATGTATTTAGAAGGTATAGTATCCGAACCGTAGGTACTTGCGGGTACGAGTCCCGAGGACCCGATAATACTAAGTCCGAAAGTTAGTATTAGAAGTCACGATTTTTTGTGCATAATACGTTCACACATGTAAAAGACGTTCCAAGTCCAGCACCAGTCTCCAGAATGATGATTCTTGATTCGAGAATCTCGGTAAGCAGCCTAAAATGTCATATCAGAAGGGAATACCATCATTCTAGCGACTGGCAGCTTAAGGTCTCGCACTTATAAATACGAATACCCGGGAACGCACACTTACACCAAACGGTGTTGCGACTACAACCGATACTACATCACAGTGGCTTCGATCGAGCTGGCAAGACACTAGGCGTACGCTGTGTGACTTAGTGTGGAACAAGACTGAAAGACAACGCTCTTCATGGTGGCCGGAAAGGGTGATGAAGCAAGGTAGCGTCAAGGATGGTGCCGATGCAGACGAAAGCAAGACGGGGAGTGACGAAGTGCGAATACGACTGCGGGGAAGAATTGATCATTTCCAGCGACTTGAGAGAAGTGATCATGGCTAGCGATTCGGAAGACGACAGGCGAAATGAACAGGATAATGACGAGGATTTGATGGAGAATATCACAGAACTTCGACAACATCACCAGAGGATGGGACTCCTACAGTTTGCTAAGTCACCCTGGGGACAGTGGACCTGTTCCGCCACTAGAACAAGTGCGATCAGAAAGGATTGGGGAATTAATTCCTGGCATGGACCGACAGACAATATAAATGGATATCTCAGCCAGGTGGTGATAGGATACTGTATGGTTACATGACTTCTGCAGAAGACATGGATTCAACAGCACAGAGGGTACTTTGATTCCATACACGAAGCGCTCAAAGCACAAGATCAAGAAAGAGGGCCCAGGTAACAACGAAATCAAGAGTAGATTCTTATTATATGTATAAATCGACATGTTTTCAGAAGGGCTTAGATGTTCAGAAAACTATTTAAAGGAAGAGCTGCGAGTATCTAAAGTTTTGAGTCCTTGAGGCAACTAGACCAGCTATACGAGTTTGAAGAAATTATGGAGAAAGAGACGACCTACCACGTACAGCGACATATTCGGGATTGGAAGATAGTTGCAGAATCACCCGCAGGATATGGACATTATGAACGATTAACCAGAGTCTTTCTGATGCATAGCCCCAGGCAAAAGGATATCACCTACAGTATTGCACTTGCGGGTTCGAGTCCACCGTGCGTGCCAGTGTTAGACGGCCGCCGAACAAAGGACAATTGTACTTAGACAGAAGTTTTTAATGTAGAAAGAACCCTTCTGAAAGTACGCGATAAAGAAAGATTCGCGTAAAAGCCTTGTAACAAAACTCTATTTAAAGCGATCAGAGAGGGCATCAGAGAGAGCCCCGAGCAGAGCCCCGCCCCCCGTTTTTCTGGGAAGTTGCGAATATATTGTGAGAGTTCCCGTTTTTGGGGTTACTTTTACTTCTTCTACTGTGTGCAAACGAGTAGAGTGTCTTGGTTCTGTCCTGTCTGTGCACCTTCTCTGTGTAATCATTCGACTGTGTATGTGTGATACATTGTGTGTTAAGAGTCGGTACTGCGATTGTGAGATTCTGTTCGGTAACGAGTTAAAGAGTCTCCTGTGTTTTGGGAATTACACGTATAAGTGTTGTATGTGTAGAACAAGAGTAATTCTGCTCTGTTTCGTCTACTCCCTTCCCTCTCCTGTGTATGTGCTTGTGTGTGTATGTGCGTTATACGCAGTGTTACGAATTGATACGGTGTTGCAGAGATTTCACCCGGTAATGATTAAAGTATTTCCTAAGCGTTAGTCGACAGGAATGCGTCTGTCTGATCGTTCTTCTGTGGAGCACGGACGCATAGATAACTAACATGGTTCGGTTGTGAGTATGAGTCTCTGTGAATGACTGAGCAGGTAGTATATCTATGTTCAGATTAGTACCAGTAGTGTTCTGAATACGAGTAGAATGATGATAAAGTGCGCGACAAGTTATAGTCAGTAGGTCTTGCAATTTGAATGAGGTACTCGGTAAAGTCGTAAATTGTGCAGAAGGATTTCGTGGTGTGGTCGTGTTAAGTTACCAGCAGTGCGCTTTGTGTATTGATTCTCAGTCCGGATTACTGCTCAACTGTTATAGCAGGTAGATCTTGGAGTACGGGATTCTAAGACGTTGATAGCCTTGGTTGATCAGAAACAACTACTGAGCTAAGACGCGCTGACCGAGTAACGAGTGAGTAAGGAATTGGGAAAATAGTACAGGGCCTCTGTCTAACAGACCCCTACCACTCCCAAGGACCCACGTGGTTCGAGGCGATGTATTTTCTGCGGTAATATTGAATTCAGAGCAAAAGGGAGAGACTCGGAAATATCTGGTACATAGGTATGGAACCAGATTCTGGAGTCTCCGAAGGATTGTTGCGTTGAAGTAATAATTAACGACCGCGGTAGGCAATTAGCAGTTACGATAATCGTAAACGACGAAATAACCTTTAACACTGCCTTAAATCTCCAAAAACACACTTACAGCATATCACGTCTGTTTTACTCTATGATTGACACTGCCTCCTGTTAAACGTAAAACAGTGTTTCACCATAAAATGTGTTAAACTTTAAGTATCATTACTCACTGACCGAAAGGCGTTACCAGACCAGCGTGGGTTCTTGGGAGTGGTAGGGGTCTGTTAGACAGAGGCCCTGTACTTATTTCCCAAATCTTCGTTACAACATCAAACGCATGAATACTCGTCTTAGCTCAGTTACTAGCATTAACTGGACAAGACTTGCTTTCTATATTCCTGGGTACCGCACTTCTTCAGACTAACCTGCTATTGGAACAGAGCAGTAGTCCAATCTACAGACTCACTAGTATGTAGTAAATCAACCAGAGTGAATACTATAGCTGACAGATTCACTCGTCACAACACTTTCCAGTGATCTCAAATAAAAGGTTCACGTATTATCGAAAGTACTAATCCTTCCTCATATTTGTGGTCAACAGATCATAACACCAAATACAATGAATCCGATAAACAAACAGAACATACTTCAACAATGTATCAGGTTGCCTATTCAATTCACACAGTAATATAACTACTCAGACTGACTTAGGGTACTTCAACAACTGAAGAACACATAGCAATACAATACGATAACAGTACTCAAACACACAATCTGTCACTCAAACACTCGTTACGGTGAACTTCAGTGTGAGCAGACGATGCAGAACTCAAAACTAACAGTACTCAGAACTTCACAACAGTGTAAACAATACTCTCACAAATGTTCAGGCGAACAAGCTGGCAATTCCAGAAAAAGAAACCGTCTCTCTGACCATTCTCCTTACATTGCTTTATATAGATTTTACAAAATGCGCGTACCAACTTTTCGCGCGTAATTCAAGAAACTCCGTTACATCTGGCATCCGTTACATCTGTCCCACTCCGGCGGCCGACTAACACTGGCACGCACGGTGGACTCGAACCCGCAAGTCATTTTTGTTTACAAAAACTATTGTTCGTCAATGATTCCTTCTAAATACATATTTCTGGCTAATCTAAATGTACGGGCTATTTTTTTCTTAAGAGTTTCTAATAATTGTTTAAGGGTGTCTGGCTCTAATACTTGCGCATCTACTCTAACAGAGCTAAGGGCGATGGCTTCGGTGAGCAAAATTTCGGCCTGTGTTTGCAAAAAGGCCATTTGTAAGTAGAAGTCGTTGGATAGTGCCGCATCTCTGGCTGTCTTTATTTCATTTACTTGCTTCTGCATATCAGTGACTCGGTCTTTTTGGTTGCGCAACTGATTATCTAGTCTTTCAAACTGTTGATTCTGGAATTGTATTGTTTTGTGATATGCATCTCGTTCTCTGCGGGCATTCGCTAAGTCCTTCTGATATTTGGTTTCCCTGAGTAATTGATGTTTGAGTATATTATTGACTTCATCGAGGGATTCTTTCGTTCTCTGTAATTGTTGTTCTGCCTGCTTAGCTTCTGTCTGGTGCTCTTGGCTCTTTTGTATGGCTTCCTGCAACTGGAATCTTGTTTCTTCGAGTAGGTTTCCTAGCGCTATTCTTGTATCTTCTGTATCTTTGAGTGTTTGATTTAACTTTATTATCTCTGCATCGACAGCTATCAGTAAATCTTCTTTTGCAGCCAGTGCCTTATCTCATTGGCTTGTGCTTTCCTCCTGTGCTTGGAGTGTGGCCTGTAATTGTTTTATCTGTTCATGGAGTGCGTGGTTTTCTGCTCTTGCTGCGTGTAACTCTTCCTGGAGGGGGGTGATATCTGCCTCCATCACTACCAATTTACATTGGAATTCATCTTGTGCATTGTCTGTGACTTGTTTCAGATGTTGCGGCAGTTGTTGGGATAAGTTAATCAGGAGGCGACCCATAGATTCTAATTCACAGAAGACTGGAATGGGGTGGGGTGGCAGAGGAGGGTGAGGTTGCGAAGAGGTTGCGGTGAGGAGTTGTTGGGAATTCGGTGGGGATTAATTTAGGGAGGATGACGAGGTTTCAACGGTTTCGGTGGGGTGACTGGGCTGGATGGGACTACGGGGTGGTTCCGGTGGGGGAATGGGGTTAACTGGTGATGGTTTGGGAAGGGCAGAGTCATAGTTTGTTACCTTATCTATTGATTGTTGTTCCGTTTCTGCATTATTGGCTTCTATTGATTCGACTGCCTTCAGTAGTTTATCTAGTGCTTCCCGAGCAGATTGCTACTCATCTACCTATTGCTCTGATTCTTTTTCGGTTGAAATTGTTTCTGTTTCTGTTCGATCTTGGTGTTCTTGTTGCTCAGTCGATGATTCATTGTGCATTGATGTGGCTGTATCATGGAATGTCTCCTCTTCTTGCTTCTCATCTTCTTTATCGTCATCTTTATTGTTTCCGGCTGAGCCTTGTGCCTCACTTTCGGATGAGCTGATCCTGATGCGTTTCCAGCGGAATAATTGGTTGAGCTCTTCTTCATCTTCTTCTTCCTCATCCTCGAGCAGCTGTATCGACTCCTCATGTCTCAGGACGGGCCCTCATGGTGGTGGTTGTGCTGTGAGTATGGCCGGAAAGAGAAATGAAATAATGTGGGGTAATCTAGATCGAGGGGTAGTTCCTTTATTAACTTGTTTCACTATGGCTACACATTCCTTGTGGATACGGTGAAAGAAAAAGGAGGCGAAGTTGACGGGTTCTTGGGCAGCTAGGTCGATGGCGGAGTAGAAAGGGCGGGATATGCCGTAGGTGCGTTTCTGGAGGTTTAGGATAGCGACTAAGAACTGGAGTGCAGTTCTTTCGGGTTCAGGGCGGCAGAGGATGGCGTACTCGTTTGATGAATAGCGGGGGAAGAGTGCTGTCATTCGGGCTACGGGGATGCTTGGGCCATTCTCGCGGCCTTGTGGGGTGAGGCGAAAGGCTTCGGCAAAGGCTTGGAAGGTTACTACGGTTCGAGATGGTAGGGAGAGGAAGATCCATTTTCGCTCAGTGATGGGGGATTGAGCGATGGCAGATATGATCTGCGCGAAAAAGGGATGGGCTTCCACTGAGTGCCAAGGTAGCTCAGCGAAGTTGGCCAACCCTCAGATGCGCAAGTATTCTCCTACCTTGGTAGGGATACCATCACAGAAAGCTGCGTAGTTCGCCAATGCTTCCATGGCGCACACGAAAACAGAGCACAACACACGGATACACAGAACACAGAAAACACAAGCATAATCACAAGAACACAATAGCGTTTTTTGGCGCAACCGAAGAGATTAAGTAGAGACATTACGGTGGGGGGGGGGTAGGAAGTGATGGTTATCATTGTGCGATGGTGGAATGATACTGCTTTCAATTTGGCGTGCATGCTCGAGTAATTAGTAAGGCGGGCGGCTTATGACAAAAACGTGGCTATTCAAAAAGAAAAGAAAGAACAGAAGGAAAAGTAAAGTAGAAAAAATGCGGTCCACCGCCGAATGTTTTAATGCGGGATAGCAGCGTGTTGATATGGCTGCAGCTTCGAACCGTTGATTGCTTTTGGAAGTGGATTTCCGGTCAACGTAGTCAACCGAAAAGTTGCTGGACCAGTTTGCTCGAAAAGTACAAGCTGACCCACCGAAAACACTGGAGTCTTCAGGTTTCGATCATGCGTTCTTGCCTGTCTTAGTTGGACTTCATGCATGGTTAAAAAACTGAGCCATCGATGCTCGTCTAACTCTCTGAGTGTGTCCAACCGAAATGACAGTGAGTCTTCCGGTAGTAGTTTCTGAGCGATTGCCACTCGTAAACTTGGTATAACTATCTCCATTGGTGCTATTGCTTCTAAGCCATAAGCTAGTTTGAAGGGTGTCAATCCTGTTGTTACCTCGTATGTAGTCCGGTATCCGCTGTGCCCATAACACTGCAGGTAGCAGTTGATCCCATCTCTCCGGTGCTTCCATGATCAATTTCCGAAGCGTATTTAGTAAAGATTTGTTTGTACTTTCGGCCAAACCATTAGCACGAGGATAATAAGGAGAACTAAATTTATGTGTGACGTGGAACGACTGTGTAAGTGCCTTCATTAAATTGTTTACAAAATGAGTGCCTTGATCTGAGACAATTTCCAGTGGTAAGCCAAAACGTGGAAAGACATCGGTTAGTAGACATTTTGCTACCGCAACTGCTGTAGCAGATCGTAAAGCCCAGGCTTCTGCCCATCTGGTTGCATAGTCTGTACAGGTCAGTATGTAACGGTTGTTACTGAAGACTGCTGGAGGTGTAATTGGACCGATAAAATCTAGACCCCATTTCTGGAAAGGTTCCAATGGTAAGATGGGTTGTAGAGGAAAAAGATGATGTTGCAAAGGCTGTCCAGATCTTTGACAAGTATCACATTGTTTGACAAACTGTGATATATCTCTGTACATCGTTGGCCACCAGAGACCACTCTGCAGAATTTTTCGGTGAGTTAAGTCTGCAGCAAAATGGCCACCGGAAGGAATCGAGTGAGCCAACGTGATAACTGAGTTAACTTCATGTGGTGGAATACAGCGAAGTAGGATTCCGACATGATCTACATAATATAGTTCTCTAGCAATTAATCGAAATCGGCGGCTAAAGACTGCAATTTTCCTTCGTACTGCCCTAGAAGTCTGAGATGGAAGGCAACCATCAGTGAGAAAGGTCAAGATCTGATCATAATATGAAAATGGGATAGGTGGGTCTGCAGAATCTTCATTAATTGGTTCTGACACATAAATCGCGGGTGTCGTGTCATCTATGCCCACCGGAGCTTCACCGGAATCTAAGCGGGATAAGAAATCTACTAAGGCATGTGAACTGCCTGGCCGGTGAATGACCTCGTAGTCAAATTCCTGTAAGAGTAGCACCCATGTGCTAATCGACCACCTAGATATTGTTGCCGAACTAGATAGACAAGTGCAACATGATCTACATGAAATGTGAATTTACGGCCCAACAAGTAATGTCTGAATTTCTTGACTGAATATACTAGCCCTAGACATTCTCTTTCTGTTATAGAGTAATTCTTCTCAGCAGGAGCTAATCTTCGACTTGCATAATACACAGGTCTGAACCATTTATCAATTTGTTGCATCAACACACTTCCTATTGCTATATCTGAAGCATCAACAAATACATGAAATGGGTGATCCCAGTCCGGCGTCTGTAAGATAGGAACTTGTGTTAATAAATGCTTTAAACGATCAAATGCTATCTGGCATTCGTGGGTCCATTCAAATTGTCGAGGTGTCTTGGCGATTAGCTTGTTTAGTGGTATAGCCAAATGAGCAAGCCACCGTAAGTGTCTCCCATGCCACCGTACTTGGCCCATAAAGCGCATGACTTCTTTTGGAGTAACGGGCACCGGAGCTTCTAGTATTGCCGAAATTTTATTTGGATCTACTTGGATACCTTGTGCAGATACAATGTGGCCAAGTAACTTGTCACATGAAACCGCAAACACAAATTTGTTTGGGTTCAAGCAGAGTCTATACTCTCTGCATTTCTGAAAGCAGCACCGTAAATGGAACAGGTGTGCTATCATCTTACCAAAAATTGAAAAATCATCGAGATATACTTGCATAAAGGAGTGAGATAAGGAGAAAATATCTCCTGCATACATCTTTGAAATGTGCTTGGTGCGTTTCTCAATCCAAACCATATTACCGTACAAGCAAAGACACCCCAGTTGGTAACAAATGCAGTTTTTGGTATATCTTCTTCGGCCATTCTCACTTGGTTGTAGCCACTGTATCCATCTAGAAATGAATACATCTCGTGGCCTGCTACTCTATCAAGCATGGTATCCAAAAAGGGGATTGGAAAGGGATCCGATACGGTTGCTGCGTTTAATTTCTGGTAATCTACACAGATTCGCAATTGCTTGTTATTCTTTGGCACAATCACAATCAGAGAGATCCATTCAACATGCTCTACTGGCATGATGAATCCGACTTTTAATAATCTATCAAGTTCTGCCTTTACCTGAGATGCATAATGGGGATTCATCCGGTAGCTGGTTTGCTTTATCGGCCTTGCTTCTGGCTTCAGCATGACCCTGTGCTGGTAGATGCAAGGGTCCAATCCTTTCATGTCTTTGTAGTCCCATGCAAAGACGTCAGTGAATTCTCAGAGTAGCTGGATTAAACCTGCTTGAAATGTTTCCGATAAGTTTTGCTTTATCTTCACAGGACGCGGATGATCTTCATCTCCTAAATTGTAAGTGATCAACTGATCTTCAGGGACATAGAACTGTTGATGTTGCTCTGTGTCGTCTGTTGGTTTAAGAAGTTGCTGCAGTTCATCGTCATGTGTCGAAACAGTGTCTTCCTTCTTAGCCTCTTATGTGATGGGTATTACTGTACAGACTGAAGAGTTCCAATTATCTACAACGGATTGTAGATCAATAGCCCCTAAGGAAATTAAGTCAGCGTTATTCTTCAGAAATTCTTCTTCTTCATCATCTGACAATCCATCTAGCATATGGACTGGTTCAGCAAAATACGATCTAGCGTGTAGCTCCCAAGGTTGTATAGCATCTAATTTTACCATATATCTACGATTGGCATCTTTAAAATGTAAGCTCTTGTGCAGACCAGTCCTGTATTACCTTCGCATGCTTCAGCCAAGGTCGGCCGAAAAGAAGGTTGTAATCCAAAGTGGATTCCGACAGATCTAGTATAACAAAGGTCATTTTAAAGGTCGTACCTTGCAAAGTGATGGGTACATTCCGCACAAGTCCTACGGGATGGACTCTTGATTGATCTGCCATTCTGACAAAAAATTGAACTGGTTCGATTTCGGTCCATCCTAACCTTTTGCATAATGCGGCAGTCGCAATGTTAACACCAGAGCCTCCATCAATTAATACCTGCGTAATCTTATGATTCTTATACCATACTGTAATCAAGGGAACTGAATGATCAACCGTAGAATCAGGTTCCGGTTGAACTGCTGCTGTCGCTGGAATACAAGAAGGCACCGGACTAAACTGTTGTTGGAACTGTTGTCGAATTCCAGGTACTAATGCCAGTAGTTGGCCCAGAGGCAGAGTGATAGATGCCTTAGATAGGATTTCCCAGGCCTGTTGAGATTGATCGACAGGCTCCACTGATGTTGGAGTTGATGCCTCTGCTGATGCGAAGGTGTCTACGGTTGGTAATGTATCTGCTACTGATGATGTCCCCGCTGCTGACTCCCGTTGTTGTGTTCCTTCCTTTGTTAACGATGGCTGGGTTACCGGAATAGGCTCTGGGAAGACTGGTGGTTCTACTGTGGTCCATTGACTAGCCTTGTTGTACATTCTGTGTTGCTCACGTATCCCTGGTTCAAATATTTCTGCTGCCGGTTGCAGTTGTTTATCGGATCGGGTCTGGACTACAACAGCCTGTGTTTCCACCGATGTGATTTGTAGCATGTTGGCCATTGGATTTTGACGTTCCTTCTTCCTTTGATCATACTCAGCTGCATCCTTGCAAAATCTCCTAATATGTCCATACTCACCACAAAAATGGCAGCGCGGTGGTTGTAAATTGGGATTTTCCGGTAGTGGTCCATTCTGCCAGCGGTTTGCATTATAGTTGTTATTCCTCTGTCCTCGGTAATTTTGATATCCTTGCTGCTGGTTGTTTCTCATTTGTGGAGGCACATAATGGTTGGCTGGCTGTCCTTGTTCTTGGATAATTGCATTGACAGTCGCTGTTCCCTGTACTCTAGTGTTGTATGCGCAGTTTTCAGTGGTGTTTCCGGCAGTGTTGCAGATAGCGCAGAATGTCTGATTAAGTGCACAATTGGCACTAGTATGTCCTGAATTTTTGCATGTGATGCAGTATACTTGTTTGGTCATATCTTCGGCAACATTTTTGTTTGTTTTTAACCACTCCAGATCTTCTGTAAATCCGCCGACTTTGTTTTCCAGTTGCAGAGTCATTGCAATGACTGCATCGAGGGTCATAGCTCCAACATATCTTATGATCATGATCTGCTTAAGTTGTGGAGTCAAGCCATTGATGAACCACTGAGTGATAACGTCATCTGGTAAGTTAGCATGGGCCGGTGGTAGCTGCCTTAAGTGTGTTCTGAAGAGAGTAGCATACTCCTGTACGGTTTGATTTGCCTTCTGTCTGTTGTTCTGTAGATAGTCAAAAATTTCGGCTGGATTCTTTTTTAGCCTGTTTTCGCTACAGAAAAGCATCTCGGACTGCTTCGTAGGTGCCGAAGTGATTAATATCATATTTTGTAAGTCATCTAGCTGCTTCATTGACCAGTGTGGCTTGAAAGACAATAGCCTTATAGGCATGATCCGGTGGATGGTTGAGAACTGTGTAGCTTATCTCGAAAGTGCGTACGTGAGCATCCGGATCATCTCCTGGGAATCCACCAAACTTCGTGTACGTCACTCCTGTTGGAGTAGGCCTGGGTGGACATAACTATTGTTGTTGTTGTTGTTGTCTGCTCATCGTGAGTGTATTATACCTTCCTTCTGTATCTCGGGGCTGAATATCTGAAATATGGGAATCTGTATCATCGGCTGGCGGTGCGATGATCTTGCTTAATATGCTTCGAATCTCTGTTTCGAACTGCTTTCCTTCCTTCTTGATGTCCAGTGTATGGGAACTCGCTTCCAAGCGCGGTGGTTGGACTGAAGATTCAGCAAAAAATGCTAAACCGTCACCAAAAAACTGTGATTCTCTTACCGAAATATCACCGGAATGAACCGAAATTATGCCCGAATACGGTGTTTTTTTGCCTTCGCCGATTTCTTTGACTAGAGTGCTTCTAATCGTAGATAAATCTGAATCTTTTTCCAAGATTGTTAAACTAGTTTCCAACTGCGTCTTGGTAGGTTCTGGAATTACTATATCTTCGACAGACTGTGCCGAAATTGTATCGGAATGTACCAGAGGCGTAACACGTTCCACCGGAATATGACCGGAATCAGTTCTAATGTTCTTGACTTCCTTGTCAACTGGGTCAGACCTAGTTGTACTTTTACCTTCCAAAGTTGTCTTTAGTACATTAAGTACTCCAGACTGATGGTTCTTGGGGTACGTTTCACCGGATCGAGTAACCGGCATGTATCATCTTTTGTACTAATCGCGTAGTATTACTAACGAAACAGTTTGCAACAATCTGGTTCTGTTGCTACTTCCAATCGAACGATAATTTGGATGTTCGATTCTGACAGACGACTGGCAATTTTGATGCCACCTTCCCACAGACGGCGCCAAATGTTAAACGTAAAACAGTGTTTCACCGTAAAATGTGTTAAACTTTAAGTATCATTACTCACTGACCGAAAGGCGTTACCAGACCAGCATGGGTTCTTGGGAGTGGTAGGGGTTTGTTAGACAGAGGCCCTGTACTTATTTCCCAAATCTTCGTTACAACATCAAACGCATGAATACTCGTCTTAGCTCAGTTACTAGCATTGAGTGGACAAGACTTGCTTTCTATATTCCTGGGTACAGCACTTCTTCAGACTAACCTGCTATTGGAACAGAGCAGTACTCCAATCTACAGACTCACTAGTATGTAGTAAATCAACCAGAGTGAATACTATAGCTGACAGATTCACTCGTCACAACACTTTCCAGTGATCTCAAATAAAAGGTTCACGTATTACCGAAAGTACTAATCCTTCCTCGTATTCGTGGTCAACAGATCATAACACCAAATACAATGAATCCGATAAACAAACAGAACATACTTCAACAATGTATCAGGTTGCCTATTCAATTCACACAGTAATATAACTACTCAGACTGACTCATGGTACTTCAACAACTGAAGAACACATAGCACTACAATACGATAACAGTACTCAGACACACAATCCGTCACTCAAACACTCGTTACGGTGAACTTCAGTGTGAGCAGACGATGCAGAACTCAAAACTAACAATACTCAAAACTTCACAACAATGTAAACAATACTCTCACAAATGTTCAAGCGAACAAGCTGGCAATTCCAGAAAAAGAAACCGTCTCTCTGACCATTCTCCTTACATTGCTTTATATAGATTTTACAAAATGCGCGTACCAAATTTTCGCGCGTAATTCAAGAAACTCCGTTACATCTGGCATCCGTTACATCTGTCCCACTCCGGCGGCCGACTAACACCCCTGAGAGGTCATCAACTTGACTTCCTTCTTTTTTCGATGCATTCACCGTGAATGCAAAGTCGTTTCGAAACAGTTAGCCAAGAATGAGATTCTGAGGACTCGATTGTCGCACTTGCTCACCCTTCTCCTTCCGGTGATTCAAGCAGGGAAACCACCCCCAGCAAATATCCTTCTCTTACATGAGCAGTCTACTCAGATGCTGGAGGATGATGATGAAAAAGATCTTCTCCACTTCTTCCAGCGCAAGCACCGTTGCATCAGCCCATCTCAAAGTCAAGCGCAGGAATCAACTGTTGTACAAGAGGTTGAAACTTTTCATGATACAACAACGTCCTTACAGGTAGTATCTACATCCTCTTCTCCTAGTAAGCAGCAGGATCCAGGCGTTATTATGGAAGATGTATCTTAGATTTCACAGCGAGATGAAACAAAACAATCGGATGCTGAGACTGTGAAGGCGACAGTGGAAGATACCACTATCATTGTTTGTCATCCATCCTCTTCACAAGTAGCAGATGATCCAACAGACACGGCGCAACAACTGCAAAGTGCTGAAGTGGCCATTACCAAAATTGCTACTGTATCGTCACCACTCCAACAAGAAACAGGTATTGTCCTAGTGCAGACACCCCTTCTTCCCCTTCCTCCTCCAACCACACTTCTTGCTGCGGCCGATGCTTCTCCTTCCTCGCCTCCCAGTGCAATTCGTGAGACCTCGTCCAAAATTTTGTCTTCTCCCGATTACTCTCCACCCTCGCCTCCAAACCTCCTTTCTGCCCAACCATCACAGCCTCCTTCTTATATCCCCACCCCGGTTATGTTCACCGAATTGGCATCCATGGGCCAGTTCTTAATCCAGTTATCCCAACAATTACCTCTTCAAATGAAGACCGCAACATAGACCATTCGACAAGAGCTCCAGAGCAAAGTAGACCTCCTAGAAGCGGATATCGCACCCCTCCAAGAAGAACTTCTTGAAGCCAAAACCGATATTCACTCCCTACAAGTCCAAATTCAGCGATTGCAGGAATAGTTGACAAAGAAGGATCTGATTATTGCCAACAAGGACATCAAAATTAACGGATTGAAGCAAGAAGTTATGGATAAGCACGATGCTTTGACTGCGATAGCCAACGCGCTTCATAATACGAGAGATAAGCTCGGCATACTAGAAGAGGCTTCTCAGACGTTAGCTGCGAACGTTATAAACACTGAGAAAGAGCTTAAGCAGGTCACCGAGGAGGTGTTCCACAAAAGATGATCCTTGGAAGAAGAGATTGGCCGATATATTAAGTTGAAGAAGGAGAATGAAGCAATTCAAAAGGAAAGAGAAGACTTTTACAAGACAATGCAATTTCAATCTCAGGAACTGGAACGCCGGGAGAAGTAATTAGGCATTCAAGCTAATAGGTTGTCCAGGATTGATGCAGACATTGCCGAAATGAAATTGTGCAGAGATGTTGCTCTCACAAATGATTTCTATTTACAGGAAGCATTTTTGCAAACTTAGGCTCAGTCTTTGATAAGTCAAGTAATAGCTGCCAGTTCGGTTAGAACTCATGTCGAGTTAGTTGAGCCTCAATTTTTGAAGGATATGCTAGATTCCTTGAAGCAAAAGATTGCATGCACCTTTAAGTTATCCTGATCCATGTATGTACAGGGTATCATAGATGAATCTTAATCTTTGTATTTTTCCTTTTCGGGTTTGAGTCCACCGTGCGTGCCAATGTGAGCTGCCGAAATGTAACATGGAATGTAATATGAAACCCTGAAAATTTGCATGCATACCGAAAGGGTGTAGCGCAATAGTTGTAACTTTTGATTAATAAGGGAAGCGTGCGTAAACAGAAGGTATGTCGACAGACTGTGGTCTGGGCGAATGTCGGAAGTGGAGCGTAACGTAGTGTTCTGATTACTCTGAGCATTTATCTCTCTGTTAATTAAGTTCAGTGATTAATTAAGTTGTTGATGAAGTATTAAGTAATTGACATTGCGGTAAAGTGACGAGTTGCGCATTATCGCATATTGCGGCAAATAAGTTATAATGTGCAGAATCGTGAAGTAGTCGAATGAGTTAACCTTGAACATTAAGCGGTGTAGTAGTAATTGGAAGTGAGTGAGCAGATTTGGGAAAATACAAAGAGGACCTCTGTTTTACAGACCCCTAACCATCCCAAGAACTCTGAATCAATAACAGATTAAACAATAAGATTGACAGTATGCATTTATGCATATGCACATGCGTATGCATACACACATGCATATGCATGTGTGTATGCATATGCATGTATGTGTGTATGCATATGCATGTGTATGCATATGCATGTGTATGCATATGCATGTGTATGCATATGCATGTGTATGCATATGCATGTGTATGCATATGCATGTGTGTATGCATATGCATGTGTGTATGCATATGCATGTGTGTATGCATATGCACATGCATATGCATACACACATGCATATGCATGTGTATGCATATCCATGTGTATGCATATCCATGTATGTGTGTATGTTGCATGTGTGTATGCATATGCATGTGTGTATGCATATGCATGTGTGTATGCATATGCATGTTTGTATGCCTATGCATGTGTGAATGCATATGCATGTGTGTATGGATATGCATGTTTGTATGCATATGCATGTGTGTATGCATATGCATGTGTGTATGCATATGCATGTGTGTATGCATATGCATGTGTATGCATATGCATGTGTGTATGTGTGTTTGCATATGCATGCGTATGCATATGCATGTGTGTATGCATAAGCATTTGTGTATGCATATGCATTGTGTATGTGTGTATGCATATGCATGTGTGTATGTGTGTATGCATATGCACTTGTATGCATATGCATTTGTATCCATATGCATTTATGTATGTATATGCATTTGTGTATGCATATGCATTGTGTATGTGTGTATGCATATGCATGTGTGTATGTATATGCATGTGTGTATGCATATGCATGGATATGCATGTTTGTATGCATATGCATGTGTGTATGCATCCTTATGTGTGTATGCATATGCATGTGTGTATGGATATGCATGTGTGTATGCATATGCATGTTTGTATATATATGCAGGTGTGTATGGATATGCATGTGTGTATGAATATGCATGTGTATGCATATGCATGTGTGTATGCGTATGCATTTGTGTATGCATATGCATTGTGTATGCGTGTATGCATATGCATGTGTGTATGTGTGTATGCATATACATTTATGTATGTATATGCATTTTTGTATGCATATGCATTGTGTATGTGTGTATGCATATGCATGTGTATGTATATGCATATGCATGTGTGTATGTGTGTACATTTGTGTATGTGTATGTGTGTATTTGTGTATGCATATGCATGTGTGTATGCATGTGTGTATTTGTGTATGCATATGCATGTTTGTATGCATATGCATTTGTGTATGCATGTATGTGTGTATGCATATGCATGTGTGTTTATACATATGTGAGTGTGTATGTATATATATATGTCTCTCTCTCTATGTCAATCGAAAACAAAACAGTCACTTACATCGATGTAATTGTTTGCATCGTTGTCATCAAAATCCACTTGATGTTGTCCTTCGTCGAATTTGCAAAGACTTGATCGCAAAATCTCTTGCAAAACTAAAGAGAGAAGATATTAGAAAAGGAAAAACATAAAGAAAGAAAAAAGTGTGCTAAAGTATGTGCGATATACTTACCAAAACTTCAAATCTAGAAAGATAGAGGTGTACTTAGAGAGAGAGAGAGGGAGGGGGAGAGAGAGAGAGGGAGGGAGGGAGAGAGAGAGACAGAGAAACAAAGAGTGACAAACAGAGATATGTTGTTCATGCGCACAAAGTCGATAGTAGAAGATCTAGTTTCAAAACACCCAAAATGTCAAATTTTTGCTCTAGGGCCCGGTTAAAATAGGGCATCGGTATGAGCATTAGTAATTTCTAGTAATTTACCGATGCGCATACCGACACTCATACCGACACTCATACGATGCTCATACCGACGCAATTGTTCCAATGTGTCCATTGGCTAGTGAGTTTTCCAAAATGTTCCGAGGTTCATACCAATGCCGACACCTGACCATCGGTGTGCCAAACGTCGGTATACCCTTGATATGTTGTAGTGAAAATGGCTTCTAAGATCAAATTAGACTACTAAAGGCTCTTGCCTCTTTCTCTCTATGGTTAGCATGTGCTCCATTTTTATAGCCAATGAGCATGTGAAGAGGTCTGTGCCTTCTTCTTAACTCACCATTTTCAGTTTGTTTTCCCACTACATGCCACTTGCTTTAAAGCAGATATTGTATCTTTCAATCATCAATACTTTTGACTATATTTTTTCTCATTCTTAGATATATTCACCTTTAAGTTTACATTTGGTAAATTTATCCAAGCATAGCTCATATGAAAATGAGCCTGCACATTTATCTTTAACAAGTTTCTAGAGAGATTCTTATCTCAAAGGTGATTCTTTAATGAAACTTAGTTATGCCTCTCTCAGTGTGCACATATCCTATCTAGAAAATAAGTAGTTCATCTTATTGTGGAAGCTTGATACACCTCCTAGAATCTACTTGGAATAATCTAAAATGTTCTGAACAGCTCTAAGATTTTAATTCATGTACACAGAATCCTTGATTTTCACTCTAAAGGAACAAGTAGAAATTTACTTTCTGCATAGCCATGTCTGAGGTCTTAGGAAGGGTCTAATACACTTTTTCTCCAATTTGGAGGAGATATTCTCGATTAGGTTTCACTTCAAAAGTATTCAATACATCATATATAATTCCTCTTGATTTTATAAAATGCGTTAACACTAGTGTTGTACTCAGATACTTTGGTGTCTTGAAAAAGAGATATTATTTGATGAATATTCTAAATTGCTAGAAACATCCATTTATAAATATAACAATGGAACATGTTATCAAGGTTTAAATATCTCTAGAAAAATATAGTTTCAATTAAAGAAAAGAAAACATTAAGATTTACTCACTGATTTTATAATGCTAATTTAAGTACTTACACAAAAATTGGAGTGATGTCAATTATTGGTGATCTTTTTATCAAAATCATGGTCTACCCATTTTTAGATTCGTAAATGCAATAAAATTTGTTATTATTTGTACTTAAACACTCCTCTATGCATAGTTAAAATTTTTTAATCATTTTACTAGGTTTTTGGAATGAAATGTATCTCATGTGTGCCATGCAAGTGTTATCATCTATGAATTATTTTGCAAAGTGATGGTATGAATATGAATCGTGTTTCTTTTGTCAAAATACTATTTGAGTTTCTTAAATCTAAAAATATGTTTTTTTACAAGCTTAGGACTCAAATTTGTATGTCATTCCTTCAAGTTAAACAACACTTATGTTTTCCTATGCTAAGAACGAGTCATTTGAGGAGTAAATATTGCATATGCTACATGATTAAATCTAATATGCTAGATTTTTCTACATAAAGTAGTCTACAATGTTTATAGAACTATTTTGATTGATATCATATATCTTATATGATTCAGAAAGACATTTATTTTAGGATGAAATTTTTTTCTTGGAAGATTGGAATACGACTATTCAATGAAATATTGAGATGGTGTGGTATGTGAGATGGGTACATTAATTATTGTTTCGAATATAGGTAGCATATTTTTATGATACTAACTGATGGTTCTTGAAATAAAACATGAGGCATTTTAGTGTTTTTATGCATCAATATAATATAAAAGGCTCTTACAGTGTATAAGTATATAATGAACACCCTAAATTGTATTGTATATTTCTTATTATAAAAATTCTTTTTCTAATTTCTATAACTTGTGTAAGATGATTAGGTGACTTTCAAATTACAATATAAAAATTATTTATTTCATCTTAATGTCAACTTCTTTGATCCCCTTAACGGTTGTGTTTTACGAGCTCTAAATATGCGTAACATTGACTATCACTATGTGCGAAAGTTACTCATGTACACTCTCTCTCTCTCTCTTTGTGACGGTTACAAATAAGAAGCACCAAAATGCAAAATGGTGACGGTTACAAAAGCAAAACTCGGAAGACAAGTCCCGCTTCAAAGCCGAGAGCTGCGCTATTTTATTGGGCTTCAAAGAAGTCAGCACATAGGATCATGTTAACCAACTCATTTATAGTGTCGATTTTGTCGATTATGTTGCATGCAGCTGCTTTCGATGGCTTTACGTAAGCGCGATTATGCTGTTCGTATTCGTATGCTTTACATAAGCGCGATTATGTGTGTGTGCGCACGTTGGGGGTTGTCTGGATACAGAAGATACGAGAAGGCTAACGAGAATCATTCTTTGAAACTTTGCAGGTACAGAAGCAGAGCCATGCCCCTCTCCGTGTTATCCGGTTAATAGTAAGAGGAGTAGATAGCAAGGAAATCTAAGAGGAGTAGGTAGTAAGGAAGATCATAAATGCCATCAGGGCTGATGACAAATGGGAGTCTTTTACCATAGCAATGGACCTATATATGGACATCTAGATACCTCACCTCAATACTTTATGGAGCAACTCTTCACACATGAGACAAAGCTCAACAAGAATGGAGATGCGTCTATCGTTAATCGATCTTTTGCCCTTTACACAGATAAAAGTAAGAGTAAAGATAAAGGAAAAGGTAAGAAGAATGAAGAAGATGCAAGTACCACTCAAGTGAATTTCAGACATAGAGGAAGAGGTACTAGAGGAAGGGGCGGAGGAGGAAAGCAAGACACGGTGGACCATACAGTTCTTTACCTTACAACATTTGTGGCTTGAACAATCATACCACATATGAATGCTTTAGGAACACAACGAATCAGAGAGCAAGAGGCTTCCACAGATGAAGATTTGGACAATCAAGAGACAAGTTCAATAATAGAGGAAACAACCACCATCCCTCCTCTCATTGGTCCATTTCTAATCACTCCAATATATTAATTTAGATCACTACAATAATTTGGAGTTTCATTATTAAAATTGTGTCCAAAACAAATGAGTTTTGAGTACAAAGCACCTTGTGAAAACTTCTATTTATGGAAGAAGGCACTCAATGTTTTACTTAGAGATAAGAGCATGTTAGCAATCGATGTAAGATCTTTTTCACAATTTCAAATGAAGTGTTATGTCAATCCGGGAAGACGTGAGGATGGTATGATGACCTTGAGCAAGTGAAGGCACAAGTGCATGAGTGCGAAGCACGCTAACATGCACACACATACACACACACGTGCACACAAGGCAAGACTAATAGTGAGAAGCAATGGAGTCCTTTAGATTACTTTCAAAAAGATCATACAAGTTTAGATCAATTACAAGGTAACCTCAAAAATGAGCTCTCTAGCTCTATTTATAGTTTTTGACTAGGTTTTGGCACTGTCCAGACCTAGTGTCCGGCCTAGTTAAAAATTAGGTTCCAGGGCCTATTTGAGAGCTTAAACGGAGTCTAAAAAATATGAAAATTGATATGTAGGTACTTCTAAAGCTCCTCAAGCTCAAGGACTCCTTGGCTTGCACAAAATGGAGCTACAAAAATATGAAATAATGATAAGAATGATTGTTAGTGATAAGAATCACTGTTCTAAAGATGTTGCCAGATTTACATCGACTGCTTTGTCTACTTAATCCTTCGCTTTGCTCTGACTCTCTCCGCTGGCTTCCTTGTCTCCTCAGTCCTTGGGTGCCCATACTCCTCTCAACACCCCCCCCTCTCTCGCGTCTGTCGTCCCTGACAGACTCTTGTTGCTGGGAGTGCTGGATGTAATAGTCCACCACATGAGTGTCAAGCTGATGTTCTTGTATGCGTAGTCCTTTGGCCAAATCTCTCATCATACGATCCCAATCAATTGGTCCTGGAATGTCCGGATGTGGCAAACGTAACTGATCTGCATGGATGGCTTGTTCTACTGCGAATAGATGTAGCAAATGTGTTGGTCTGGGAATGAAAATTTCCGAATGATATTCCCTGAATCCCGTAGAGAACATTTCCTCAAATGTCTGCTTGAAGCATGCAGGTAAGTACTTTATGCGTGCATGCCAGGCAAAGATTATATTGACCGAGGGAGTCTGGCTCATGTCGTAGACTAAATCCTTGTTACCTTGAGAGAATCCAGGGGCAGAGATGTATGGAGCTTGTACACAATGGTCATGAGCTCGAATATTTTCATACACATTTTTGCTGCTATGTCGGGTACATTATTTAGACGTGTAGACCAGTGCCGAATTGTTGATATCATGTAGGCTACGGTTGGGGTCCCTCGAGGTGGGGCAAAATATGGATAGTTGACCCATGCCGAGCATTTATTATTGTTGCGTACCTTGATTGCAAATGCTTGCCAGGATCTGTGACGTACCATTGGGCAATAGCATGGATTATACTTGATATATAGTGGCATGGTTGCCCAGGTGCTCATCATCTGAGGGTAATCGGTTAGTAGACGTGCACGCCAATTAGGTTGGAAGATCGAGCCAGCACGTGCATCTGCCGGTAAGTCCTCTGGCTCAAATTGAGTGGCGAATGTGGGCTCCTTCCCTGTATGCCTTTTAACTTCTGCATTATTATCATGTAGCAAGACAAAGTAAGGCATGTATTGCGGTTCTGATGTTGTGATCAACCGTTGGTGGGATAGGTTCTGAAAGTAAGAAGATCAAAGGACAGTTTCTTCCAGATTTGTAAGAGATTGAATTTGCACGGCAACACCATCATCATGTGTCTTTCCCACTTTCTCGATCCTTTTAACCCAATCGGGAACTCCAATTTCTAAAGTGTCCTATCCTTCCTCTGTTACCCGACCGCCGGGTGTTGGCATCGACTCGTACGGCTCTTCATAACTGTCATCGACGGGGATTTCCACAACTGTTTCAGGTTCTGGTTCTTCAGTTGGCGAGGGTGGCCTTTCATATGGTAAGAGACGTGCTTGGAGTTCCGCCACCTGTTTCCGGAGGGTCTCTAATTCTTCTGTAGAGTGTTGCAAGGTTATTGGCTCCTGTTGAGCTGTGGGGGCACTGGCTATCTGCTTCTTTAGATCCGCACATTCAGCCTCTAACTTTTCATATGACTCCAAGAAATTTGCATGCTCCTCGAGTAAGATGCGAATGTCTTCTAATGGGACTGCTCTATACTTGGTAGGGCTAATGGTTGCTCCTGCAGTCCCCTCCATAGCTGCTTCAAAGTTGTTTTGGTTTTGTTGTTGAAGCCACTTGTTCTCTTCTAGGGCTGCTGCCATATGCTTTCTTAATAGCCGAAGATTGCGTCTAAGTGTAGCATTGGATATCATTTGCGCATGGAGCACAGTTTCCAGTTCCTTGACTGCTGTATCATCCACCGTCGATATTTTTGATTCCAATTCTAAGTGAGCTTGCTGTAAAGTGGTATGTTCGGTTAGGAGCGTTTGGTAATCAGCTTCTAAAGTGTTAACTCTAGCTTGTAGGCGCCGAGATTCTGCCTGGAGGGCAGTAGTGTGTTCTTCCAATTGATGGTATTCTTGTTGTAGTTGATGTGCACACTGAAGTAATGTATTGAACGTGCTATTTACATTATGAGATGCAAGGGGAAAAGTTTGGAATGCAGGGGAGGTGGGAATGGGAAGGGAGGTAGTGAATGCTGTGTCTACCAATGATGTGTTGAGTGGTGAGGTGGGGGGTAGTGGAGGGGGAGATGGTGGAATTGTGGGGAGAGGTGCGGTGGTTGGTGAAATGTCCATTGGGTCAGACAAGGTGGTGTGTACAGGGGCTACCATGTAGGTCGGTATGGTAGGTGAAGTGAGTGTGGTGTTTGTGTAGATTGATGTCGTTGCGAATATGTGGGGAATGTGCCTCTGATACATTGGAGTGCGGATGAACTGCTCCACAAAGGACGGGAATTGGGGTGGTGAGGTTAGGTTGAATGAGGCGTAGGGGGCAGATGGGAAGTGAGGGTCATGGAATGGAGGTACCCGTATTGGGGGATAGGCTGGGAAACACATGGTGCCTTTTGTGGGTGCAGGGTTTCCAACCACACTTGGAATTATGGGATGGCCAATTATGGGTTCGGAGGACAAAAGGCTTGAAGTGTACAAGGGATTGGTGATGGAAGAGAAGAGGGTGTCTTGTGAGGTGGGTTCTCGAAATGAGAATGATGTGAATGAGGTTGGGTTATAAGTGAAGGTAGAGGTGATGGCTGCTGTTTCTTCCATGGTGGGAGGTGGTGGTGGGGGTGGAGAGGGTGGTGATGGGGGGTGTTGGGGTGAGATGGGTGATGTCTGAACGAAGGTTTCAGCAGAGAGGTCAATGGTGGTGGTGGGGGTAGCTGTGGTTTCAATGGTTACTTCTTGTTCTGTGACGGGTATCTTGATAGTCTTACCTGCTCGTGGTAATGTGTCAACTCTGCGTTTGTCATACCTCACGGATTGGCGGACTGCTGTGTGGACAGACTTCGGAACTCCTAAAGATTATGACACTAATTTGAGGGTTTCAATAAAATGTTGATCCACCCCATCGTTTGATAGCATTTCTTGCATCAAAGCTTGGCCTGACACAAGAGAGAGTTGATGCCTTTCTTGTACTGCTTTGATTGTATCGTATAACCTTTGTAGCTGAGCTGTGTATGCAGGTGCACCTACAAGTTCTGGCACTTCTTGTTGCTCATCTTGATGCTCCTGATCATAATCCTCCTCATCTTCCTCCTGTTCTTCATCTTCATCATCCTCTTCATCCACTTCAACTGTGGTGACAGGTACTTGGGAGGTTGTCGCCTGCGGTTGAACATTCTCCACTTGTTGATCCTCTTCTGCCTCTAGCTCTACATCTTGTAGCAATTGTTCGAAGTCTTCATTCATGAGTTCTTCCAAGGGTGCGCCACCGGGAAATTCAAGATCGGTTGGGACAGGAGGAAATATCAAGTTAGGGCCATTGGTGCTACGTCTTGGAAGTCGTAGTGTGAATAGCCGAACTCTTCGAGGTGGAGGGGTAACGTCTAGTGTTAGGGTGGCTCCACGTGGTTGAGCACAAGGGACTTGGACAGTACCTCTCATCTTCTTAGAAGGGGGTCCAGTGGATGTCCTCCCTCTAAACTGCTCTACACGATTCCACATCAGGGCCCGTTGAATAGGGATGTCATAAGCCAAACACCTATAAATGATTCTTGTCAGAGCACGCCATCCATATAAAACCTGTTTCCGCGGCCATCGTTTGTGGGCTAGGTGTATCTGATCAATTATCCAGTGGGGTAAGTTGATGGTGAGGCTCTGTGTCTCTGCCAAATACAAACTAAACCAAATCTTTTTGGGCGGCATGGTGAATCTATCTTGGGTAGGAAAAGCAAAGTGTTGCATGCACATGCAAAGGTGTATTGCAATATTAGGCGTCATGGACACCATGTCCTTGAGTTTGGTGAGGCTTCGATTCTTCATGTAATCAGGCACTAGGGTCTCCTTCTCTGTAGGAATATGCATTCCATGCATATCTAGGGCCTCTCTCACCAAGCTGTTGGATAACCTAAACCTCTTGAGCTCATTTCCTTTTGTTAGAGATGGGATCACAAATGAGCTTGCACCTTTTGGGTTCTTGTTTGGAGTCAAGGTGTTGACGAGATAGTAGCATCGCATGAAGTCAGGCTTTGGGAGCCGTGCACTGAAATATGCATCCAATCCTGCCTTCTCCCATACCGAACGTAGACCTTCTGCATTTTGTAACTTCTCGAATTCTCTTGTAAAGAAATGGTATTTACCTTGCTTCCCATTGAAGTCCAACTCTGATTCCCATAGGTATGTTCCCTCTCCCAAGGGTCCTGCCACTTCACCAAACCAGTGGGAAGCTTTTCCTACGGGCATGGTATGGCCACTGGGAGGGTCCGCAATAGGTATGATTTTGATGGCCTGCAATTCTTCTGGTCTTTCATTTGTCTCAGGCAAAACAGGTAAACTGTCTAAGTCCACCACTTGCTGGCTCGTTCCTGTTTGAGAGCTTTTTCCCGCAGCGTCAGCCATGTTGCGGAAATTACTGCCGATCTGTGAGAATATAGAAACAGGTGTTAACATTGTAAAGGACAGGATAGAACCGTTTTTGTCCCCATTACAACATTAACATGAGGTTCGGGAGAGATTAGTAGGTTATTAAGTGCTCGGTGTATGTGTGTGTAGTTAGGAAGTGGGTAGACCTAGGAGCTAAGTGGAATGATGTAGTGTGAGAGTGACGTAGTTAGTAGGTGGGCATGGATTTACAACGGGGGTCCGGGGTGTATTACAAGTTTTAGGTTGCCAAATGCGATTGATGGGTTTTGATCTTGAATGTGTGGAGACTTTGGAGAGTTTGATAGGAGTATCTACTTGAAAATGAGGCTTTTTAGCGACCCATTTACAAGTGATTCTACTTGTGCTCATGGAAGAACATGTGTCCGTGCGTGATGTATAAGAATGGGCATCGGATGTTAGAGTGAGTGAAACATGTTGTACCGGATGTGGCCTCGGTGTAGCTATTTGAGCCTGCAAGCAAGCCTTAGGCACCCAAATTTGTCGTGATTGTGGGCTAGCCTTCATTGACTTCTCGGGTACCCAAATAGACTTCACTTTTGCAGAAGAATTGATGAAAGACTTCTTATTAGTGTTGTGTTGTTGATTACTAATAAGAGGCTTGGGCCGCGGGGTTGGCGTGGTTACAACAAGGTGTTCGCTTTTCCGCACCCACACTTGTTTCAACGACCGAGACATTCTGCTTTGCACGTGTTTTTGGCCTCCAGTATAGGTAGTACTCTGCTTGTTCTGTATTTGATCTGCCTTTGGTTGCTGCATCCCTCTGGCCTTTGGAAAAGAAGGGAGTGCCGTCTTATCCTTGATTCCGTTGTTGAGACAATCCTCTTTCTGCATCATATAGTTTTGGACAAGAATAGCATTGTCAACTTCATGTGCGCCCCTGGAAGGACCAGGAGTTCGTGCCTTACCTAGTTCTTTGAGTGCCTCATTTTCTAATTCAACCGTAATTCGACTCTGATTTACCCATACCTGAAGAAGTCCACTTCTTAGGTTTAGGTTGACTGCATGATCATAGATCCAATCTTGACCCAAGACAAGAGGCTCAGTGAGGTCCTCATCTTGACACACTAGTACTTTGACTGTCATTGCTTCGTCTTGAATATAGAGGGGAAGTTCCACCTCGCCCATGCAAGGAGTTTCCACACCTCCCAATCCTATGAGATATGCTTCTATAGGATTGATGGTTAATTTCAACTTTTGACAGTACGAAACTTTAACAGCACTAGTGGCTACACCTGAGTCAATCAAGGCTCTTACAGTCCTTGCACCCTTTCCTTGTCCTATCTCTAAGGTTATAAAAGGACGTCGATCAATTATCCTTTGAGCGCTGACATCTAAAACTTCACACATAGCCACATGATATGCTTGATCTGCATATGCATCTGGCCTAGGTTGCTCCCTACCCTGTCTTCTCAACTTCATTCTCTGGATGCGTTCTAATGCTTCTGCTTGAGCTTCTTCTTGAATTCGTCTTTCTTCTTCTTTGCGTTTCTTAGCAGTGTTGAGTCGATGTAGCATATCTTTCGTTAGAGGTTCCTGATATAACTTGACTCTGCATCCGCTTATGTAGCTCGGGAGAATATCGCCTTCTTATGTGGCTAGTTGCACTGCTCCACTTGTTGAGATTCTATTAATGATCATGGGTCCATAGCCACGCTTCTCTAATTTTCTCGCATGTTGCTTCAATGTGTAGACTAAAACTAAGTCTCCAGCCTTCAAGCCTTTATCCTTCACGTGGGCATCAAAGTATGCCTTTTGTCTTTTCTTAGCTGCATATATTCCCGCTGCCGCTCTTAGTCTTGTTTCACCTAGTCGTTCTAGATCAAAAATCCTCGAAGAGAGTTCATGACCCGTCCACTCGTGCTTATGTGCTACCTTCAATGTAGGTATCAAGAAGTCCAATGGTAGCACTGCATTTTGACCGAATACCATCTGAAAGGGTGTGGCTTGGAGTACCGTTTTATAGGCAACTCGGTATGCCCAAACAGCATGGTGTAGCTGTTTGTCCCAATCAGAGCGTTTATTGTTCACTAATTTCGTCAGTACATTGCATAGGATCTTATTGGTGCTCTCAGCCTGGCCATTAGCTTGAGGGTGATAGGGGGCAGACTTCTTATGCACTACCAAGAATTCTTGGAGCAGATTTTCAATAACTTCATTCAAGAAGTGAGTGCCTCTATCACTAACTAGCTCTATAGGTAGCCCATATCTAGTGAACACATTCTCAAATAAAAACTTAGCTGTTGTTTGAGCATCGTTCTTCGTTGTGGCTTTTACTTCTACCCATTTGGTTAGATAATCCGTGGCAACAATGATATACTCAGCATGGGAACCCTTAGCTGGGGGATTAATAGGACCTACAAAGTCTATTCCCCACTTAGAGAATGCACGTCCACCCATCATAGGTTTCAGTGGCATCTCATCTTTGCGTATAGGATACTGAGTTCTCTGACAAACATCACACCGTTTCACATAGGTATGTGCATCCATGTGAAGGGTCGGCCACCAGAAGCCCGCAAATAGTATTGCCTTGATCACCCGATTTGGTCCAAAGTGTCCTCCTGCTACACCTTGGTGAGCAGTTTCCAAGATCTTGAGATATTCACTCTCATGGACACATAGTCTCAGGTAACCATCTTTACCATGCTTGTATAGATTATCACCAACGAGTGAGTAATCCATGGCTTCTTGTTCTAAACTCCTTTTCCTAGCCAGAATCATGTCTGGAGGGAATGTTTTCGTCCTCAGGAAGGATACTAGTGGTTCACTCCAATCTGGCACTATGGACACCTGATAAAGAGTGGCATGTTCCACAGGTGGTTTAGTGCAGCAGATTGGGCATTGCTTGCACAACTTCTGGGCATCAGCTTCCATAGTCGGCCAATGCACTCCGAGTCTCTTTAGTGTCTGTAGGGTTCGTTGCTTTGAGTAGTGTTGCTCTAATGCACCTACATGTGCTAATTGCAACCATTTAGCGTACTCATCCTCTTCCACACAACACGCCAAAATCCCTTGATCTGTGTGCTTGTACATACTTCCTGCCATGATGTGATACTTTTGGGCTTTTACTACCTCTCTATCCTGTGTGTTTATTACTGGATGGTTAGGCCCGTATGTCAATACTGGCACCAATGGCTTAGCCCACTGCGGCACCACTTCCAAATTAAACAAGTAAGCATCAGGAAGGTCATCTGACACTCCTTGTGGGGCTTCTCCCGATGTGAGCCTAGATAGATGATCTGCTCTCAAATGAGTCTTCCCTTTCCTTACCACAACCTCGAAATCATATTCCATTAGCAAGAGAAACCATCTTACTAATCTTCCTGTATTGCATGGCTTGTTTACGAGATATAGCAGTGCCTGATGGTCAGTAAAAAATTTAAACTTATTTGCAAGCAAATAATGTCTAAACTTTTTAACCGCATACACCATGCCTAATCCTTCTCTCTCCGTAGTGGTATAATTTCGTTCAAGTGCATTCAATTGTCTACTAGCATAGGCAATTGGAAGATCCATATTACCTTCACTGGTAGGTTGTGCGAGTACACATCCAATAGCATAATTGGATGCATCCACATGAACATGAAAGGGTTTATTCCAATCTGGTGTAGTCAAGATTGGGGCTGAACAAAATCGCCGTTTAAGCTCATTGAAGGAATTCTCACATTCATTAGTCCACTCAAAGTTAGTCAAAAGTCCATACAGAGGCTTTGCTATGATGGCATACATGTGTATAAACCGTCGGTAATAACCACAATGCCCCATGAAAGCTTGTACTTCCTCGATATTCTTTGGCCTAGGTAACTCGGCTATGGCTCTCACTTTCTCTTCATCAGTGGATATGCCATTCTTTGACACTATGTGTCCTAGAATCTTGCCTTGCTTGACCATAAAAACACACTTTTCTGGGTTCAGGTAGACTTGATATTCTCTACATTTGTCAAAGATTTGTCTGAGTTCAGGAATTTGGGTTTGTCTAATGTTGGAATGAGCACAAAGATCATCAACATAGACTTCTAAGTTCTTCCTCAAGAACTCTTTAAATACATGACACATCAGCCTTTGGAAGGTTGCAAGAGCATTGGTAAGCCCAAATGGCATTATCCTAAAGGCAAATATGCCCCACTCCGTGGCAAAAGCCATTTTATGCTGATCTTCTGGGGCTATGGCTACTTGATTGTAGCCTGAAAATCCATCAAGGAAGCTGTACACTTCCTTGCCTGCTACTCTTTCTAAGAGATGTTCCGTGATAGGAAGCGGATAGTTATCTCGAATAGTGGCTGCATTAACCTTTTTCAGGTTAATGCACACCCGTAACTTTCCATTCTTCTTGGGCACCACTACAATGGGGGATGTTGGTGCATGCCAATCATCAATTGAAGGTTTATAAAGAAATGAAGTCAAGAAATTAAGAAGAGAACAAATTCAGAAGTTTGAAGGAAGGACATACTCAGAAATTCAAAGCTATGTACACATATGTACATTAGTTCAGATATAGGTTACTCACACTTTTGATTAGTCATAAGTTTGTACATATTTGCCTATAAATGTTTTGGAAAAAGTCGGGCATGTAGAATAGAGAATAGGAAGAGAGAAATCAGATGTAGAAAGTGTCATTGGACACATGAAAAGTTAGTTGAGTTACTTCTTCAAACAGTTGTAACTTTTCTGAGTAATCGAAGAAAATCTTGCGCCCGATGTTTCGATGTCTTCTACTTCTGTAGTTAATCTTTTGAGAAATCCCTCTGAACATATCTAAGTCCATAGTTAATCAATCTATGGCTAGAATTTGAGAGTCTAATTGTAATCAGGCTAAGAGAATTTTGCATAGGAACATTCATATATGTGAAATGTTCTAAGTGTCTTCTGAAACAGGCGCAGATTTCGTGATCAAAGAAATGATCAGTTCTCAGCACATAGTGTAAAGTTTTACACAAGTGATAGCTTAAAATTTAAGTTGAGAGATAAGCCACTTATGGCTAAAAGAATTTCATCAAACGGGATATAGTTTGGGAGAACCATTGCTAAGAAGTTGTAGGTGTTAAAGTCGCTAGTGTAGAGAGGCAGTTTCAGACACAGGTAAGTTGTTTGAGTTAATTCTCAGATTATACTCAATCATTTTGAGAGATTTAAGTTGGAGGAGTTGCAGAAACTCCACGCAATATATCATACAAAGTTTTATCAAAAACTTTACATGAATGATTAGTCAATGAGTGATTAATCTGCAGCAGACTTTTCAGAGAAGTGATTTCTTCACAGTTAATCAATTTCTTGGTAATGTGATAGTGGATTTCCAAAATTCTGTGGAGTCTAAAGTTATTCTTGGTCTAGAGGTGGTCTAATACCAAGGATAGCTTGTTCTTTTGGAGATTAACACTCTCCATCAGTGGTATCAGAGCAGGTTGTGTCAAAATTAAGGAAAGGAAGACTCCGACTGCTGCAAATATACAAATTCTACATCTCGAAGGTTCAGAAGGATAAAGTGTGAAGAAAGATTGAAGGGAGACACGCAAAGATTATCAAAAGAATCAGAAGAAGCAACATTCAAAGTTAAGGTACATTTATTTCTTGTAAAGGCTAAAACTTTGAGACTACAGGTGAAGCAAGGATGGGAGATAGTCTCCAAATTGAAAAGTTGGATAGAGAGAACTATCCAGCTTGGTCTATGAGAATGGAAGCTCATCTGATGAGTAAAGATTTGATAGCATACATTACAGGTGAAGAAGAGAAGCCTCAGTTCAGAGATCCTAGTGTTCCAACTAGGGAAGAATTGTCAGATTTAAAGAATTGGATGAAGAAGGATGCTCAAGCAAGGAGCATAATCTACATGGCAGTCAATGACTATTTGCTTCCTCACATTAGAGGACTTGAAAGTGCATGTGACATTTGGAATGCTTTGGAAGAGCATTTCCAAAACACAACCAAATCAAGGAAGGCTTCACTATGGGCATAATTTACTACTTTCAAGAAGAAGGCTTCACAATCAATTTCTGATTATGTGACAAAGATGAAGGACATTGCAGATTCTTTAGGTGCAGTGGATGAAGATATTGAAGAAGATAAATTGGTAAGACAGATTATCACAGGGCTAAGAGGAGATGAGAAGTGGAAGCCTTTTATTTTGTCTACAGAACTTTCATTAGATCACTTCACTCCTGATTTGAATCAATTGTTAGGTCATATGCTAACTTTTGAGAATGATATCAAAGGAGATGTTGATAAGAGTGCAGGTCATGCAATGTACTCTAAAGACAAGAAGAAAGCTAACAAAGGAAAGCAACAATCAGGTGAAGAAGAAGGTACTTCAAACCAAGCAAATTTCATAAGAGGAAAAGGAAATGGCAGAAGTAGAGGAAGAGGCAGAAACAACAAAGATAATGCAAGAGCTTGTTGGATATGTGGTAAGACCAATAATCTATCTCATGATTGTTAGCACAATAATTAGAACAATGGTAATTATCAGAACTTTAATCAAAGAGCAAGAGGTGGTAGATTTCAGAGAGGAAACTTCAGAGGTAGAGGTGGTAGGAATTCTTTTGGAAGAGGTGGAGGAAGAAGTTTCCAAAATCAATCCTATAATAACACCTATTACAACTATGCATCAGATCAGAAGGAGGATTCGACTCTCATTATGAATGCAACATGTGAAACCTCACATGAGGACATGAGAGTGTTCTATATTGATTCAGGATGTAGTAATCATTTAAGTGGAAATATTGCTTTGATGACTGATCTAGATCATAATGCAATTAACCATACAGTTCAGACAGGTGATAATACAAAGCATAAGGTAAAGTCAATTGGTTCAGTCAAAGCTAAAGATGGGAGCACTCTTCTGAGTAAGGTTCTTTATGTTCCCACAATTCCAAAGAATTTGATCAGTGTAGGTCAAATTGTGGAAAAAGGATATGAGGTAAGGTTTACCAATGATGGAGTCTATGTTGAAGACCCTAGTCAAGGGTATAAACAGGTTGTTATAGGAAAGAAGGAAGGGAGGCTTTTCACATTGAAGGTACAAGAAAATGTTGGACATGCTATGTTCACATATGGAGAGCAAAAGGTGTCAGAATTGGATCTTTGGCACAAAAGACTTGGACACTTCAATGAAAGAGGTATCAAAGACATGATTAATAATGGTTCAGTGCTTGGATTGCCTAATGTTGCAGGTCAACATATGACATACAGATGTGAGGCATGTCAATTAGGTAAGGCCCATAAGCAATCTTATTCCAAGCATGGGTTTATGTATTCAGAAAGACTTGAGTTGGTGCATACAGATGTGTGGGGTCCTTCAAAGGACTTTAGTATAAATGGTTCAAGATATTATGTCATATATGTTGATGATGCTACCAGATGGATCACAATTTATGTGATTAAAGAAAAGTCAGAAGTGTTTAATACATTTAAACACTATCATGTATATGCAGAAAGAATTACAGGTCAAAAATTGAAGAGACTAAGGCCAGATGGAGGGGGAGAGTATTTTTCAAATGAATTCAATGATTACTTGTGGAATGCAGGTATAAAGAGAGAAGTTACTTGCAGGTACTCTCCTCAACAAAATGGGGTAGCAGAAAGAAGAAATAGGACACTTGTTGAATTTGCAAGGTCCATGATGAAAGAGAAGAATTGCCCAAATTATTTGTGGGCTGAAGCTGTTAATACAGCTACATATTTGGTTAATAGATTGCCTTGTAAAGCTTTGCAAGGTATGACACCATATGAAGCTTGGTGGGGTAAGAGACCTACCTTGGATCATTGCAGAATATTTGGATGCTTGGCATATGCATATGTGCCATCTCAATTGAGGCATAAGTTGGAGCCTAAGGCAGAAAAGTATGTATTCATTGGTTATGATGATAAGCAAATGGGATACAGGTTGTGGAGTCCATCCACAAAGCAATTCCTTGTATCCAAGGATGTTACATTTGATGAGCAAGGTACTTGGTATGTAGGTAAATATAATATACATGCAGATGTTGAAGAAGTAGTGGATCAAAGGAAAGGTAAAGCAAAGATTCAATTACTTGATGAAAATGAGAATAATGAAGTACAGGTTGAAGTTGAAGAGAGGCCAAGATTTGATCCAGAATGTGATGAACCAGAGACTTCAAAAAGTGCAGAAGTTAGGAGGTCATCTAGGCACAAATGGCAACCCACAAGGTATAGCTATGACACCTCATTCTTGACTACTAAAGATTATGCTTATTTGGTAAAAGCAGATGAAGATCTATCTACATATGATGAAGCCAAAGGCAAGAGAAATTGGGAAGAAGCCATGCAAGAGGAGTATGATGCATTGATAGAGAATCAGACTTGGGATCTGGTTCCTAAACCTAATAGCCAGAAAATTATTGGATGTAAGTGGGTTTACAAAACAAAAAGATTTGCAGATGGAAGTGTGTCTAGGTACAAAGCCAGACTTGTTGTGAAAGGATATGCACAGACATATGGAGTGGACTATGATGAGACCTATAGTCCTGTGGCAAAAATGACAACCATCAGAACTCTTATAGCAATTGCTGCTTGCAAAGGTTGGAAGTTATCTCAATTAGATGTTAAAAATGCTTTTTTGAATGGTTACATTTCAGATGAAGTTTACATGGAGCAACCAGATGGGTTCAAAGATCAAGTGAGTCCAAATTATGTGTGTAAGCTCAAGAGAGCTTTGTATGGATTAAAGCAGGCCCCAAGGGCATGGATTTATAGGCTTGTAAAGTTCTTGAAGGAACTTGGATTTCAAGCATCAAAGGCAGATAGTAGCTTGCTAGTCAAAGCAAGTGAAGATGGATTTATTTATGTTTGTATTTATGTTGATGACATAATACTTACAGGAACAGATGATAAAGGAATACAAATGATCAAGAAGCAGATGGAGAAAGAGTCCAAAATCAGTGATTTGGGGAACTTGTCATTCTTCTTGGGAATGGAGATTTTATATACTCAACATGGAGTATATGTGACCCAAGAAAGGTATCTTAAAAATTTGCTAACCAAATTTAAAATGGAAGATTGCAGGGTTGCACCTACACCATTGGAAGTGAACCATAAATTGTCTAGATTTGGAGGAGAAGAATTCAGAGACATGAAGCTCTATCAAAGTTTGGTTGGTAGCTTGATTTATGCTACATTAACAAGGCCTGATTTATCATATGCAGTTGGTGTGCTTTCACAATTCATGCATTGTCCCAGAAAGGAACATTGGATTGCAGGACAAAGAGTACTTAGGTACATCAAGGGTACACTCAGAGAAGGACTGTACTATGGATTTACTTCTGATACAAGAGTGAAGATATATAGTGATGTAGATTGGGCAGGTAATGTGGATGATAGAAGATCAACACATGGATATTTGTGCTATGTAGGAGACAAATTGATTTCATGGTGTTCTAAGAAGCAACATACAGTTGCTTTGTCATCTACAGAAGCAGAATATAAAGGTATGGTGGAAGCTGCAAAGGAGGTAATATGGCTAAAGACACTTATGAAGGTTTTTGATGTCTTCAAAGTACTCCTATTATTTGTGGAGACAATATGAGTTCTCTATACTTGGCAGCTAATCCTGCGTTTCATGCTAGAACTAAACATATTGAAATACAGTATCATTTTCTGAGAGAGAAGGTCATTGATAAGGAAATTGAAGTTATGCATACTCCTACAAAAGATCAACTTGCAGATATGATGACAAAAAGTCTAGATGGACCAAAGCTTCAGAGATTCAAGGATATGGCAGGTATTAAGAAGATAGAGAAAAACCTCAATTAATGATTGAGGGGGAGCTGTTGGTGCATGCCAATCATCAATTGAAGGTTTATGAAGAAATGAAGTCAAGAAATTAAGAAGAGAACAAATTCAGAAGTTTGAAGGAAGGACATACTCAGAAATTCAAAGCTATGTACACATATGTACATTAGTTCAGATATAGGTTACTCACACTTTTGATTAGTCATAAGTTTGTACATATTTGCCTATAAATGTTTTGGAAAAAGTCGGGCATGTAGAATAGAGAATAGGAAGAGAGAAATCAGATGTAGAAAGTGTCATTGGACACATGAAAAGTTACTTGAGTTACTTCTTCAAACAGTTGTAACTTTTCTGAGTAATCGAAGAAAATCTTGCGCCCGATGTTTCGATGTCTTCTACTTCTGTAGTTAATCTTTTGAGAAATCCCTCTGAACATATCTAAGTCCATAGTTAATCAATCTATGGCTAGAATTTGAGTGTCTAATTGTAATCAGGCTAAGAGAATTTTGCATAGGAACATTCATATGTGAAATGTTCTAAGTGTCTTCTGAAACAGGCGCAGATTTCGTGATCAAAGAAATGATCAGTTCTCAGCACATAGTGTAAAGTTTTACACAAGTGATAGCTTCAAATTTAAGTTGAGAGATAAGCCACTTATGGCTAAAAGCATTTCATCAAACGGGATATAGTTTAGGAGAACCATTGCTAAGAAGTTGCAGGTGTTAAAGTCGCTAGTGCAGAGAGGCAGTTTCAGACACAGGTAAGTTGTTTGAGTTAATTCTCAGATTATACTCAATCATTTTGAGAGATTTAAGTTGGAGGAGTTGCGCAAACTCCACGCAATATATCATACAAAGTTTTATCAAAAACTTTACATGAATGATTAGTCAATGAGTGATTAATCTGCAGCAGACTTTTCAGAGAAGTGACTTCTTCACAGTTAATCAATTTCTTGGTAATGTGATAGTGGATTTCCAAAATTCTGTGGAGTCTAAAGTTATTCTTGGTCTAGAGGTGGTCTAATACCAAGGATAGCTTGTTCTTTTGGAGATTAACACTCTCCATCAGGGGATACCCACTTAGTGTGCTCAATATCATAGATGAATCCAGCTTCCACCAATCTATCTATCTCCTCTTTTATCTTGGCAGCATAATTATCATTGTATGTGTATGGCTTCTGCTTAGAGGGTTTGGCGTCTGAGTTCATGGGAATTGTGTGTTAGCATACATCTGGGTCAACACCTTTCAAGTCCTTATAGCTCCAAGCGAATACATCTCTGTATTCTCTTAGCAAGGTTATCAACTCTTGCTCTTCTTCTTTCGTAAGGTCATGTCCTATGTAAGTGCATCTTTCTTCTCCTTCTTCTATGGCTACCACTATTTTCTTTGTGGTTTCTTTGTTATCATAGGCCTCTCCTGATTGTGCCTCACGTTTAGGCATTCTCACCATGACTCTTCTATCGTCTATCTCATACTTTTTAAAGTTTTCAGGGACCTCAAACAAAGATTCTTCCTCTTTTTGGGAAGCTTCTTTCTTCTTCCTCTTCTTGCCTTCACTTGTGGCAGTCACTTGTGTGGTTAACCTCACATCGTTCATGATTTCTCCGTGTCTCTGAGGGTAAGCTTCCACTTCATAGAAGTACTCTTCATCTGATGCAAAAGGTGGGTCCATAATGATTGACTCTAGATCGGAGTCACTTGCATCTTCAAATGCATCAGGGCTAGGTTCGCACTCTTCTAAAACTGCATCTCCCATAATTGGCTCTATGGAGAAGACTGAAATGTCATAGCCATCTTCATCACAGTGAGTTATCCATTGTTCTTCATTGATGGCTACATCCATTGTTGCTAGGATTTCTGCCAAACCATGAGGCTCAAACTCTTCATCGGGAAACACTACAGGTGCATAGGCTGGGTCTTGAATTGATCTATGTGTTTCCTTCACACCTATCTCTCTGGCTTTCTCTCTTTTCTCTTCTTCTACTGCTACTTTGCACATCCACAAATGGGTATCTTCATGCATCCATGAGGATCCTGATCCTATGGAATGCACTGATTCCATATCATCTTTGGCTCTATGGATGGGATTCCATTGGATAGGAGGGACATCTCTATGAGAGTAATCTTTGAGATTCACTTTGGTCGTGACACCTAAGTGTTGCAAATACAAGGAGTTGGTTCCCCAATCCTGTACCACTTGCAACTGTCGCATAAATCGTCGCTGGGGCAGGGGGTTGTTGTGCTAACACAGGCTGGGGTCTCATTTGGGTCTGATATTGCGGTTGGTAATTGACTGTTGTGGTGGGTATTGACTCTGGTATCTGCCTTGTTGAGGGTATGGCTGAGGGTACGTCTGCCTAACTGCTTGCTTATTGTAGGGGCAATCTTGCGTAGGAGTGATTTGTGTATCTTCGTTCTATGGTGCAGTACTGGCTACTAGGATTTACTTGGGGTTGAGCCATAATGGGACATACATTTGCCATATGGTCACCTCCACAAGTATAGCATCTTTTCACTGGGGCGAACCTTGGGATTTGTTTGCTAGAGACACCTAGTTTGTGAGCTACTTTCTCTGCAAGTTCCTCAATAGATGAGGATTGCGAGGAAGAGAGGCTAGAGGCACTATCTGAATCTTTGTAGATCTTGGAAAGCTCTAACTCCTCCCCTAGGTTATCCTCAATGTCAATGCACATGTGTACACACTCTTCTATAGTCCTAGGGTCCTTCAAGTACACATAGGATCACAATTTTGTACTTAGCAATCCATCCAAGAATAAAGCCACTTGTTTCGCAGGTGTGGGTAACTCAGGAACAGGGCATCTCTCAAGATATTGCCTAAATCTTCTTCCTGCAAGTCTCACAGTCTGCTGGGGGGTCTCCTTGAAGCTGTATATCAATGAGGAAGTGTTATGCCTTATCCACTTTTAGAGAATTCGATAATGAATGCCTCTAGAAGTTGGTCTATGCTCCTGAACTGCCTCTCGTTTAGTGGCTGAAACCATGTCAGGGCAGTGTTCCTAAGGGTTAGACCAAAGGCATTGTACTGTGTGAATAGATCCTCGACTTGTTCAGCTCTCAAGACTTGCCTGAACTCAGCCACATGATCATATGGATCTCCAGTGCCATCGAAGTAGTTCTTCATGGACTTAACTAGCTGAGTCGGTCTCAAGGTCCTTGTGTGCTCTCTAGGTCGTGGTAGAGGGAACTCATCCACATTTCTCTGATTCCTGGGAGCTCTAAGTACCTCAGGTTCCACTCTGTTTGTTTCCGTTCTCGTTCTTTCTCTGCCCCCTGGGTTGGCAAAGCTTACTTCTGGCCTATCTCTACTTCTGTCTCTTTGAGTTCCATGAGCTTGGGATGTTCCAGCTCTAGGGTGACCATAGGACACGTTTGATCTTGGTTGGGGGAAAACGAATTCACCCTTCCAAGTGTAAGCATGCCTGTCATGTTCTGTAACCACAAAGATCCTCTCTGAGGCGTGATCTAAGTAGGTCACTCTGTGTTGGAAGTGAGGTAGGCCCTTAGGCTCATGTCACAGGTCCATGGTTCCATAGTTCCAGTCATGTACAACATTAATTCCAGCAATCTTCCATATTGACAAAACATGAACATATCACAACTTAATCATACAAATGATGAGACAAAGATAGAGAAAGAATAGACGACATGTGTAAGGTGTTACGTAAGCCAGCGCTTACTCATAGTATCATATATACCAATGTTCAATGTACAATGTGGGAGCATATCTCTCAACCACTCTATGTGATGAGAAACGGATGAATGAGTGAATGTACAATGTAACAAACATATTCAGATGTGTGGGCAGTAATCTGAATATACATGAGATGTGTGACCTTATAGGTTATAGAAGAGTGAATATGAGTGACTGAAAGAGGAAGGATCAGTGTGAACGGAAATCCTCAAACTCATGTGAACACACCTTCTTAAACACCTCATAAAATATGCATAAAGCATATAAGTACTGATTCTCTTGTACCTATGCCGAATAGGACTCCTCCTGATATGAACGCCATAGCCTCCATAAACTTCAAGTAGTACTTGTGTGCATAAAGAGAATATGTACCTGAATACTTAACATAAGATGTGAATCTTATGTTAATCACCATCCAATGTCTTTGAAGTAGCCAGACATCTTCTTGTAGAAGATAATCTTCAACCTAATATCTTCCTGTAGAAGATAATCTTCAAAATCATGTAGATGGTCCCATCCAATGTCTTTGAAGTAGCCAGACATCTTCTTGTAGAAGATAATCTTCAACCTAATATCTTCCTGTAGAAGACAATCTTCAAATACATCATGTAGATGGGCGATCCTCACCATCAAGCTGCTAATGACCAAGTCTTCTTGCCATGAACAAGAGATGACCTCCTCTCCATGAGCTAGAGTGTGAGCACACCCTTCATCTTCTCCAAGAAGAATCACCAAGAAGAACTCCATAGCTGCTCCTCAACATGCTTCAAGTTAGCACCATGGCTGCCCCATGTGCTAGAAGAAACACCACCTCTATTGAGGTCCAAGCTCCAAGCTTGTGTTGAATACTAGGTGAAGGATGAATACAAGTGAGCCAAGCACTTGTTTATATAGGATTAGTTTAAGCTCCAAAAGCACTTGTTCCAATAAAGCATAAATCAACGATCTACGATGGCTACGATCTAGATAAAAAAACTCCGTCGGAAAAAACTCATCCGCCAAACGCGTCGCGTGCTGTCCATCCTTGCTATCCACTAATTAATAAAGCAAAAGCACAAAACTGCCGCGCTGCGCCGCATGGGATTCGAACTCGGGTCTCAAGTTTGAGAGTATGTCGACGTAGCCAATAAGCCACGCGCTCTTTCTTGAAGAGGGTGTAAGACTGAACTAACACATCCTAGAGCAACTTGAGCAAGTGTTGGCCAATGAGTCATTGAGTAAGTGTTTGACCAATTGGCATTGTTTCCAACAATCCCCCCTGCAATGGCATATTGGTACAATCTGAAGTGAATCTGCAAACTTTATAATTTGGAAATTACCACAAGCTTCAAATAGCCTGTCACAAGCTTCAAGCTTGTATTTCCGAACTTCAGAACTTTTCTTCAAAAAGTCTTCTTCAAAACTGAATTTGACTTTCCTTCAAAAGAACCTGAACTTGCTGAATATGAACCATAATACTTGAGAAAATATGCAAACTAGATATCCAATAGTGTACACATCAAGCAATCACTGCTTGACAACAAATGTAGCATGTACTGACTCTGAACCTGCTATCTCTTGTCTTCAAAAACCTGAAAACATACACTAGTATCCATATATTTGCATTTACCTTCCAAAAAAGTTTCTCAACGTACTTCCGCTGCGTCATGTAAATACACTAAACAAAATCAGGAACTGAATCCTGGAACCTATGACTGACAACTCACAACTTAGTGTATTATGAACATTGCTGCTGGTTCATCTCTGATTGTTCTCAACTCAATATGAGTAAAAAAATCTATGATGTCATCATGTCTTCATCCTTTAAATCCTTCATACCTCTTTCCTTCAGAACTTGGTATAAACATATATGTGCGCACTTCTGAAATATACCTTTCTGAAATATCAAGCTTCTCTTTAAATAGAACTCTGGAACCTTCTCCTGATCAGGAACTTTCTCCAAACATTCTCCTTCTTCCTTCTTCTTTCAAAGCTGGAACATAAAGAGAACCTGACAAAGGAAATATAGGAATACCTGTAGGTATGAATCTGCATTCTTTCACATATGGCTGAAAATAAGTTTTCATGTTTAATCACCCCCCCTGGATGACTTAACGCTAGTATCCAGAATTCTTCAAATATATCAAACTTTATGAAATGTGGAACGTCTTCCTTCTTTCAATAAATCTGATCTTTAGTGATCAATACTTGTATCTGAAACAAAAGTTTAGGATCCATATTTTTCTGTAACATAACAAGTATCTTCCTTTTCTCTGCAACACAAATCTGATAGAATCTGAATCTTTGACTTACTTCTTCCAATGCTAAGAACCTTATCAAACAAAGGATAGACAATTGAATCATAAATACTCAAGATCATACAAGATCTATCCAAGATCAATGATCTTTCCTGTGTAGAATCTTCTCTTATCAAACCTTCATGTCTGAATGTTTGATTTGCTACCTGAATGTCTCCAAGTGTCCATGCTTCTCAAAAAGTTGTAAAACTTTTCTTCAAACAAATCCTTTAAGGAATCTGAAATTCCTACTTGAACCATAAGTGGACAAACTTCTCACCTTGAGAACTCCAAAAGCTGCAAGTTGATACTTCATAACTTTCATATTTTACCCGGGTGAAATGTGACAGTACCTGCTTGACTTTCTTTTGGCTAACTCCACTTCTCAATCAAGTGATAGGATATGATGGAACACCTTTTGGAATACAAACATGTATCCAAAAATCTAGACAATCATAAAAAGTAGATTCTTCAACTGACTGGTACATCAACAAGTCTGAATTTTTTGAAGTTTTCTGAAAATATTGAATATGAGGTAACCTTTTCCAAACATAAAACCTCACCGCAAGTCTTCAACATCTGCTACAAAAAACTCTTTTACCTCAAGAGTTAGATAAAGAAGAAATATACTTCTCTGCAACTTGTCATATACCAAGTAGCTCTGTATTGACACTCCAAGAATTCTTTGAGGGAACATATAAGCTGCCTGCTTAAAAGCTTCAACTAAAACATAACTCATACATATATGAGTTAAAACATATATCTGCTGCTTTTCTTTCTCTCAATGCAATTCTTTGTCAAATCTACTAAATCATGACCAAGTGTAATGCAAAACAAGAAACTACTTCTTCTTTAAACAAGATGTTCTCGTAGACTTGTCTTTGGGTGTAGAGGATAAAATAGGAAAAGTATATGGAAAATATATGAGAAAAGGAAGCCTTACTTTTCTTTTGGAAATGATGGACTTTCTTCTTCTGCATCTTTCTTCCACCTGATGATGTCAACATCTTCAAACTTCTCTTCCATACCTTTTGTTTTCTTCATCTTGAAGTAGCAAACAATCTTGACTTCTTCAAATGAACTTTTCTCTTCCTCTAATGTAAGAGTAAGAGATAAAACAAACATAGTATACAAATGGAAGTGAATATAGAATCATGTTTTATCATCTCCTCATATCTCTAAATCAAAATGTTGTTTCAAATGTCTGAAACGACTAAATTCACCAATCGTTGTCTGAATGATGAATTGCCCTTCTAGAGTTACCTTCTCTAGATACATTTGTACCTTGATATCCAACCAACTTACAACAGAAAATTGGCTGAAAAAAACTCATCTCATCTCTGCACTTGTCTTCTTAGATGAACTTTCTTGCCATGAAAGAGATCTTTCAAAAACTCTCTAGAAAAACCTCTAGATACCTGTTTTGATGTAGCCTTTAACTTTCAAATGATGAAAGCGTATAAAAGCACTCCTTGAATTTCTTCAAATCTCTTCATAACTGCTCTTCTAAGATATGACCTGCAAATGATAATCTGATAGTAGAAAGTGATACCTCTGATTTGATGTTGATCTGATTTCTTCATCTTCTCTAAACCATTGTTCTTCCTTGAATTTGAAGTAGTCTTCTCTTCATCAAGTCTGGGTCTTCAAACAATACTTTTGTAAAGTATTTGCATACCCTTCCAAAAATATTCGGCTGCTAACACATCATCAACTTCGTACTCCACACTGATGAATGTAACTGAAGTGTCTAATTCTCAAATCTCTACTCATCTAGATTAAGTGTGTATGTCAAATGTCAAATGTTAGAAGATGCTTTCAAATCATATGTTTGTAAATCTGGAAGTTTAGGAACCTAGGACATGAATGAGCCTTAATGCATTGATGCCAAAGATCTAAAGTTCTGTAACCAAAACCTTAGTGCTCTGATACCAAATGTTGGAAGTGAGGTAGGCCCTTAGGCTCATGTCACAGGTCCATGGTTCCATAGTTCCAGTCATGTACAACATTAATTCCAGCAATCTTCCATATTGACAAAACATGAACATATCACAACTTAATCATACAAATGATGAGACAAAGATAGAGAAAGAATAGACGACATGTGTAAGGTGTTACGTAAGCCAGCGCTTACTCATAGTATCATATATACCAATGTTCAATGTACAATGTGAGAGCATATCTCTCAACCACTCTATGTGATGAGAAATGGATGAATGAGTGAATGTACAATGTAACAAACATATTCAGATGTGTGGGCAGTAATCTGAATATACATGAGATGTGTGACCTTATAGGTTATAGAAGAGTGAATATGAGTGACTGAAAGAGGAAGGATCAGTGTGAACGGAAATCCTCAAACTCATGTGAACACACCTTCTTAAACACCTCATAAAATATGCATAAAGCATATAAGTACTGATTCTCTTGTACCTATGCCGAATAGGACTCCTCCTGATATGAACGCCATAGCCTCCATAAACTTCAAGTAGTACCTGTGTGCATAAAGAGAATATGTACCTGAATACTTAACATAAGATGTGAATCTTATGTTAATCACCATCCAATGTCTTTGAAGTAGCCAGACATCTTCTTGTAGAAGATAATCTTCAACCTAATATCTTCCTGTAGAAGATAATCTTCAAAATCATGTAGATGGTCCCATCCAATGTCTTTGAAGTAGCCAGACATCTTCTTGTAGAAGATAATCTTCAACCTAATATCTTCCTGTAGAAGACAATCTTCAAATACATCATGTAGATGGGCGATCCTCACCATCAAGCTGCTAATGACCAAGTCTTCTTGCCATGAACAAGAGATGACCTCCTCTCCATGAGCTAGAGTGTGAGCACACCCTTCATCTTCTCCAAGAAGAATCACCAAGAAGAACTCCATAGCTGCTCCTCAACATGCTTCAAGTTAGCACCATGGCTGCCCCATGTGCTAGAAGAAACACCACCTCTATTGAGGTCCAAGCTCCAAGCTTGTGTTGAATACTAGGTGAAGGATGAATACAAGTGAGCCAAGCACTTGTTTATATAGGATTAGTTTAAGCTCCAAAAGCACTTGTTCCAATAAAGCATAAATCAACGATCTACGATGGCTACGATCTAGATAAAAAAACTCCGTCAACTCATCTCAATTGAAATCAACTGAAATATGAGTAAGTGTTTGACCAATTGGCATTGTTTCCAACACTCTGCCTGCGCTATCAGGATCTTTGAACTCATAGATCAGGATTGACCCTACATCATTTGGCCTATCGGATTTATACCTCCAAAAGGCTTCGTTAGTCTCTCGGTTCAGGAGTAGATCTATGCTCTTATTATCTTGGGGAATCCACTCTGGTGTGATAATCCTAGTGAGAACAGATTTGCCTTGGGGGGTTCTAGGTTCTACACCCATGTTTCCTTGCTCCAGGTCACCTAAATCCGCTTCTGAGATCACATTCCCAAATTCATCTATCCTATCTGGGTGACTGGTGACTACGTATATGGTTCCTTCTTTGTCCAAGTATGCTTCATTTTCAAACTTGACAGTTGGGTGCTCTAGTCCTATGGATTGGTCAGGGTTTTTAATCTGGACCACGTATCTTCCTAGGCCGTCCTCATAGATGCTAGCACCTAATCGGTTGGTCCTAAGGTATTCTAGCTGTGTCTTGTAGGGGGCTTCCACTCTATACAGATATGGCACACCTGAACTTCCTGTAGGTCTATCCATCCCTTGAGACATCTCTGATTCACTAGTCTCAGAGCTAGGGTAATGCGAGTGGTGGCTCAACTGCTGGGCCTAGGACCTAGCAGTATGATTAACACTAGCCTCTGAAGACCTAAGGCTTTGTCTGTCTCTCACTAGATGTCGTCCTGATCTAAGGTTCATATGCCTATTTAAGTAGCCCAAATTTGCCCAAGTACAGCCTCGTTGCTGAGTTCTTTCGTATCAGTCACTTGATTCTTTTTTATGTTGATTATGGTGTTTATACTCTTGTCTGATATCACGTCGTCAGGAGCATTTGAGTGTTTTTCATACGTTTAAGTTGATCGTTCCACGTTAGGTTCTTTTCCTTTATGTTATCCACCGTACATTGATTATGTTTTTAGCTTGACTTGAGTTTTTAGGTAGTCTTCAACTTGATAACTGCCTATCGTCACCCTGGCTTACTTCTAGTACTATTCGTACTTAGCTTGAGCTAGGAAATGACAGAGGGAGCTTAGAATATTCCGACCTTTCTTGCTGATCCCTTGTTTTAAGACGCTCAAGAACCCGATTCTCAAGCTTACTGAATGCCCTTGCTTTGGATGCCTGCTAGTGCTCTCAATAAACCTGTAATAGTCCCATCATTAACTCAAGACTTAGATTCAAATGACACAATAGACCACTTTCATGCATGTGACTCACAGACCAAATTGTCCTTTACCCATATGGAAAGCAATCCTAAGGATCCCTCAGTTTTCCTACCCCAAGGTATGGTCAACTTCAAAAAACCCTATCTAATAATCCTAATATTAATTTTATTGTAACCAGTGGAAGTTTTGGTTGTACTCCCCACGAGCTTTCCAACAAAACAGAAATCACAACAAACGGATTTCGTATGAGAAAGTTATGCTAGTTCACGGTTCTGGGGTTAAAATAGGATTCAAACAGGCTAACAGGTCAATAGGGTTTCCTCAAATTGCTTGTTTATAGCCTCCCTATATGTCCTATAACCCAATAATTATGCCCAAAATTAGCCAAATTCCTCAGTTTAATAAACCCTAAAAAATGGTTGAAAATGGCTGTCAATCGCGATCGACTGTGCTGTCAATTGCGATGGACAGGGCTGTCCGTCATGGCCTGTCAGTCGCGATGGACACGTGTCAATCGCGATTGATGGGTGTCAATCGCGATGGACAGAGGGAATCAGCTGCGATGGATTGCTATCAAACGTGATGGACAGGGCTATCGGTCGCGATTGATGGGTGTCAATCGCGATGGACTGGTGTCAATCGCGATGGATTGAGATTTTCGGGGTTTTCCGTGGCTTTGTGTCAATCGGGGCTCTATAAGTCGCGATGGTCAAGATTCTCGTCGAAATGGGGTGTCAATCGCGATTTTTCTGTCGGTCGCGATGGACAGGTGTTGACCTAAGCTTCGACTTAGGGACTTGCGGAGAAAGAGACTATACCTCAATCCCCTCACAAGTGCATATAGTGGGGATACACGCTTTTAATTTATCAATCCAAAGAGTATACAAACCTAGCCGAGTGTATGAAGACATGCAATCACATAATGGTCAATGCACATAAGGTACTCAAGAATGAAAATGAGGTAATTACTTATCCTAACAAGCTTCAACTGTAGGTCAAGATGAAACGATACTTGGTGCAGCAGCCGTCAGTATTTTGGACTTTTCTCCTAGCTCCGAGCTCCAAACATAGCGAATAGCATATGCGTTTTGAAGCTCTCGAGAAGACGCATCCAATGGCAGTGGTTTCACTCAATTCCGACGCTCCTATTTCAAGTTATGACAGAAATACTGAATCGCGAAAATACTTTCCTACTCTTCAGCACTTCCTACACCTCGCACACACCTTTCCTACAGCAAAGAAACACTCTCAAGGATAGAAAACACTCACAAGCACTCTTTCCAAGCACTACACATGCATACAAGCTCACGAAGAAGAAGATGAAGAGGGAAGAAGACACAAATTCGAATTTCTGTGCTCTCTCTTCTCACAATGGCAAAAAGTCTTTTACAAAGAGTCACATTTGACTTATATACTAGTGCCCTAAAAATGGTCCTTTCACACAAGTGACCGGCACTTTATTCACTAAAAGCTAATTTCCTACTATTTTACATGGGTAAGCTTCTATTCTTCTGTGGGAATGCATCTAGAGGACTCCTCTAGTGCCTTTACAAAGGGAAATATATTACAAAAATGAATATGTTACAAAAATATGTGGTCCAAATCGGAAAAATTTTGGGGCCCGTCTTTTTCTCTGCTTTGTGCGCTCTTTAGCTCTGCAACACTCTCCCCCTCTTCGCCTCTGTCGTCCCTTGACAGACTTTGCTTCACGCACGCGCCCTGTGGTCAGTATTGTCTGATTCTTGATCTTGCATTACGTTTTAGAGGCGCTCTGGTTTGTCCTGGTTGCACGCATTGGACCTGGTTGATTTGGTTAGCCACGCACGCCATCAGTGCACATATGCGGATGTAGCTCGTAAGCCTTGATCTGAACCCTCTGCAACTCAAGAGGTTGAAGCATCCACATAGGTGATACATGTTGGCCCTGATTCCTTCTTCCAGCTGCGTGCTTTTCCTTGGTGTGTGCGCCCCTGCGGGGCTTCCTGCAGAGATGTATCTTCAAATTTGCCTTTTAGTGAAGCTCTTTCTTGTGTTGTTTCCTTTTTTTCCTCTTTTTACTCGTCTCGCCCTCGACACTGCCCCCCTCCTGGACTCTGTCGTCCCCGACAGGCTTTTTGTGGCGACGAGTATAGGTTTGAATGACCTGTTGCTCTCTTTGATTTAGCAGATTAGCATTACATAGCATGAACTCCTTCCATTGTCGAGACTTTACTCCATCCTCTGGTGCCTGTCTATGGTCAGCAAAGAAACTTATTTCGTAGGCCACCAGTCGTGCATTCAGATTGGAGGTCATTTTAATGAAGATCTCTGAATCTATTTCGAAGAAGCCCGTAAAGAATGCTTCTTCAAATGTTTGCATGTATGTTGATGGTAGAAACATGAGCCGAGAAAAATATGCCATGATTGTTAACCGGCTCGGAATAGTAGATAAATCAAAAATTAAAGCCTCCGAGCCCTGCGTAATGCCGATGAAATTCAAAAAAGTATATTGTGCGTGTTGGAACACTTTAATCACTGTAAGGAGCATGCTAAATATTTTATTCGTCATTTTTACTGCTAGATCTGGAACGGTAGCATAGCGTGCAAGCCAAAATTCCATGGTTTTGACCATGTATTCCTCTGTCGGTAGATAGTTGTGTGGTGGACTAGGTAATAGCGGATAATTTAGCCATTGGTTATTAATACTACCTTGCCGCTGGCCTTCCCAAAATTGCGTCCATGCTCTTCGACGGGGTAGTGGGCAAAATGATGGGTTTACTTGAAGCTCATGCGGTGATGCTTCCCACTGTACCCGTAGCGTAGGGTGCTTTTCCAATAGCTTTCTTCTCCAAATTGGATTTGCCTCCTCAAACTCTACCTGAGTATATTTAAAAGTATCATACCGAAATTGGAGATTGTGATCAGGTTCCTTCTTTGTAGCATGTTTTATGTATTGCTTGGTTTGTTCCTTCAAAAGCCCGTATGGTACATTGAATGGCCTTAGTATTTGCTCCAGTTGCTTGCTGTCAATTTTAGCCTCTTTCATTAGATTGATGACTTGATCTTCAAATTCAGCCGTAAGCTGGGACACCAGTAGTGCCCTTTCTGTCCTGCTCAGCTCTGCAAGTTTGTGTGTGTTAGGTTCTAATGGAACCTCCTTTTCCTCCCTTATTGGTGAATTATACAAGGGGGGAGAGAGAGGGCGTACCTCTTCCTCCACAGTAGCCGAGGTCTTTGGCGGAACTACTGGTGTCCCCTTTTGTGCTTGCTGCTCTAATTGCTCCTGCAGTCGTTTGATTAAATCATCTTTTTGTGTGCTTTCCTCTTCGGCCTTAGCAATAGTTGCCTGATGTTTCATTAATTCCTGAGCCACAATGTTCATGTGCTCCGTGTCTTCCTTGCACTGTCGCAGGTAGTTATTTTCTGCTTTTTTCCATTTCATCCTGAGGGCTGCTGTGTCCTCCATATATCTCTTTTCCCAATCCGTTATGACTTCTTGCTCCTGTCTTAGCTGATCTTGTAATTTTGTGATCTGATCTTCCAGGTCTTTGACATCTCTTTGTGGCTCATCAGTAATTGCCAATGTCTGATCACTAATGAGAGCTGTCATTAGCTCTTTATTTCTTTGTCGCATATTGTCAGTTTCTTCCATACTGGCCTTGAGCTGAGATTCTAAGATTTTGCTGCGTGTTTGAAGTCGTGTCTTCTCAGTCTCACTCATCTCTAATTTCTTTGTCAATTCTTGTACTTGATCTTGCAATTTTGTCTGCTCTGTTTCTAGCATACTGTTTTGTGTTTTGACTGCTTGGAGTTCCGTTTCTTTGTTCAGAGCTTGTTCTCGCACCTTGGCTAGTTCTTCAGAAAGCTCTTTGCCTGTTTCCTCAAGCTCTTTCTTTTCTTGCATGGCTTGGTCGTAATCTTCATCAGCATCAAGCATTAGTTGTTGTGTATCCAGAGCTGTTCTAATCATATCTTGCACAACAGGCTTGAGCTGAGCGATGTCTACATTTAGCCATGTCTTTGCTATTGCTGGAGTCTCTCCCGTTTGCACATCTTTGCCTTCTGCCACCTGGAGTGTCTCATTATGTGGCTGTCTGACTTGCAATTGTATTTTTGGTTCCTCATCATCGCCTTTTGCTTTCTTCTTTTTAGTAGCACTCCCCTGAAACGTGACATCCATTGGGGAAGGTTCTGCTACAACCCTGATTGGTGTGAATGGCTCTTCCGTTTCTATATCTTGATCTTCATTTTCCTTTTCCGCAATCTCCTCATCTATCTTCGTGCTTGTGGTCTTCAGACTCATTTTTGTATCTTGATCTATCGGATTAGGGCCTTCTGGTTCTTCATCATAATTCACTTCATTGAGTTCGTTCCATTGCCCATCGTCTTTTGATTCGCTTTGAATTTCCACATCCAACAATGATGTGTCCTTTTCTTCTTTCTCTTGAGTAGATGAGCTGGAGTTGTCTAATCCGATTTCACGGTATCGGTGGACTTTAGTGAGTCTTCTTTTTGTTTTCGGCTCTTGTTGTGACTGCTGATAGTGATGACCTTGCACTGGTAAGTTGACTTGTCCTTCAGTATATTTGTGCGTTTCTTCAAGTGCTTTGGTCAGCTCTTCCTCCGTGATTTGTTTCTGTCCTGTAAGTGTCACCTTTGGAAGTACATGTACTCTTTTTTTCATAGGTATTCCTTCTTCCTCTGTCTTGACTTCTCTTAGTCTTTTGGTGCCTCTCATTCTTGGCTGAGAGCTAGTTCCTGCCTCTTCCACACCTGTAGTACTTTTCTTCTTCTTGGGAACTGAGGCGGATTTCACATATGTAGCTAGTCCTTCTGAGGTTGGCATCTCCCTTAAACAATTCTTCATGTCCAAAGCTTCATATATGAGCAATGTCAGCGCTGAACTCCCATTCAAAAATTTCTTCTGGCCCCATTTCTTTTGGGCTTCAAACAATCGTTCTTGTACATAGCCTGTTAGATTTACTTTGTTGCCTATCTGTCTCATGGCATGCGACAGTAGTTGGACGACTATCTTTTGAGGTGCGGTGTACCTGTGCATACTTGGAAAACAGAAGTGTTGATGCACTAGCCGTACAACGTCCTCAATGTCAATCCTGTTGATTTCCAGGAATGACCTTTTCTTCGGGTCATGGCATTCTTCCTTCACACAAGTAATCCCTGCTTGACTCCATCCAAACGCTTTATTAATCAATTCATGTGTGAACTGTATGGTCTTCCATTTCCCGACTTTGTCCAATACTTGCGCTTCTGGGACTGAGATTTTTGTTCCTGCAGGTTGCATGGTGTTCATCACCTGTGTACACCTCTGAAAATCTGGTACATATATAGGGATCTTCAAGAATGACTCTATTCCCGCTTGTGTCCACACATCCTCAATATGTGGTAACCCTTGTATTATAGTCTTGAAATCTTGGGACATGATAGGGAAGTAGTGATTCCTGTCCATGATCTTGATGGTAGCCATGAAAATTAGGTCCGCCACTGGTTGATCGTCCCTGAACCAGTGACCTCTTGCTTTAGTTACTGATTCCATTGGAAGAAGTTGCACCTCTTCTTGCTGTGTTGCTTCGGAATCAGTAGAAGTCATCTACACTCAATATGGAGTATGAGTTAGTATCCATATATTTTTTTCCAGAAATCCTCCTCCATATGTTGATTAATAATTCGACGTTGCTCCGAGTGCATGGTGCCGTCCCTCCCCCGTGGGTGTTAGAAAGGTAATACCTGAGTTTTTCATGTATTTTTATATTTTTTTTGCTGAAAAGAAAACATAAAAGTTAGTCCATAGCCGAAGCGGTTAGTGAATTTTTTGAAGTAATATTCTTATGTATGTACAAGTGCTCTCCTATTTCCAAAGGGAAAATGTGCATGACTATCCGGAAGTAGAAGAAAGACGTGCCGAATGCTTGGCCTTGTAATATGGCCCTATCATGCATACTTCGGATCTCGACCACTCCTCATGTGTGCAATTGGAAGTATTTTCTTGATGTATGCAGCTTGTCTTGTTTTTCGGCACCCAATTTTGCTTCACTTGGGTGGAATGTACTGTATTCTCCACCTCTCTGATGAATGTGGTTCTTCTTCGGTAGTACGTCTGCTTATTTTGTTTTGGGAATCTCAAGTTGGTTTGCATTGCATCTGTAGATTCCTTCTTCCTCCAATATGTCCTCTTTCTTGGCTGATGTGCCTGTTGACCATGTTGATGGTGATAGCCCTTCTGAGGATGTTTCTTGTTTGGTATGATCGTCCTTGGATTACATGACTTTGGGATCCATATTTTTGTTCGATCAGGTTGTGCCGTTATCAGTTTCCTTGGGATCCACCTGCTATTGAGTCGTGGTTGACTGAAGTGTTCGAAACTCTTTGTCTTCTTCTTTGATTGGACATGCTCATGTTGAAGACTTGTCTGTTGCTGAAGATAGGCCTTCTTTTGGTCCTTCCTTATCCAAGCTAGTGTAGAATGTGGAATAGGGTATACTTTCATAGGTGTTGACTTCAATTCTTGCAAAGGAGCACTCTTTCCGGTGCCTTGTGGTTCATTGGCCTGGATTTCATGTTCAAGTGCACTCTTGTGACTCTCTATACTCAAAGATCGAGTGCACACAGGACTCACGGTATTCTCACATGAAATACTTGACAATGGGGTTTCTATAGTGCTAGTGAACAAACACTCATGACTTGGTTCATCGGGCTGAACTTCTGGCTCTATATTAGCGGCTTTGGGTGGTCGTTCGTCTAGCAAACTAAATACCTCACGAGGTCCTATTCTGGCAGATATGTATCCTAAAGCCAATTGAATGGTTACCTCATATTCATAGATCCAATCTTGTCCTAACACCACATCTTCAAGCAGATCTTGGTCCTGACACACTAAGAGCCTCTGCTCCATAGTGGTGTTCCCCATATGTAAAGGTAAAGTTATCTCACCTATACATTGAGTAATTTTTCCTCCTATTCCAATTAGCTGTGCCTTTGATGGCCGTAACTCCTCGTTAAGTCTCTGAGACAAAGAAAATCTAATGCAGCTTATGGCTGCTCCTGTGTCTATGAGAGCATCCACTAAGTGGTACTCTTTTCGTCCTTCTCCCAGATTCAAGTAAGGCTGTCTTCGTTGTTGTCCTGAGTTTTCAGTGGCTCTAAAATTAGCCATTGGGATGAGTTCTTCTCCTACTCGATATCTTTCGTCTCTTTCTCTCATCCACTCTTTCCGTTTTCTGATACGTTCTAGGGCTTCCTGTCTAGCTTCTTCTCGTATGCGTTCTTCTTCCTTTTTCCTACTTTGAGCTCCTAATAGTCGTGCTAGCATTTGATCCGTTAGAGGCTCCATGAATCTTTTCACTCTGCATCCACTGATGTAGTTGGGAAGAATATCTCCGTCTAGTGTGGCGAGATTGACTGCACCACTAGTAGAGATTCGATTTATAATCATGGGTCCATATCCGCGTTTTTGGAGCTTCTTGGCGTGTTGTTTGAGGGTGTAAACTAGGACTAAGTCGCCTTCTTTTAGTCCCTTGTCTTTTATATGTGCATCATAATAAGCCTTTTGTCTCCGTTTGGCGGCATAGATGCCTGCTACCGCTTGCAATCTTGTCTCGTGCAGCTTTTCAATTTGATCTAATTGCTGAGATAATTCATGACCGTTCCACTCATACTGCTGGGCCACTTTCAATGTAGGTACTAAGAAGTCAATTGGCAAAATTGCATTCTGCCCATACACTAGGTTGAAAGGTGTAGTTCCAATGGCCGTTTTATATGCCACTCGGAAGGCCCAAATTGCGTGATGCAATTGTTTGTCCCAATCTGACCTTCCATTATTGACAATCTTTGTCAATACAGTACATAGTACTTTGTTGGAACTTTCAGCTTGCCCATTAGCTTGAGGGTGGTATGGGGCTGATTTTTTATGAATCACCAGAAAGTCATTCATTAGTGACTCAATGACCTCGTTTAAGAAATGTGTTCCTCGATCACTCACTATCTCAATCGGTAGTCCAAAGCGTGTGAAAATGTGCTCAAAAAGAAATTTTGCTGTGGTTTGAGCATCATTTTTTCTAGTGGCTTTTGCTTCTACCCACTTGGTTAAGTAGTCGGTGGCTACTATGATGTATTCAGCATGTGATCCTTTGGCCGGTGGATTGATAGGTCCTATGAAGTCAATTCCCCACTTGGTAAAAGCTCTTGCACAAACCATTGGTCTTAAAGGCATGTCATCTCTTCTAATGGGGTATTTTGCTCTCTGGCATGTTTCGCAATTTCTCACATATGCCCCCGCATCCATATGTAGCGTTGGCCACCACAAGCCTGCAAAGAGAATCATCTTGACCGTTCTGTCTGCTGAGAAATGTCCTCCCGCAGCTCCTGCATGTGCCATTTCTAAGACAGAGAGATATTCATTTTCATGAATGCACATTCTTAGTTGGTTATCCCTCCCGCGTTTAAAGAGTTGTTTTCCTATGATGGCGTAATCTTTGCTCTGTTCTTCAAGAGCACGTTTCCTTGCTAAGGTGGCTCCATCAGGATACTCTCGAGTCTTTAAGAACTTTACCAGCGGCATACTCCATCTTGGTGCTATTGTCGAATAGCATAATGTAGAGTTCTCGTCTGGGATTTGTTCTCGACAAGTTGGGCAGGTTGATACATAGTTATGTGCATCTCGTTGCATGGTTGGCCAATATATGCCGAATCGCTTAAGTGTTTGCCATGTTCTCATTGCGTTCAAGTGAGTGTTCCATTGATTTATGTGTGCTTTCTGTAGCCACATTTTTTGTTCCCCTTCTTCCACGCATCTCATCAGCAGTCCGCTTGAATCTTGGTGGTACAAACTTCCAGCAATAATGTGAAGGTTCTTAGTCTTCCAAAGATCTTGCTTTCGGTTTGGCGTGATCCCATCTTTAGGTCCATGTGTGAGTATTGGGATCAATTTTTCGGCCCATTGAGGACATACTTCTAGGTTAAAGAGATAAGTATCTGGCAGATCATCAGGAACTCCTATGGGTGGTTCTCCGTGTGTCATACGAGATAAGTGGTCTGCCCTTATGTGTGTGTTTCCTTTCTTGACTATTACTTCAAAATCAAATTCCATTAGCAATAAAAACCATCGTACTAGTCGTCCTGTATTGCAAGGCTTGTTGACTAAGTACAATAGAGCTTGATGATCAATGAAGAATTTGAATTTGTTTGCCAATAAGTAATGTATGAACTTCTTGACTGCATAAACCATCCCTAAGCCTTCTCTCTCCGTAGTAGTGTAATTTCGTTCCGCTTGATTTAACTGTCTACTGGCCTAGGCTATCGGGTGGTCTAATTTACCTGTATCAGCTGGTTGAGCTAAGATGCAACCAATGGCAAACTTGGAAGCGTCAACATGAATATGAAACGGTTTATTCCAGTCGGGGACTCGAAGAATGGGTGCTGAACTCAATCGATTCTTCAACTCATTAAAAGCTCTTTCGCATTCTTCGGTCCAATTGAATTGAGTTAACAATGCATAAAGAGGTCTAGCAATTATGGCGTACATATGTATGAATCTTCGATAGTAACCACAATGTCCCATAAATGCTTGAACTTCTTTAGCAGTTTTCGGTCTCGGTAAATCCAAAATGACTTTGATTTTGTCTTCATCCGTGGAAATTCCATTCTTAGAAACAATATGTCCTAAGATTTTCCCTTGTCTCACCATGAAGACACATTTCTCAGGATTGAGGCATACTCGATATTGTCGACATTTGGCAAAAATCTTTTCTAGTTCAGGGATGTGCTCTGATCGTATAGCTGAATATGTACACACATCATCCACGTATACCTCCATGCTCTTTCTCAAAAATTCCTTGAACACATGACACATCAGTCTTTGGAATGTAGCTGGGGCATTCGTTAAACCGAACGGCATGACTCTAAAGGCGTATACTCCCCATTCAGTTGCAAATGCAGTCTTATGTTGGTCCTCAGGAGCAATGGCTACCTGATTATACCCCGAAAAGCCATCCAAAAAACTATAAACTTCTTTCCCTGCTACACGTTCCAAGAGATGGTCAGTGATCGGTAAGGGATAGCTATCCCTTATGGTTGCGGCGTTCACTTTTTTCAAATTGATGCACACTCTTAACTTGCCATTTTTCTTTGGTACAACCACCAAGGGTGATACCCATTCCGTGTGCTCAATTTCATAGATGAATCCAGCATCTAATAACTTATCTATCTCTTCTTTTATCTTGGCTGAATACACGTCATTATAAGTATAAGGTCTCTGTTTGGAAGGTTTGGCCTCGGATGTCATGGGGATTCTATGCGCACATATAGATGGATTTACTCCTTTTAAGTCCTTATAGGTCCAAGCAAAGACATCCCGGTATTCTCTTATGAGTCGAATTAACTCTTGCTCTTCTTCCGCTGAGACATCCTGTCCTATGAAAGTACATCGTTCCTCTCCTCCTTCCATGGTTACGACTATTTTCTTGGTTTGTTCTTTATTATCATATGCTATTCCCGGTTGTGCCTCTCTTTTAGGCATTTGAATAGCAATCTTCCTCTCTTCCACTTCATATTTTTTGAAATGAGTTGGTACCTCAAATTGGTCTTGGGGTTTGTTTTCTTCATCTTCTAACTCCTTTTCAACTTCTAATTCTTCTTTTTGTGTGAGATCCTTATGTTGTTCATTGGCAGTGATATCTATGTTGTTGGTACAAATCCCTAGATCCAGGGGTTCTGGTTCCATTTCAATGCTCTCGTAGTCCTCCTTCCAGTCTTTCTCAATCACTTCTCCTTCTTCCGCCTCCTGAAGGACTACCATATACAAACTAACATCATAACCCTCCTCGTCAATACATTCGTTCATAGTTACCACTTCTTCGTTTACACAAACATCGAGGGTGGCTAAAATTTCCATCCAACCGTGAGGTTCGAATTCTTCGTCTGGAAATACTTGTGGCATATAAGCCGGATCTTGTACCGATCTCACTATACCTTGTTTCTGCTGCCAACTTTTCCTTCTCTCTTCTTCCTTTTTTGCGGCTTGGCATATCCATAGATGAGTGTCCTCGTTCATCCAGGATTGGTCACTAGAACCTGCGCTATGAATCGATTGATCGTCTTCCTCTTTGTGGATTTGATTCCATTGCAGAGGTGGTACATCTTGATATGTGTACGTATGTAGGTTGATCCTAGTGGTGACTCCTGCGTGTTGTAGGTACACTGCATCTTTTCCCCAGTCTTGTACGACCTTTAGCTGTCTCATGAATGGCCTTCCCAATATCATTTCATAATTGCTTGGCCTTTCAAAGTGACATATTGCTAAAGTATGTTCGAATTCCACTCCGCATGTAGTGAAGACTACTCGTTCCAACAATCCTAAGGGTCTTTCCGTATGTCCATCTGCCATTTGAATTTTCATGCGTGTTGGTCTCAATGCTGGTTTTCCCCATTTCTCCCAAATTTCTTTGGTAGCAATGCCAACACCAGCTCCTGAATCTAGTATGGCTTTGGTTGTGTAACCCCTCTAGGTGATTGGAAGACAAGTATTTCCTTCATCTCCTTCGCTAAAGTCTCCTACTTTATCCACTGGAATTCTCACCGTTTTCACTTCGTCAGCTACCTCCTTCTTTTCTTCCTTGACTTCCCACTGATTGATCAATTTCTCTTTTAAATGTGGTTTTACCTTTAACAGTTCCTCGAGTGTTAAGGTACATGGGATTTTCACCTCTCTAAGGCGTTGTATGATCTCCGATGTTTGAACTGATGGATTCGTTTCTCGTCTCGTTATTGATGGAATGCGATACAATTCTGAGTTGTGCTCGTATTCCCCGGTGTAGTTGGGTAGTTCCTTTACATCGTCTTCCACTTCTCTGTCACTTGCATCCATTGGAAAAATTTCTTCTGAATTGAGTTCAGGTATTGAACCCTCTATTTCGTTTTCTGCTTTCAATTCTTCAAAGGGCGGTTCCATTCCCTCTACCTTTTTCCACTTGTCCTCTTGAACTCGCGCCCATAAATCCTTAGTCCAATCTCCTTCTGTTTCAGGGACTATGGATCCTTCCTTTCTCTCAATACCAATTTCATCATCCAGAGGTCTATTTACGTTAGGCTTTTCCTGAGTGTTTAGGCACTCTTGAAATTTCTCTTCGCCCATTCGGTTGTTTGGTAAAGGTGATGCGGGTTTTTCTAATGTTTGTTGGGCAACTTCTATCAGTTTTTTGCAGATTTCCAGTCTTTCTTTCTCTAAGTCACCTCTCGGATACTCTCTCTCATGTTGTTCTATGGTAGGTCCTGCTTTTATTCTCGCCTTGTATGCCTGAATCCACATGGCTAATTCTTCAGGCATTGGGTCTGCTAATACTGATCCTACCTCCTCCCTTTTATTCTCCTTTTTATTTTCTTCTTTCACTTGTGATTCTTCTGTAGATTTCTGTTTACTCTTTTCATTTTCCTTCTTTTGTAACAATTTTTTTTCTTTTATCCTGTCTCTCCTTTGCTTCCACCTTTGGGATCTTTTACTGGCGATACTTTTTTATGGTTCTTCGGAGTCTTCTACTCTGTGAGGGATGGGTGTATTTCCCTCTTTGTCACTTTGATTATTTTCTTCGGTTTTATCAGGGTTTTCTCTAGCCTTTGCTCTTGTTATGGCTTTTAAAGGTATAGTGTACTCTTTGTCGCTCCCTGAAGATTCAATCACTTCTATCACATTAATCTGCACATTAGGTGTGACTTTGTTTGGGTTCTTAGGACAATCTCTGAAAAGATGCTCCTTACCACAATCGCTACAGTAGCCTTCCCAAATTCGTTGTGGTGGTGGTGGGTTTGGTAATGTACATTCTCTAATATAGTGGTCACCTCCACATCTGTAGCATGGTCCTCTGGGTACAGGCGGTCTATTCATTGGTCGAGGTGGCATGGTTGCTCTAGGAGCTGTGTACATTAAAGGTACATAATCCTGCTCGTAATTATATGAACTCTCTGGTGTCTCCATGCCATAAGCATATCGGTCATATTGTTGCCCACATTCCATTATTGAGCTCTCACAACCAGGGTATGTTCCTTGACTAGGATCGTAAAATGAGTCATATGGGTCACTGCTAGTCAAAGGTGTGGCTGGCACTATAGCCCTTTCTAAGTTTTCCTCTGGTTGCGCTATCTTAACTGGGACAACGTTCTGAGGGTGGGGCGGTTGTTGTCCTAGCACTGGTTGGGGTTGCGTATATCCCTGATATGCATATGGTCGTGGTATTGGTGCCTGCGGCTGATATGAGGGATATCTAAAGGCTTCTCCTCCCTGCTGGTTCTGCGGGTATCCATATGGTCTCACATAAAGCTGGGTAGGTCTGGTTTGCCTATTGTAAGGGCAGTTGTCGGTGCTATGGTTTGTGTATCTCTGCTCTATACTGCAATATTGTAGTGGTCCGGGGACAGAGGGTCTATGAGGAGTATAGGCAGGTGGTGGGACTACTCCCCTAGTACACAAATGAGAAGGATGATCTCCTCCGCACTGCATACATCTTCTAAGCATAGGCATTCTCATAGGATTGGTGGGATAATTCCTCTGTCCTTGAACATTTAGTTTTTTAGCTAACAAGTCGGCAATTTCCTCTACGTTGTTTTTAGGGTTTGATGTGCTGCTTGTTGACTCTTCACTTTTCACACTGCCTTGGGGTATTTTCAAGTCTTCTGCAAGGTTATCTTCTAGGTCTATGCATTCCTTCATGCACTCTTGCAAGGTTTGAACTCTCTTTATGTACACCAATGACCTCAAGGTTCCGTTCAATAGTCCTTCTAAAAACAATGATACCATTTTGTTTTGTGTTGGTCTCTCTTCTACAGGACATCTATCCACATACTGCTTGAATCTCCTGGCAGCCAATCTCACTGACTCGGTAGGGACTTGTTTGAAGCTGTGGATTAATGACGAAGAATTGTTCTTAATTCCAGATTTGGTAAATTCTTCAATCATTTCTTGATACACCTGATCCATGTTCTGAAAGGTATTTGGATCCAATGGCTGAAACCAGGCCAAAGCCGTGTCTGACAAGGTAAGGCCAAAAGACTCATATTGAATCATGAAGTCATCTACCTGCTCGGCTCTAATTACTTGTTTGAATTCTGCTATGTGATTATAGGGTTCACTAGAGCCATCATAATGATTTCTCATGCACTTGGCCACTTGGATCGGCCTTAGTCTCCTTCCTGCTTCAGGTTGTCTAGGCATTACAGGGTAATTTGGTCTTCCTATTGGTATGCCTGGTCCTCGTACCACCTGTGGTCTGGCTGGGGTATGAACTCCTTGTCTTGGGTCAATGGCTGGTTGTGGCCGGTAATTAGGATTAGTGGCAGGCATAACGAATTGTACATGTGGTCTGATGGGGACCTGTGTTTGTTGAGTTTGTTGTGTTTGTCTTGATTGTTGAATTGAATCATTTTGAGAAGTTCCATGTGGATTCCGTGACGTAGTGGCTTGGTCCCTTGGGGGAAACACTGGGATGTTCTGATATTTCAGCTCAGCTCTCTCTAATTCTGTGATTGGCCAATATCTTCTGTGATTTTTGTCCAAATAGGTGATGATGGTGGGGAATTCAGGGTCTTGTAACTCATAGATGGTAACTGGATTAGGAGCAGCTTCCCATATAGAGGAATGGGTTCTGAGCAAGTGCTCCATTCCGTTGATCAAATACACATCTATCAGAGTATCATCCTGTGGAACTAAGTCTCCTCTCCAAAGTTTGGTAATTGTTGATCTCCCTCTAGGAGTAGCTACTTGTTCTTCGGCTCCATATCCGTTTAAGCTCAAAGCATTATTTTCCTCACCACGCTCATTAATGATTTCAGGGTGTTCTGTGACCACGTATTGAATGTCTTGTTTGTCCATGTACAGTCCTCCTATGTACTTGACTGCTGGTCTTGGCACTATGTAGGCCTCTGAAGCCTTCCTCAGTCTAGCCACTGATCTGTTTAGACCATCCAAATAGATAGGTATCTCATTGTGGTTGGTGCTCACATACTCTAAGGAAGTTCTGTATTCGCCCTCAATGATGGACATCTGGCCAATCATGGGCACAGTGTTTTGCATATCCTCGGAAGCCATGGGGATTTCTCCTTCTGACTCACTGGAGGTCTCAGAATAGTGTGAACGGCTACTTGGTTCAGCTGCACTCCCTACGGAAGAGATTACACTTCTTCGGCTTCCTAGGGTTCTTCCGGATCTCAGGTTCATTCACTTAAGAGCTCTGATCAAACCTTATCCTCCTCTAGCCTCTAGAATTCTAAGATATGGCTTAGCAGTCTAGGAAAAAATTAGGCTGGAAAATGACTGAAGGAAAATTTCAAGTCACGATACTTGACTCTCACGATCTCTGAGGAAACGATCGCTGACTGACACGATACTTGGTCGAAACGATCGCTGGAAAACGATCTCCGCCCAGACGATACTTGATGGACACGATACTCGATACCTGAGTTCAGACGATACACGATACACGATACTTCCCCAAACGATCTTTGACAAAACGATCTCTGGATTCCACGATCTTTGGTCAACACGATACGCGATCGACGATACTTGGCTCAAAACGATACGCGATCGCTGGTAAGTATCGCGATCTCTGAGATGCGATACACGATACTTGACCAAAACGATACACGATCTCTGTCTCTACGATACTTGGTCAAACGATATACGATACTTCACAAGTATCGCGATCTTCAGGCCACGATACACGATATTTGGCGCAGACGATACTTGATACACGATACTCGACCAAACGATCGACGATCTTTGGCCAACGATCGCTGACCACAACGATACACGACACTTGTTAAGTATCGCGATCGCTGAAGACTAGGCGATACCGATACTTGAAACAAAACGATACCGATCTCTCCTAGGTATCGCGATCTTTGGTAAACGATCTCTGGCCGGCGATCGCTGACTACAACGATACACGATACTTGTTAGGTATCGCGATCGCTGGAAACCAGACGATACCGACACTTGGCCAAAACGATATCTCACCGAAACGATACCGATCTTTGACCTCAACGATCGACGATCTTTGGCAAATATCGCGATCGCTCGAACACGATACTTGAGCCAACGATACACGATCTTTGGGCTCAAACGATCTCTGATCGAGACGATACCGATATTTGGGAAATATCGCGATACTCGACCACAGGAGTCCACGATACTTGACAAGTATCGCGATCTTCAACCGTGGGAGCAAAGACGATACTTGACCCAACTTCAAAGTTTTGTAGAGGTTTTTAAGATTTTGTTTCAATGCACTTGTTTAATGCACTCTCCTCCCCCTTCTCCACTCTCTGGATCACTCAAAACTCACCTTTTCACCTCAATCAAACCCAAACGATCTCTGTCGCAGGTCGTTTCTGACTGAACTTGATTTTTTTGAATGATGTAAAAGGATTAGGACTTGCTAGGCTCACCTCTGATGCACTTTCAACTTCTTTAGCACTTCCCCTTGCTTTGTAATGCTCCAGGTCGCCTATATACTCGCCCACGATCTCTGCAACTCTCACGATACCCGACTGCTCTCTCCACGATACTTGTTCAGCAAGTGAATTGAAAAATGGAACTTTTTTGGCTTTTATACTTGGAAATTCCTAGCTTACCAAAAAGGAAAATTTTTGAACAACACTAAAGCCTACTCTACTCTCCACTCACTCCTACTCTACTTCTTCTACTCTCTTCCCTAATCTATCAACTCACTACACACACTCCAAGAATGGGAAGTAGCAAGTGCGGCTGAAAATGACTTACCAAAGAAGAGAAGATTTCCGCTCCTCCAAGTTCTTCAAAGCAAAAAGCTACTTACCATCACACGAATGCCTCGGTTTGATTCGTCACTCCCCGGCAACGGCGCCAAAAAGTGTGTTGACCTAAGCTTCGACTTAGGGACTTGCGGAGAAAGAGACTATACCTCAATCCCCTCACAAGTGCATATAGTGGGGATACACGCTTTTAATTTATCAATCCAAAGAGTATACAAACCTAGCCGAGTGTATGAAGACATGCAATCACATAATGGTCAATGCACATAAGGTACTCAAGAATGAAAATGAGGTAATTACTTATCCTAACAAGCTTCAACTGTAGGTCAAGATGAAACGATACTTGGTGCAGCAGCCGTCAGTATTTTGGACTTTTCTCCTAGCTCCGAGCTCCAAACATAGCGAATAGCATATGCGTTTCGAAGCTCTCGAGAAGACGCATCCAATGGCAGTGGTTTCACTCAATTCCGACGCTCCTACTTCAAGTTATGACAGAAATACTGAATCGCGAAAATACTTTCCTACTCTTCAGCACTTCCTACACCTCGCACACACCTTTCCTACAGCAAAGAAACACTCTCAAGGATAGACAACACTCACAAGCACTCTTTCCAAGCACTACACATGCATACAAGCTCACGAAGAAGAAGATGAAGAGGGAAGAAGACACAAATTCGAATTTCTGTGCTCTCTCTTCTCACAATGGCAAAAAGTCTTTTACAAAGAGTCACATTTGACTTATATACTATTGCCCTAAAAATGGTCCTTTCACACAAGTGACCGACACTTTATTCACTAAAAGCTAATTTCCTACTATTTTACATGGGTAAGCTTCTATTCTTCTGTGGGAATGCATCTAGAGGACTCCTCTAGTGCCTTTACAAAGGGAAATATATTACAAAAATGAATATGTTACAAAAATATGTGGTCCAAATCGGAAAAATTTTGGGGCCCGTCTTTTTCTCTGCTTTGTGCGCTCTTTAGCTCTACAACAACAGGGGTGTCCGTCGCGATGGACACGTGTCCGTCGGGGTCTGTCAGTCGCGATTGATTGGCTGTCCGTCGTGATGGAGAGAGTCAATCGCGATTGATGCTATCAATCGCGATGGACTGAAAAAAAGCCAATTTTTCAAAAATTTTTGTGGATCTCTGATGTGCAAGGTCTCTAGTCTATTGTGATGCACTTAGTTTTACCAAAAGATGAAATTTTGTGTCAATCCCGATCGACAGAAGCTTGCGACACAGAGACAGTTCTGCACATTTCCGTACCTGCGCAACATGCTGGAGGGGATGATACACCTGGATCCTGCAAGAAAACTCAACACACATGCGAAAACAGTGCACACAATATTGCTCTCTTGCTCTCTCTCACAAGTGGAATGAGGGAAATGAGGTGGAGAAGGTGATATGATTAAAAAAATTGAAATTTTTTTCGCGATGATGGAGATGGAGGTGGGAGATGGTGATGATGATGATGAGGTAAGAAAAAGAAAAAATAAGAAGAGTGAAGAAATTACCTACAACGCCAATGTCTCAAATCTACGTCTTACCATCACACGCTCGTCCTCAAAGCTCGATCCCCGGCAACGGCGCCAAAATTTGGTGTAGCTCAGTGATGAGTAGCACCTCCTTTAATGTCAATCCGGGAAGACGTGAGGATGGTATGATGACCTTGAGCAAGTGAAGGCACAAGTGCGTGAGTGCGAAGCACGCTAACATGCACACACATACACACACACGCGCACACAAGGCAAGACTAATAGTGAGAAGCAATGGAGTCCTTTAGATTACTCTCAAAAAGCTCATACAAGTTTAGATCAATTACAAGCTAACCTCAAAAATGAGCTCTCTAGCTCTATTTATAGTTTTTGACTATGTTTTGGCCCTGTCCAGACCTACTGTCCCGCATAGTTAAAAATTAGGTTCCAGGGCCTATTTGAGGGCTTAAACGGAGTCTAAAAAATATGAAAATTGATATATAGCTACTTCTAAAGCTCCTCAAGCTCAAGGACTCCTTGGCTTGCACAAAATGGAGCTACAAAAATATGAAAGGGTATTTACAATGATTGTTAGTGATAAGAATCACTGTTCTAAAGATGTTGATTTGGAAAAAATTGAAGGGCCTATCTGCCAGATCTGCATCGACTGCTTTGTCTACTTAATCCTTCACTTTGCTCTGACTCTCTCCGTTGGCTTCCTTGTCTCCTCAGTCCTTGGGTGCCCATACTGCTCTCAACAATGGTGACCATGAAGTTTAAGGAAGAAAATGATAGAAAAACCATACCACATAGATGTTGAAGGAGATGGTGGACACCTTTCAGAGATGAGATGGTGCTGCAAATTCTTGCTTCACATTAGCCAAAACTGAGTTGCGGAGTGCAAAGTAGACCTCTTGAGCTTTCCACAAAGCACAAATAATCACTCATTTACTTTGGAAGATGATCCTCAAATCATTGGATCAAAATAGATAATTCGGAGTTTCATTGCGAACCAAAAACTTGCTATTTTCGTCACTGCATCTGCTCTAAGAAATGAATAGTTCTCTTTCTCTGCCAACAATTGAAAAAAATCTTTTTTGGGAATATTGAATTAACTTGTGTAGCTAATGTTTGCAAGTTATTTCAATTTAAATGATAAAATATGCTCAGAGAATGATTCTTAGTAACTAAGAGGTGCATCGCGACATTTTAGGGACTTACTCTCTATGAATTGCATTTTCTTTCAATCTGAAAGATTTCCATTATTCTACTTCCTCAGTTTCTTGTGTGCCCATCGCTTCCCTATCCAGCCATACCATCCATCATAGGAGCAAGTCAATAACTTACTTTTGCTAATTTTTGCTGCCCTCATACTCACGTATTGAATGCAGAAACAATTTGGAATAAGCTTGCTAGTTACTCGACCTTCAAGTTGATATAGAAACAGCTTAGGCATTCTTCTTCATCTCACACTTCTTGGATCCTGATCGATTTAAGACCCCCTTTAACACGTCTTTAACACGACATTAGAGGCCATTTCAGTCTTATGTCTCACTCCACGAAAGCTAATTTTAAATAGTCTCACCTTCATTGTCCCTGCATACATTTTAGAAGGAGACATTTGTTAGCTCCAAGGACATGTATGATAATTTATTGCCTCTTTTTACAGGTGAACAGTCTAATGCTGGTCCTAATGAGGCAACTTCTCAACCATTGTAGGTTTCATGTGATGATGTAGATCATTCTATTTTTTATGCAGATTTACATGATGCACTTGTTGATGAGAGAACTGATATTGATGAGGCAAAAACTATGCCAAAATGGCTAGTGAAGACTTTGCATGACAACAAATTAGATGCACCTCTACCATATCATACTCGTTTAGGCTCTCATAGTGCCTCTTTTGCATTAGATTGCATCTAGTCTCTGTGCCTGTTTCGTTTGATGAAGCACAAAATTATGAACATTGGATGGTTGTAATGCAATCTGAATATGATGATATCATGAAAAATGGTACCTGGTCTTTATGTGACTTCCCTCTTGGCAAGAAGGAAATTGGCACTAAGTGGGTATACAATCTGAAGCATAAACTTGATGGAACAGTTGACACGTATAAGGCTAGGCTTGTTGCAAAGGGTTATGCATAGAAAAGAGGCATTGATTTTGATGAGACCTTTGCTTTGCCAAATGAGTACTCTTCGTAGCATCTGTGCACTTGTAGCTCAACATCATTGGAATGTACATGAGTTGGACATTAAAACAACATTTCTAAATGGTGACTTGCATGAAGAAGTGCATGTTTTTCACCCCCGTGGCTTTGTGCAGAAAGGGTATGAGAACCAGGTGTGCATGTTAAAGAAGACATTATATGGTTTAAAGCAAGCACCATGTGCTTGGTATGAAAAGATACATGCCTATCTGATTACACATGGTTTTGAGAACAGTCCAACTGAAAGAACCTTATATGTTAAGCATCCTAATGATGTGCTTCTAATCATTGTTGTGTCCATTGATGACATGTTGCTCACTTGTCCTCATGAGAAGCATATTGCTGATTTTAAGGCTGATTTACATGCCTCATTTGAGATGTCTGATTTGGGACATTTGCATCATTATTCAGGCATTCAATTTATGCAAGTTGATGGTGGAATAGCTTTGTGTCAAACAAAATATATTGACACATTATTGTAGTGTTTTGGCCTTGAAGACTGTAAACCTATTGCCACTCCTATGGAGACATGTTTACAATTGAGTCTTCATGATGCTGGAGATGCATTTGATGTTGTTCTCTATCATTAGGATGTTGGATGCTTGATTTAGTTATGCATTACTCAGCCAGATATCTAGTTTGCTGTCTCACAGATGAGCAGGTTTATGCATTGCCTAGGTGTCAAGCATTAGTAGATGGGTAAGTGCATCTTTTGCTACTTGAGTGCTACTTGGATGCTTAGGTTGTTTAATCCCAAGGGGGGATCACCACTTCTAGATTTCGATGCTTTTTCTGACTTTGACTAAGCTGGTTGCTATGACACTCATGTGTCCACTAATGGCTTTTGCTTCATGCTTGGTAGTTCATGTATATCTTGGTTGAGCAAGAAGCAACCTACTATGTCCACTTCTAGTTGTGAGGCTGAGTATAGGGCAACTTTCACAATGACTATTGAGTGTGTGTGGCTTAGATGCCTTATGGCTGATTTGGGTGTTGGTCAAGCTTCTGCCACCACCACCTTCAGTGACAGTCATAGCGCATTGGCAGTTGCGAGGAACCTTGTGTTTCCATGCTTGCACTAAGGACATTAAGGTGCATTATCATTATGTCAGGGAGAGGTTCTCTGCTGGAGAGATCAGCTTGGCATATGTGCCCACAAAGGAGAACATTGCAGACCTTTTCATGAAGGCTCTGCCTAGGGAGAAGTTTGAAGCTTTCCACAAAGCTTTGGGCTTACTTCCTTTTGTGGATTGATTCCACATAGCTTGGCACTTCCTTATACATGACTACAAGCTCCTTGTTCACCGCATCACTCCCAGGGGGGATTTGTTGATATATTTAGGTAGTGATGTGTGTGAACACTCTAGGATTGTCGGGGCTCACTTTTTTCCCTCTTTAGGAGGTTTTTTCCCCCAGCTTGTATTAATGCCTATTGCCCTAATGGGCTACTTATCTTTGTACATTCTAGTGGTAATACATTTAGTATTTTGTGTTGTGCTTCAAGCATCTTCTTCTTCCTTGTGTTGTTCACGTGCTTCCGCAGACGTCTAACTCCATCACTCTCTTGGTTGTCTACCTTCTTTTTCATCATGGAATCTTTGCATTGTGTATTATGTGAGGATTTATGTGTAGTTTGGTTGATCATTCTACTATGGATGTTGTTGGAACACGTTTGTGAAGTCTATGTTGAGTCTTTGCTACTGTAATTTGAAGCTTTCTTAGCTTGTGAAAAGTCATCTGAGTACGAAGTGAGCACATTTGTGTGTACATGCAAGATTAGCACGTTTCATTGTGAACTTTGAATTCTACATGAAAAATGGCATGGAAAACACACGCGCACACAAGGCAAGACTAATAGTGAGAAGCAATGGAGTCCTTTAGATTACTTTCAAAAATCTCATACAACTTTAGATCAATTACAAGGTAACCTCAAAAATGAGCTCTCTAGCTCTATTTATAGTTTTTGACTAGGTTTTGGCCCTGTCCAGACCTAGTGTCCGGCCTAGTTAAAAATTAGGTTCCAGGGCCTATTTGAGAGCTTAAACGGAGTCTAAAAAATATGGAAATTGATATGTAGGTACTTCTAAAGCTCCTCAAGCTCAAGGACTCCTTGGCTCTCACAAAATGGAGCTACAAAAATATGAAATGGTATTTACAATGATTGTTAGTGATAAGAATCACTGTTCTAAAGATGTTGCCAGATCTACATCGACTGCTTTGTCTACTTAATCCTTTGCTTTGCTCTGACTCTCTCCGCTGGCTTCCTTGTCTCCTCAGTCCTTGGGTGCCCATACTGCTCTCAACACCCCCCCTCTCTCGCGTCTGTCGTCCCTGACAGACTCTTGTTGCTGGGAGTGCTGGATGTAATAGTCCACCACATGAGTGTCAAGCTGATGTTCTTGTATGCGTAGTCCTCTGGCCAAATCTGTCATCATACGATCCCAATCAATTGGTCCTGGAATGTCCGGATGTGGCAAACGTAACTGATCTGCATGGATGGCTTGTTCTACTGCGAATAGATGTAGCGAATGTGTTGGTCTGGAAATGAAAATTTCCGAATGATATTCCCTGAATCCCGTAGAGAACATTTCCTCAAATGTTTGCTTGAAGCATGCGGGTAAGTACTTTATGCATGCATGCCAGGCAAAGATTATATTGATCGAGGGAGTCTGGCTCATGTCGTAGACTAAATCCTTGTTACCTTGAGAGAATCCAGGGGCAGAGATGTATGGAGCTTGTAACTTCCGAAAGGTTTTGAAGACAATGGTCATGAGCTCGAATATTTTCATACACATTTTCGCTGCTATGTCGGGTACATTATTTAGACGTGTAGACCAGTGCCGAATTGTTGATATCATGTAGGCTACAGTTGGGGTCCCTCGAGGTGGGGCAAAATATGGATAGTTGACCCATGCCGAGCATTCTTTATTGTTGCGTACCTTGATTGCAAATGCTTGCCAGGATCTGCGATGTACCATTGGGCAATAGCATGGATTATACTTGATATATAGTGGCATGGTTGCCTAGGTGCTCATCATCTAAGGGTAATCGGTTAGTAGACGTGCACGCCAATTAGGTTGGAAGATCGAGCCAGCACGTGCATCTGCCGGTAAGTCCTCTGGTTCAAATTGAGTGGCGAATGTGGGCTCCTTCCCTGTATGCCTTTTAACTTCTGCATTATAATCATGTAGCAAGACAAAGTAAGGCATGTATTGCGGTTCTGATGTTGTGATCAACTGTTGATGGGATAGGTTCTGAAAGTAAGAAGATCGAAGGACAATTTCTTCCAGATTTGTAAGAGATTGAATTTGCACGGCAACACGATCATCATGTGTCTTTCGCACTTTCTCGATCCTTTTAACCCAATCGGGAACTCCAATTTCTAAAGTGTCCTGTCCTTCCTCTGTTACCCGACCGCCGGGTGTTGGCATCGACTCGTACAGCTCTTCATAACTATCATCGACGGGGATTTCCACAACTGTTTCAGGTTCTGGTTCTTCAGTTGGCGAGGGTGGCCTTTCATATGGTAAGAGACGTGCTTGGAGTTCGGCCACCTGTTTCCGGAGGGTCTCTAATTCTTGTGAAGAGTGTTGCAAGATTATTGGCTCCTGTTGAGCTGTGGGGGCACTGGCTATCAGCTTCTTTAGATCCGCACATTCAGCCTCTAACTTTTCATATGACTCCACGAAATTTGCATGCTCCTCGAGTAAGATGCGAATGTCTTCTGATGGGACTGCTCTATACTTGGTAGGGCTAATGGTTGCTCCTGCAGTCCCCTCCATAGCTGCTTCAAAGTTGTCTTGGTTTTGTTGTTGAAGCCGCTTGTTCTCTTCTAGGGCTGCTGCCATATGCTTTCTTAATAGCCCAAGATTGCGTCTAAGTGTAGCATTGGATATCATTTGCGCCTGGAGCACAGTTTCCAGTTCCTTGACTGCTGTATCATCCACCGTCGATATTTTTGATTCCAATTCTGAGTGAGCTTGCTGTAAAGTGGTATGTTTGGTTAGGAGAGTTTGGTAATCAGCTTCTAAAGTGTTAACTCTAGCATTGAGCTTTTGGAGACTCAAATAGACCTTATAGGCATGCTATAAGTGCAAAGAAACACACTATGTACCTTGGAGCATCAAGGAGAATGAGTCGATACAAAACAGATAGGTTCGCGGGACGACTAGCTCAAAAAACTTACTATCTATGGAAGAGACAATAAACTTCAAATGCCCATAGCGACCAGCGTGATTACAATTAGAAAAAATCCTTTTATGGGAGTGATACACATAGGGTTGAGTATATGGAATGCACAAAAGTATAAGGAATAAGCAAAATATGCTATAGGAATGAATGCGACATTCACCGGTGGTACTTCCTATTTTTCAGGAATACGCAGAGATTGACCCCGAGGCAGAAAAACTGAGATTTCTCCAAATCTGCTGCACCAAATGCCTTGACAATTTACAGGCATAAACTAAACACTAATACCTTTCCAATGCGTCCTCTTGCACTCAATTTGGAGCTCTGAGGAGAGAGCAGCAGCCTCTGCAAGATTACTGTTGGCGAAGAAGATGATGCAGAAAATTGAAGGAGCAAAACAATGATGGTCACAAGTGTATGTATATTGCTTCCATATAATTTACAAGTGATTTCAACTCCTTATATAGCCTCTAGGAGTGTTCCACTACTTTTACAACTTGAATTTGAATTCAAATGAAGGTGGGAATGGTTGTTGGAGGGAATGAATTCACTTCCCTACAATCTAGGAAAAGTGAAGATCTTGATTGATCTACTTTTAGGTGACTTGATTTGCTTGATTGAATGCAACTTCAACCACCAAAATTTCGTGGGATTTTGGCTCTATATTTCTACCTTTACATGTGTCAAGCTCAAGACTTTTACAACGGTAAATGAGCCATCAAAAATTTCTCAAAAAAAATACAATAAATGAGTATATGAAAAAGAACTCTCCAACGGATATTCTTTCGACGCGATAGCCTTTGATGTAGATCAAATCTACCTCAAGCATAGTGTAAGCTTGATGTTCCAACAGCTCCCCCTCAAGCTAAAGTATGCTTGAGTCTTCATTCTCTGATAGGTTGAATACCTGCCATAGCTTTGAATCTACAAAGCTTTATTCCATCAAGTGCCTTCGTCATCATATCTACTACTTGTTTTTCAGTTGGAACAAAAGAAATGTCAATCTCGTTTGCCATGAGCTTCTCCCTGATGAAGTGGTAATGGACTTCTATGTGCTTGGTTCTCGCATGGAAAATAGGATTTGCCGCTAGATGCATGGAACTTACATTATCTCCAAATATGTGAGGTTTGGAACTCACAAGTCCCAAATCTGTATACAATGCTTTTAACCATATTGCCTCTTGAGTTGCTATGGTCAAGCCTCTGTACTCTGTTTCAGTTGAGGATAAAGCAACTGTTGGTTGCTTCTTGGAACTCCATGACACTAGCTTTGAACGTGCAAATGCTAAGTAACCAGATGTACTTTTTCTATCATCCTTAGCTCCTGCCCAATCTGCATCTGAGTAGATTTTGATATCCAAATTTGAAGAGTAAGGATAGAATATACCTTCGTTGATTGTACCTTTGAGATACTTAAGTACTCTCTTAGCCGCATTCATGTGTGGTCTTCTTGGTGAGTGCATGAACTGACTAAGCACTCCCACACTATATGAGATGTCTGCCCTTGTATGAGTAGCATATATCAAGCTACCTACCAAGCTTTGATACTCTTTAATGTCTTCAATTTTCTCACCTTCATAAACACTAAGTTTATGATTCATCTCCAAACGTGTACCTGCAGGTTTAGTATTCTCCATTTTGAACTTGAGAAGAAGATCCTGAATGTATCTTCTTTGAGTCAAATACATTCCTTCATCTGTGTATATCACCTGCATACCTAGGAAATATGTGAGCTCACCTAGGTCACTGATTTTGAACTCCTCTTGCATGTGTCTCTTGATCCTTTGAATGCCATTTAAATCATCAACTGTCACAATAATATCATCTACATATACACATAGATAGATAACCTCATTGTGATCCCTTTTGATGAATAGAGAAGGATCTGAGCTGCTAGCTTTGAACCCTTGATCTTGAAGATATGTAACCAACCTGTAATTCCAAGCTCTTGGAGCTTGTTTCAATCCATACAATGCTTTCTTAAGTCTGCAAACATAAGATGGATGATTAGGGTTTTCAAAACCTGGTGGTTGTGACATGTATACCTCTTCACTTATCCAACCATTTAAGAATGCATTTTTCACATCAAGTTGGAGTAGTCTCCAATTCCTTGCAGCAGCTACACTTATCAATGTCCTGATTGTAGTCATCTTTGCAACTGGTGAGAATGTTTCCTCATAGTCTATACCATGAGTTTGTGAGCATCCTTTGGCAACTAATCTTGCCTTGTACCTGCAAACTGATCCATCTGAATTTCTTTTAACTTTATATACCCATCTGCAACCAATTACCTTTTGATTCGGCGACATTGGAACCAAATCCCAAGTGTCCATTTCCTTCAATGCATCTATCTCTTCGTTCATGGCCTTTTCCCAATTAGGGTTTCCCTTTGCCTCTTCATAGGTTGAGGGTTCCTCTGAAATAGAGTCTTTTGCCAAGTAGATTGAATGCTTTGTAACAAATGTGGAATCATATCCATACCTTTCTGGTTGTTTCTTCTCTCTTGCTGATCTTCTAGGTGCTTGTTTGGAGCATTCTCCAACCTCTTGCATCTTTGCTTTGCCTCTTGACTTCCATAGCTTGTAATCCCTTTCACTTTCATCTTGTTCATCGTCTGTATCACTTCTTGGATCCTGGACCTGTGTATCATGTTTGCTTCCTAATTGATGAGAGTCATAATCAAGATCATATGGTAGTGTTACCTTTTGTTTGTCTTCATCATACCAAGACCTCTGTTCTTCAAACACAACATCTCTACTTGTAGTGAATTGCTTGGTTGAAGGATTGAAGAACCTGTAACCCATCTGAGTTGAATCATATCCAATAAACACTGCCTTTGTTGCCCTTTCATCTAGCTTACCTCTTATTTGTGATGGTACATGAACATAAGCTAAACAACCAAAAACCTTGCAATGTCCAAGACTAGGTTTTCTTCCATGCCATGCTTCATAAGGAGTCATACCTTGAAGTGATTTGGATGGTAGTCGATTGACAAGGTACACTGCAGTTGAAATAGCTTCTGCCCATAGATAATGTGGCAACTTCTTCTCTTCAAGCATTGTTCGGGCTGATCCAACCAATGTCTTGTTTCTCCTCTCTGCAATTCCATTTAGTTGAGGAGAGTACCTAGTAGTCACTTCCCTTTTGATACCTTTGTCCTGCAAGAACTCATCAAACTCTTTGGAGAAGTATTCTCCCTCTCCATCAGATCTGAGCTTCTTTAGTGATCTACCTGTATGATTCTCCACATGTGCAAGATACTTCTTGAAGCAATCAAATACTTCATTCTTACTCTTGATAAAGTATAGAACAGTCCATCTACTATGGTCGTCAATAAATGAGACATAATACCTTGATCCTGCCAATGAAGGTTCTTGACTTGGTCCCCATACATCTGTATGTACTAAGTCCAATAAGTTGTTGTGGATGTAGCCTTTGTGGTTGAATGGTTGTCTTTGTGCCTTCCCAATCTGACATGCATCACACCTGTTGATCATGTGTTGCTTTGATATGTTCGGCAGTCCTAGAACACTTTGATCCCTGCATATATCCTTCAAGGTTCTTTCATTCACATGAGCAAGTCTCTTATGCCACACTTCAAGCTCACTTAGGGTTTGAGACCCAAAGTTGAATAGAGCTATGTTCCTGGTATCTCCTACTTCAAAAGTAAAGAGCCTACCATGCTTCTCACCTCGGGCTATCTTCTTGAAGCCTTGACATGGATCTTCCACAAAAGCTCCATGTTGGGTGAACCTAACTTGCAAGCCTTTTTCAACTATTTGGCCTACACTTATTAGGTTTTTAGAGATAGTGGGTACATAGAGAACCTTACTTAGAATGTTTGTCCTGCCATTGGAAGCTTTGACATTACCAATCTTCTCCACATTGTGCTTTGTGTCATCCCCTGTTTGCACTTCATGTCTATGCTTTGGACTTTCCAAGTGAGATAGAAGAGCAATGTTGCCTGCAACATGATTCGAACATCCTGAATCTATGTAGAACAAATGATCATCTTCTTTACCTTCTTTGTGGCTTAGATTCATGAGAAGTAATGAGTCTTCATGTGGTTGATCTTCTGAATAATTGTTGTAGTCCCTTGGATTATAACTTCTATTGTTGTTGTTGAAGTTGTGTCCACCTCTACCTCTATTGCTGCCATATCCACCTCTTCCACTTCCTTTCTGGGTCTTCCCATTGAACCAGCAATTCTGAGTGGTGTGGTTGGTCTTATCGCATATGGCACAAGGTTGAACATTCTGACCTTTGGCTTTGTCTTGCTTTGATCCTTTCTTCTTCCCTTTCCACTTGCTCTTGCTTGCGAAGTTGGCTTGGGAAGTCTCTTCTTCGTCTTCTTCCTTCTTCTTGCCTTTCTGCTTCTTATCCTTCTTATCTGCATATAGAGCACTAGTTGAATTACCATGATAAGAGTTACCTTCCTTTATGCTATTGTTGGCTTCTTGATTGAAGAGTTGTCCAAGAAAGATGTTGAAGTCTGGAGTTTGCACATCCATGATAAGATCGTAAGCCGTCGTGAAGGATTGCCATTGCTTATCACTTCGAATGACGTTGAGAATTTGCCTCATGATGACCTCTTCTTCAATCAGCTCTCCAATGGATGCTAATTGATCCGCAACCTCCTTGCCCTTGGTAACAAACTCTGTGATGGTTTGTTTAGGTGTCTTTTTCATTTGGTTGAACTCGTTCCAAAGATGATTCTTTCTTGCTTTGGTACTAGCATAAAAGAAAGTCTCGAGGGCATCCCAAGTCTCTTGAGATATCTTGCATCCTCTAATATGTGGTAATAGAAAGTCAGAGATAGATTTTAGTATGTACGACCTTGCTTGAGCATCCCTTGCGCACCAAAGTGTGAGCTTATCTATCTCCTCTTGTGTAGGTCCTCCTTTGGATCTTGGAATAGGCATAACTTCATCACCTGCTACAATTCCATAAAGATTTCTACCTTGCAAATAGGCCTCCATTCTGATTTGCCAAGCCACGTAGTTGTGTCGATCAAGCTTCTCGATCATTGAGGGAAATCCGTCACCCATCTTGAACTAGCTCTGATACCACTGAAAGAACTTGGAGAAGCTTGTCGAAGGTAGAAAAGTGCGTTTCGAAGCGATGAAGTTTGGTCAAGCCAACCGGCACAAGACCAGCCCTTGAGCTTTTGGAGACTCAAGTAGACCTTATAGGCATGCTATAAGTGCAAAGAAACACACTATGTACCTTGGAGCATCAAGGAGAATGAGTCGATACAAAACAGATAGGTTTGCGGGTCGACTAGCTCAAAAAACTTACTATCTATGGAAGAGACAATGAACTTCAAATGCCCATAGCGACCAGCGTGATTACAATTAGAAAAAATCCTTTTATGGGAGTGATACACATAGGGTTGAGTGTATGGAATGCACAAAAGTATAAGGAATAAGCAAAATATGCTATAGGAATGAATGCGACATTCACCGGTGGTACTTCCTATTTTTCAGGAATATGTAGAGAAGTGAATTGATTCCCTCCAACAACCATAGGTATGTTCCCTCTCCCAAGGGTCCTGCAAGGTGGGAATGGTTGTTGGAGGGAATCAATTCACTTCCCTACAATCTACGAAAAGTGAAGATCTTGATTGATCTACTTTTACGTGACTTGATTTGCTTGATTGAATGCAACTTCAACCACCAAAATTTTGTGGGATTTTGGCTCTATATTTCTACCTTTACATGTGTCAAGCTCAAGGCTTTTACAACGGTAAATGAGCCATCAAAAATTTCTCAAAAAAAATACAATAAATGAGTATATGAAAAAGAACTCTCCAACGGATATTCTTTCAACGCGATAGCCTTTGATGTAGATCAAATCCACCTCAAGCATAGTGTAAGCTTGATGTTCCAACAGAAATGGTATTTACCTTGCTTCCCATTGAAGTCCAACTCTGATTCCCATAGGTATGTTCCCTCTCCCAAGGGTCCTGCCACTTCACCAAACCAGTGGGAAGCTTTTCCTACGGGCATGGTATGGCCACTGGGAGGGTCCGCAATAGGTATGATTTTGATGGCCTGCAATTCTTCTGGTCTTTCATTTGTCTCAGGCAAAACGGGTAAACTGTCTAAGTCCACCACTTGTTGGCGCGTTCCTGTTTGAGAGCTTGTCCCCGCAGTGTCAGCCATGTTGCGGAAATTACTGCCGATTCTGTGAGAATATAGAAATAGGTGTTAACATTGTAAAGGACATGATAGAACCGTTTTTGTCCCCATTACAACATTAACATGAGGTTCGGGAGAGATTAGTAGGTTATTAAGTGCTCGGTGTATGTGTGTGTAGTTAGGAAGTGGGTAGACCTAGGAGCTAAGTGGAATGATGTAGTGTGAGAGTGACGTAGTTAGTAGGTGGGCATGGATTTACAACGGGGGTCCGGGGTGTATTACAAGTTTTAGGTTGCCAAATGCGATTGATGGGTTTTGATCTTGAATGTGTGGAGACTTTGGAGAGTTTGATAGGAGTATCTACTTGAAAATGAGGCTTTTTAGGGACCCATTTACAAGTGATTCTACTTGTGCTCATGGAAGAACATGTGTCCGTGCGTGATGTATAAGAATGGGCATCGGATGTTCGAGTGAGTGAAACATGTTGTACCGGATGTGGCATCGGTGTAGCTATTTGAGCCCGCAAGCAAGCCTCAGGCACCCAAATTTGTCGTGATTGTGGGCTGGCCTTCATTGACTTCTTGGGTACCCAAATAGACTTCACTTTTGCAGAAGAATTGATGAAAGACTTCTTATTAGTGTTGTGTTGTTGATTACTAATAAGAGGCTTGGGCCGCGGGGTTGGCGTGGTTACAACAAGGTGTTCGCTTTTTCGCACCCACACTTGCGCCCCTGGAAGGACCAGGAGTTCGTGCCTTACCTAGTTCCTTGAGTGCCTCATTTTCTAATTCAACCATAATTCGACTCTGATTTACCCATACCTGAAGAAGTCCACTTCTTAGGTTTAGGTTGACTGCATGATCATAGATCCAATCTTGACCCAAGACAAGAGGCTCAGTGAGGTCCTCATCTTGACACACTACTACTTTGGCTGTCATTGCTTCGTCTTGAATATAGAGGGAAAGTTCCACCTCGCCCATGCAAGGAGTTTCCACACCTCCCAATCCTATGAGATATGCTTCTATAGGATTGATGGTTAATTTCAACTTGTCACCCTATCTCTAAGGTTATAAAAGGAAGTCGATCAATTATCCTTTGAGCGCTGACATCTGAAACTTCACACATAGCCACATGATATCCTTGATCTGCATATGCATCTGGCCTAGGTTGCTCCCTACCCTGTCTTCTCAACTTCATTCTCCGGATGTGTTCTAATGCTTCTGCTTGAGCTTCTTTTTGAATTCGTCTTTCTTCTTCTTTGCGTTTCTTAGCAGTGTTGAGTCTACTTAGCATATCTTTCGTCAGAGGTTCCTGATATAACTTGACTCTGCATCCGCTTATGTGGCTCGGGAGAATATCGCCTTCTAATGTGGCTAGTTGCACTGCTCGACTTGTTGAGATTCTATTAATGATCATGGGTCCATAGCCACGCTTCTCTAATTTTCTCGCATGTTGCTTCAATGTGTAGACTAAAACTAAGTCTCCAGCCTTCAAGCCTTTATCCTTCACGTGGGCATCAAAGTATGCCTTTTGTCTTTTCTTAGCTGCATATATTCCCGCTGCTGCTCTTAGTCTTGTTTCACCTAGTCGTTCCAGATCAAAAATCCTCGAAGAGAGTTCATGACCCGTCCACTCGTGCTTATGTGCTACCTTCAATGTAGGTATCAAGAAGTCCAATGGTAGCACTGCATTTTGACCGAATACCATCTGAAAGGGTGTGGCTTGGAGTACCGTTTTATAGGCAACTCGGTATGCCCAAACAGGATGGTGTAGCTATTTGTCCCAATCAGAGCGTTTATTGTTCACTAATTTCGTCAGTACATTGCATAGGATCTTATTGGTGCTCTCAGCCTGGCCATTAGCTTGAGGGTGATAGGGGGCAGACTTCTTATGCACTACCAAGAATTCTTGGAGCAGATTTTCAATAACTTCATTCAAGAAGTGAGTGCCTCTATTTCTAACTAGCTCTATAGGTAGCCCATATCTAGTGAACACATTCTCAAATAAAAACTTAGCTGTTGTTTGAGCATTGTTCTTCGTTGTGGCTTTTACTTCTACCCATTTGGTTAGATAATCCGTGGCAACAATGATATACTCAGCATGGGAACCCTTAGCTGGGGGATTAATAGGACCTACAAAGTCTATTCCCCACTTAGAGAACGCACGTCCACCCATCATAGGTTTCAGTGTCATCTCATCTTTGCGTATAGGATACTGAGTTCTGTGACAAACATCACACCGTTTCACATAGGTATGTGCATCCATGTGAAGGGTTGGCCACCAGAAGCCCGCAAATAGTATTGCCTTGATCACCCGATTTGGTCCAAAGTGTCCTCCTGCTACACCTTGGTGAGCAGTTTCCAAGATCTTGAGATATTCACTCTCATGGACACATAGTCTCAGGTAACCATCTTTACCATGCTTGTGTAGATTATCACCAACGAGTGAGTAATCCATGGCTTCTTGTTCTAAACTCCTTTTCCTAGCCAGAATCATGTCTGGAGGGAATGTTTTCGTCCTCAGGAAGGATACTAGTGGTTCACTGCAATCTGGCACTATGGCACCTGATAAAGAGTGGCATGTTCCACAGGTGGTTTAGTGCAGCAGATTGGGCATTCCTTGCACAACTTCTGGACATCAGCTTCCATAGTCGCCCAATGCACTCCGAGTCTCTTTAGTGTCTGTAGGGTTTGTTGCTTTGAGTAGTGTTGCTCTAATGCACCTACATGTGCTAATTGCAACCATTTAGCGTACTCATCCTCTTCCACACAACACGCCAAAATCCCTTGATCTGTGTGCTTGTACATACTTCCTGCCATGATGTGATACTTTTGGGCTTTTACTACCTCTCTATCCTGTGTGTTTATTACAGGATGGTTAGGCCCGTATGTCAATACTGGCACCAATGGCTTAGCCCACTGTGGCACCACTTCCAAATTAAACAAGTAAGCATCAGGAAGGTCATCTGACACTCCTTGTGGGGCTTCTCCCGATGTGAGCCTAGATAGATGATCTGCTCTCAAATGAGTCTTCCCTTTCCTTACCACAACCTCGAAATCATATTCCATTAGCAAGAGAAACCATCTTACTAATCTTCCTGTATTGCATGGCTTGTTTACGAGATATAGCAGTGCCTGATGGTCAGTAAAAAATTTAAACTTATTTGCAAGCAAATAATGTCTAAACTTTTTAACTGCATACACCATGCCTAATCCTTCTCTCTCCGTAGTGGTATAATTTCGTTCAACTGCATTCAATTGTCTACTAGCATAGGCAATTGGAAGATCCATATTACCTTCACCGGTAGGTTGTGCGAGTACACATCCAATAGCATAATTGGATGCATCCACATGAACATGAAAGGGTTTATTCCAATCTGGTGTAGTCAAGATTGGGGCTGAACATAATCGTCGTTTAAGCTCATTGAAGGAATTCTCACATTCATTAGTCCACTCAAAGTTAGTCAAAAGTCCATATAGAGGCTTTGCTATGATGGCATACATGTGTATAAACCGTCGGTAATAACCACAATGCCCCATGAAAGCTTGTACTTCCTTGACATTCTTTGGCCTAGGTAACTCGGCTATGGCTCTCACTTTCTCTTCATCAGTGGATATGCCATTCTTTGAGACTGTGTCCTAGAATCTTGCCTTGCCTGACCATAAAAACGCACTTTTCTGGGTTCAGGCAGACTTGATATTCTCTACATTTGTCAAAGATTTGTCAACATAGACATCTAAGTTCTTCCTCAAAGATGTTGGAATGAGCACAAAGATCATCAATGAGCACAAAGATGTCTAATGTTGGAATGAGCACAAAGATCATCAACATAGACATCTAAGTTCTTCCTCAAGAACTCTTTAAATACATGACACATCAGCCTTTGCAAGGTTGCAAGAGCATTGGTAAGCCCAAATGGCATTACCCTAAAGGCAAATATGCCCCACTCCGTGGCAAAAGCCGTTTTATGCTGATCTTCTAGGGCTATGGCTACTTGATTGTAGCCTCAAAATCCATCAAGGAAGCTGTACACTTCCTTGCCTGCTACTCTTTCTAAGAGATGTTCCGTGATAGGAAGCGGATAGTTATCTCGAATAGTGGCTGCATTAACCTTTTTCAGGTTAATGCACACCCGTAACTTTCCATTGTTCTTGGGTACCACTACAATGGGGGATACCCACTCAGTGTGCTCAATCTCATAGATGAATCCAGCTTCCACCAGTCTATCTATCTCCTCTTTTATCTTGGCAGCATAATTATCATTGTATGTGTATGGCTTCTGCTTAGAGGGTTTGGCGTCTGAGGTCATGGGAATTGTGTGTGAGCATACATCTGGGTCAACACCTTTCAAGTCCTTATAGCTCCAAGCGAATACATCTCTGTATTCTCTTAGCAAGGTTATCAACTCTTGCTCTTCTTCTTCCGTAAGGTCATGTCCTATGTAAGTGCATCTTTCTTCTCCTTCTTCTATGGCTACCACTATTTTCTTTGTGGTTTCTTTGTTATCATAGGCCTCTCCTGATTGTGCCTCACGTTTAGGCATTCTCACCATGACTCTTCTATCGTCTATCTCATACTTTTTAAAGTTTTTCAGGGACCTCAAACAAAGATTCTTCCTCTTCTGGGGAAGCTTCTTTCTTCTTCCTCTTCTTGCCTTCACTTGTGGCAGTCACTTGTGTCGTTAGCCTCACATCGTTCATGATTTCTCTGTGTCTCTGAGGGTAAGCTTCCACTTCATAGAAGTACTCTTCATCTGATGCAAAAGGTGGGTCCATAATGATTGAATCTAGATCGGAGTCACTTGCATCTTCAAATGCATCAGAGCTAGGTTCGCACTCTTCTTAAACTGCATCTCCCATGATTGGCTCTATGGAGAAGACTGAAATGTCATAGCCATCTTCATCACAGTGAGTTGTCCATTGTTCTTCATTGATGGCTACATCCATTGTTGCTAGGATTTCTGCCCAACCATGAGGCTCAAACTCTTCATCGGGAAACACTACAGTGCATAGGCTGGGTCTTGAATTGATCTATGTGTTTCCTTCACACCTATCTCTCTGGCTTTCTCTCTTTTCTCTTCTTCTACTGCTACTTTGCACATCCACAAATGGGTATCTTCATGCATCCATGAGGATCCTGATCCTATGGAATGCACTGATTCCGTATCATCTTTGGCTCTATGGATGGGATTCCATTGGATAGGAGGGACATCTCTATGAGAGTAATCTTTGAGATTCGCTTTGGTCGTGACACCTAAGTGTTGCAAATATAAGGAGTTGGTTCCCCAATCCTGTACCACTTGCAACTGTCGCATAAATGGTCTTCCCAAAATCATCTCATAGGCATGGTTCTTGCTAAAGTCACATATGGCAAAAGTGTGCTGAAACTCAACACCACAAGTAGTGAGAGTTATTCCTTCTAGCAAGCCTAAGGGTCTTTCTATGTGACCATCGGCCATCTGCAATTTCATCCTCGTGGGCCTGAGTGCTGGCTTTCCCCAACGCTTCCATAGGGAAGTGGTAGCAATTGCAACTCCTGCACCTGAGTTGAGAATTGCCTTGGTTGTGTATCCTTGATGTGTAATGGGAAGATAAGTGTTTCCCTCTTCACCTTCACTCATATCTCCTATCTTGTCCAAGGGTATTTCTGGCATTGTTTTCTGGGATCCTACCAGGGAACGGGGTTTTGCTATCTCTGGTACTTGTTGGGCTACATGTTTCCATAGCTCTGGCCTTACTTTGAGTAGCTCTTCTAAAGTGAGGTTGCACTGCACTTTAGTGTTCTTTACTACCTCTGTATTTCTAGGTATTACTGAGTCTTCGTTTCTTACCATGATTGTGGGTGCTCTCATACACGTTGACTTAGCTTCCCATGGGCTTGTGAAATGGGGTAGTTCTTGTAAAGAATTGGACTCAAAGTCTAATCTCTCCTGAGATTGTGCGCTCTCCTGCTCTCCATAAATGGATGGGATATCTTGCGGGAATTGATCATGTGCATCATTCACAAGTTCGATGGGAGGAGGGGCTTCACTTTCTGTAGTCCATTTGTCTTCTTGAATCTCTTGTAGGAATTCTGGGGTGAACCGATTCATAGAAGATGATGTGTCTAGCTCCGTAGAGTTAGGCACATAGACTTCCTAGGCAGGTAGGCTCACTCTCTCACTTGCCTTGCCCTTGTGTGGAGAGGCGGGTTCCTTTTCTGATTGTGCAATTAGCCTCTCTATTCTTTCTAGCAATCCATCAAAGTGCAACTGCGTCTTGGCTGAGCTAGATATGTTAAAGAGGCGGCTGGCTTCAAACATGGTTTGAGCCAATTCCACCATCTTAGCACAGATTTTGGTTCGTTCAAGCTATAGTTCTGCTCTCGGGTAACACTTTTCATGATCAGTTACGTTTGGCCCTTGTTGGATTCTGGCCTGATATGCTTTAAGCATCATATTAAGGTCCTCGAGAGTGGGATCTGCTAGGACTAATCCTACTCTTGGGGGTGGTGGGATTAGGTGAGGCGGGTTGGAAGGTGGCGGGTCGGATGGAGATGGGAATGGTGGTGGTGGCGTAGTGTGAGAGGGAGTTTGAGATGTGAGTTCAGTTATCCTGGCCTTTGTTTCTCTGAGGCTTTCCTCGAGTTCACTCATCTTTTTTTACCATTGCCTTTTCATTCTTTCACGACTATCTCTCCAAGCTCTAGTCCTCTTCTTGGTCATGCTCTCTGTTTCACTCACCTCGGGGCTCTTTTCTTGGCCTACCCCTTGGTTTTGCTGCAATGCTTGAGCTCTAGTGACTACCTATACTGGTGCAGTGGACGTCACACTTCCTATAGAGTCTACTACTAACCCAATAACGTTGATAGGAGTGATTTTTGGCATATTATTGGGGTTCTTTGGGCAATCTCGTAAGAGATGCTGTTTGCCACAATCTTGGCAAAAGCCTTGGATTGTCACTGACTGGGGTTGTGTGGGTGGAGGTAAGGGGCAATCACGAATGAGGTGATCTCCCTGACATCTGTAGCATGGTCCTCTAGGGAATGGGGGTCTTACGTGCCTAGGTTGGGGTCTAGAGTTAGGGTTTGTGTACATTACATTGGTGTACTCTGGCTCCCAACTAGGTTCACTTGGTTCTTCACTGTAGTAGGATTCACCATGTTCAAGAGATTGCATGTAGTAAGCCTGGGGACTATCAAGATGTGTAGAATCAAAGCTATGGTCGCTGGGATCACTTTCGGAAAGCAATGGTGTAACTGGCACTATAGCTCTATTCAAATTCTCTTCTGCAGCTGCATACTTTACCGGAATTACATTAGCTGAGGCAGGGGGTTGTTGTGCTAACACAGGCTGGGGTCTCATTTGGGTCTGATATTGCGGTTGGTAATTTTGCTGAGGCCTAGTATACTGTTGTTGTGGGTATTGACTCTGGTATCTGCCTTGTTGAGGGTATGGCTGAGGGTACGTCTGCCTAACTGCTTGCTTATTGTAGGGGCAATCTTGTGCGGAGTGATTTGTGTATCTTTGTTCTATGGTGCAGTACTGGCTACTAGGATTTACTTGGGGTTGAGCCATAATGGGACATACATTTTCCATATGGTCACCACCACAAGTATAACATCTTTTCACTGGGGCAAACCTTGGGATTTGTTTGCTAGAGACACCTAGTTTGTGAGCTACTTTCTCTGCAAGTTCCTCAATAGATGAGGATTGCGAGGAGGAGAGGCTAGAGGCACTATCTGAATCTTTGTAGATTTTGGAAAGCTCTAACTCCTCCCCTAGGTTATCCTCAATGTCAATGCACATGTGTACACACTCTTCTATAGTCCTAGGGTCCTTCAAGTACACATAGGATCGCAATTTTGTACTTAGCAATCCATCCAAGAATAAAGCCACTTGTTTGGCAGGTGTGGGTAACTCAGGAACAGGGCATCTCTCAAGATATTGCCTAAATCTTCTTCCTGCGAGTCTCACAGTCTCCTGGGGGGTCTGCTTGAAGCTGTATATCAATGAGGAAGTGTTATGCCTTATGCCACTTTTAGAGAATTCGATAATGAATGCCTCTAGAAGTTGGTCTATGCTCCTGAACATCCTCTCGTTTAGTGGCTGAAACCATGTCAGGGCAGTGTTCCTAAGGGTTAGACCAAAGGCATTGTACTGCGTGAATAGATCCTCGACTTGTTCAGCTCTCAAGAATGGCCTGAACTCAGCCACATGATCATATGGATCTCCAGTGCCATCGAAGTAGTTCTTCATGGACTTAACTAGCTGAGTCGGTCTCAAGGTCCTTGTGTGCTCTCTAGGTTGTGGTAGAGGGAACTCATCCACATTTCTTTGATTCCTGGGAGCTCTAAGTACCTCAGGTTCCACTCTGTTTGTTTCCGTTCTCGTTCTTTCTCTGCCCCCTGGGTTGGCAAAGCTTACTTCTGGCCTATCTCTACTTCTGTCTCTTTGAGTTCCATGAGCTTGGGATGTTCCAGCTCTAGGGTGACCATAGGACACGTTCGATCTTGGTTGGGGGAAAACAAATTCACCCTTTCAAGTGTAAGCATGCCTGTCATGTTCTGTAACCACAAAGATCCTCTCTGAGGCGTGATCTAAGTAGGTCACTTTGCCTGGGCTATCAGGATCTTTGAACTCATAGATCAGGATTGACCCTACATCATTTGGCCTATCGGATTTATACCTCCAAAAGGCTTCGTCAGTCTCTCGGTTCAGGAGTAGATCTATGCTCTTATTATCTTGGGGAATCCACTCTGGTGTGATAATCCTAGTGAGAACAGATTTGCCTCGGGGGGTTCTAGGTTCTACACCCATGTTTCCTTGCTCCAGGTCACCTAAATCTGCTTCTGAGATCACATTCCCAAATTCATCTATCCTATGTGGGTGACTGGTGACTACGTATATGGTTCCTTCTTTGTCCAAGTATGCTCCGTTTTCAAACTTGACAGCTGGGTGCTCTAGTCCTATGGATTGGTCAGGGTTTTTAATCTGGACCACGGATCTTCCTAGGCCGTCCTCATAGATGCTAGCACCTAATCGGTTGGTCCTAAGGTATTCTAGCTGTGTCTTGTAGGGGGCTTCCACTCTATACAGATATGGCACACCTGAACTTCCTGTAGGTCTGTCCATCCCTTGAGACATCTCTGATTCACTAGTCTCAGAGCTAGGGTAATGCGAGTGGTGGCTCAACTACTGGGCCCAGGACCTAGCAGTATGATTAACACTAGCCTCTGAAGACCTAAGGCTTTGTCTGTCTCTCACTAGATGTCGTCCTGATCTAAGGTTCATATGCCTATTTAAGTAGCCCAAATTTGCCCAAGTACAGCCTCGTTGCTGAGTTCTTTCGTATCAGTCACTTGATTCTTTTTTATGTTGATTATGGTGTTTGATGCTAGTTCAGGGTTCTAGGGTTAAAACAGGATTCAAACAGGCTAACAGGTCAACAGGGTTTCCTCAAATTGCTTGTTTATAGCCTCCCTATATGTCCTATAACCCAATAATTATGCTTAAAATTAGCCAAATTCCTCAGTTTAATAAACCCTAAAAAATGGCTGAAAATGGCTGTCAATCGCGATTGACTGGGCTGTCAATCACGATGGACAGGGCTGTCCGTTGTGGCCTGTCAGTCGCGATGGACACGTGTCAATCGCGATTGATGGGTGTCAATCGCGATGGACAGAGGGAATCGGTCGCGATGGAGAGGGCTGTCGGTCGCGATTGATGGGTGTCAATCGCGATGGTTTGGTGTCAATCGCGATGGATTGAGATTTTCGGGGTTTTCCATGGCTTTGTGTCAATCGGGGCTCTATAAGTCGCGATGGTCAAGATTCTCGTCGAAATGGGGTGTCAATCGCGATTTTTCTGTCGGTCGCGATGGACAGGGGTGTCCGTCGCGATGGACACGTGTCTGTCAGGGTCTGTCAGTCGCGATTGACTGGCTGTCCGTCGCGATGGACAGAGTCAATCGCGATTGATGCTATCAATTGCGATGGACTGAAAAAAAGCCAATTTTTCAAAAATTTTTGTGGATCTCTGATGTGCAAGGTCTCTAGTCGACTGTGATGCACTTAGTTTTACCAAAAGATGAAATTTTGTATCAATCGCGATCGACAGAAGCTTGTGACATAGAGACAGTTCTGCACATTTCCGTACCTGCGCGACGTGCTGGAGGGGATGATACACCTGGATCCTGCAAGAAAACTCAACACACATGCGAAAATAGTGCACACAATTTTGCTCTCTTGCTCTCTCTCACAAGTGGAATGAGGGAAATGAGGTGGAGAAGGTGATATGATAAGAAAAACTGAAATTTTTTTCGCGATGATGGAGATGGAGGTGGGAGATGGTGATGATGATGATGAGGTAAGAAAAAGAAAAAATAAGAAGAGTGAAGAAATTACCTACAACGCCAATGTCTCAAATCTACGTCTTACCATCACACGCTCGTCCTCAAAGCTCGATCCCCGGCAACGGCGCCAAAATTTGGTGTAGCTCAGTGATGAGTAGCACCTCCTTTAATGTCAATCCGGGAAGACGTGAGGATGGTATGATGACCTTGAGCAAGTGAAGGCACAAGTGCGTGAGTGCGAAGCACGCTAACATGCACACACATACACACACACGCGCACACAAGGCAAGACTAATAGTGAGAAGCAATGGAGTCCTTTAGATTACTTTCAAAAAGCTCATAAAAGTTTAGATCAATTACAAGCTAACCTCAAAAATGAGCTCTCTAGCTCTATTTATAGTTTTTGACTATGTTTTGGCCCTATCCAGACCTAGTGTCCGGCCTAGTTAAAAATTAGGTTCCAGGGCCTATTTGAGGGCTTAAACGAAGTCTAAAAAATATGAAAATTGATATGTAGCTACTTCTAAAGCTCCTCAAGCTCAAGGACTCCTTGGCTTCCACAAAATGGAGCTACAAAAATATGAAATGGTATTTACAATGATTGTTAGTGATAAGAATCACTGTTCTAAAGATGTTGATTTGGAAAAATTTGAAGGGCCTATCTGCCAGATCTGCGTCGACTGCTTTGTCTACTTAATCCTTCGCTTTGCTCTGACTCTCTCCATTGGCTTCCTTGTCTCCTCAGTCCTTGGGTGCCCATACTGCTCTCAACAATGGTGACCATGAAGTTTAAGGAAGAAAATGATAGAAAAACCATACCACATAGATGTTGAAGGAGATGGTGGACACCTTTCAGAGATGAGATGGTGCTGCAAATTCCTGCTTCACATTGGCCAAAACTGAGTTGCGGACTGCAAAGTAGACCTCTTGAGATTTCCACAAAGCACAAATAATCACTCATTTACTTTGGAAGATGATCCTCAAATCATTGGATCAAAATAGATAACTCGGAGTTTCATTGCGAACCAAAAACTTGCTATTTTGGTCACTGCATCTGCTCTAAGAAATGAATAGTTCTCTTTCTCTGCCAACAATTGAAAAAAATCATTTTTGGGAATATTGAATTAACTTGTGTAGCTAATGTTTGCAAGTTATTTCAATTTAAATGATAAAATATGCTGAGAGGATGATTCTTAGTAACTAAGAGGTGCATCGCGACATTTTAGGGACTTACTCTCTACGAATTGCATTTTCTTTCAATCTAAAAGATTTCCATTATTCTACTTCCTCAGTTTCTTGTGTGCCCATCGCTTCCCTATCCAGCCATACCATCCATCATAGGAGCAAGTCAATAACTTACTTTTGCTAATTTTTGCTGCCCTCATACTCACGTATTGAATGCAGAAACAATTTGGAATAAGCTTGCTAGTTAGTCGACCTTCAAGTTGATATAGAAACAGCTTAGGCATTCTTCTTCATCTCACACTTCTTGGATCCTGATCGATTTAAGACCCCCTTTAACACGTCTTTAACACGACATTAGAGGCCATTTCAGTCTTATGTCTCACTCCACGAAAGCTGATTTTAAACAGTCTCACCTTCATTGTCCCTGCATACATTTTAGAAGGAGACATTTGTTAGCTCCAAGGACATGTATGATAATTTATTGCCTCTTTTTACAGGTGAACAGTCTAATGCTGGTCCTAATGAGGCAACTTCTCAACCATTGTAGGTTTCACGTGATGATGTAGATCATTCTATTTTTTATGCAGAGTTACATGATGCACTTGTTGATGAGAGAACTGATATTGATGAGGCAAAAACTATGCCAAAATGGCTAGTGAAGACTTTGCGTGACAACAAATTAGATGCACCTCTACCATATCATACTCATTTAGGCTCTCATAGTGCCTCTTTTGCATTAGATTGCTATGATATGGCTGCATCTAGTCTCTGTGCCTGTTTCGTTTGATGAAGCACAAAATTATGAACATTGGATGGTTGTAATGCAATCTGAATATGATGATATCATGAAAAATGGTACCTAGTCTTTATGTGACTTCCCTCTTGGCAAGAAGGAAATTGGCACTAAGTGGGTATACAATCTGAAGCATAAACTTGATGGAACAGTTGACACGTATAAGGCTAGGCTTGTTGCAAAAGGTTATGCATGGAAAAGAGGCATTGATTTTGATGAGACCTTTGCTTTGCCAAATGAGTACTATTCGTAGCATCTGTGCACTTGTAGCTCAACATCATTGGAATGTACATGAGTTGGACATTAAAACAACATTTCTAAATGGTGACTTGCATGAAGAAGTGCATGTTTTTCACCCCCGTGGCTTTGTGCAGAAAGGGTATGAGAACCAGGTGTGCATGTTAAAGAAGACATTATATGGTTTAAAGCAAGCACCATGTGCTTGGTATGAAAAGATACATGCCTATCTGATTACACATGGTTTTGAGAACAGTCCAACTAAAAGAACCTTATATGTTAAGCATCCTAATGATGTGCTTCTAATCATTGTTGTGTCCATTGATGACATGTTGCTCACTTGTCCTCATGAGAAGCATATTGCTGATTTTAAGGCTGATTTACATGCCTCATTTGAGATGTCTGATTTGGGACATTTGCATCATTATTCAGGCATTCAATTTATGCAAGTTGATGGTGGAATAGCTTTGTGTCAAACAAAATATATTGACACATTATTGTAGTGTTTTGGCCTTGAAGACTGTAAACCTATTGCCACTCCTATGGAGACATGTTTACAATTGAGTCTTCATGATGCTGGAGATGCATTTGATGTTGTTCTCTATCATTAGGATGTTGGATGCTTGATTTACTTATGCATTACTCAGCCAGATATTTAGTTTGCTGTCTCACAGATGAGCAGGTTTATGCATTGCCTAGGTGTCAAGCATTAGTAGATGGGTAAGTGCATCTTTTGCTACTTGAGTGGTACTTGGATGCTTAGGTTGTTTAATCCCAAGGGGGGGATCACCACTTCCAGATTTGGATGCTTTTTCTGACTTTGACTAAGCTGGTTGCTATGACACTCATGTGTCCACTAATGGCTTTTGCTTCATGCTTGGTAGTTCATGTATATCTTGGTTGAGCAAGAAGCAACCTACTATGTCCACTTCTAGTTGTGAGGCTGAGTATAGGGCAACTTTCACAATGACTATTGAGTGTGTGTGGCTTAGATGCCTTATGGCTGATTTGGGTGTTGGTCAAGCTTCTGCCACCACCACCTTCAGTGACAGTCATAGCGCATTGGCAGTTGCGAGGAACCTTGTGTTTCCATGCTTGCACTAAGGACATTAAGGTGCATTATCATTATGTCAGGGAGAGGTTCTCTGCTGGAGAGATCAGCTTGGCATATGTGCCCACAAAGGAGAACATTGCAGACCTTTTCATGAAGGCTCTGCCTAGGGAGAAGTTTGAAGCTTTCCACAAAGCTTTGGGCTTACTTCCTTTTGTGGATTGATTCCACATAGCTTGGCACTTCCTTATACATGACTGCAAGCTCCTTGTTCACCGCATCACTCCTAGGGGGGATTTGTTGATATATTTAGGTAGTGATGTGTGTGAACACTCTAGGATTGTCGGGGCTCACTTTTTTCCCTCTTTAGGAGGTTTTTTCCCCCAGCTTGTATTAATGCCTATTGCCCTAATGGGCTACTTATCTTTGTACATTCTAGTGGTAATACATTTAGTATTTTGTGTTGTGCTTCAAGCATCTTCTTCTTCCTTGTGTTGTTCGCGTGCTTCCACAGACGTCTAACTCCATCACTCGCTTGGCTGTCTACCTTCTTTTTCATCATGGAATCTTTGCATTGTCTGTTATGTGAGGATTTATGTGTAGTTTGGTTGATCATTCTACTATGGATGTTGTTGGAACACGTTTGTGAAGTCTATGTTGAGTCTTTGCTACTGTAATTTGAAGCTTTCTTAGCTTGTGAAAAGTCATCTGAGTACGAAGTGAGCACATTTGTGTGTACATGCAAGATTAGCACGTTTCATTGTGAACTTTGAATTCTACATGAAAAATGGCATGGAAAACACACGCGCACACAAGGCAAGACTAATAGTGAGAAGCAATGGAGTCGTTTAGATTACTTTCAAAAAGCTCATACAAGTTTAGATCAATTACAAGGTAACCTCAAAAATGAGCTCTCTAGCTCTATTTATAGTTTTTGACTAGGTTTTGGCCCTGTCCAGACCTAGTGTCCGGCCTAGTTAAAAATTAGGTTCCAGGGCGTATTTGAGAGCTTAAACGGAGTCTAAAAAATATGAAAATTGATATGTAGGTACTTCTAAAGCTCCTCAAGCTCAAGGACTCCTTGGCTTGCACAAAATGGAGCTACAAAAATATGAAATGGTATTTACAATGATTGTTAGTGATAAGAATCACTATTCTAAAGATGTTGCCAGATCTACATCGACTGCTTTGTCTACTTAATCCTTCGCTTTGCTCCGACTCTCTCCGCTGGCTTCCTTGTCTCCTAAGTCCTTGGGTGCCCATACTGCTTTCAACAACCCCCCTCTCTCGCGTCTGTTGTCCCTGACAGACTCTTGTTGCTGGGAGTGCTGGATGTAATAGTCCACCACATGAGTGTCAAGCTGATGTTCTTGTATGCGTAGTCCTCTGGCCAAATCTGTCATCATAAGATCCCAATCAATTGGTCCTGGAATGTCCGGATGTGGCAAACATAACTGATCTGCATGGATGGCTAGTTCTACTGCGAATACATGTAGCAAATGTGTTGGTCTGGGAATGAAAATTTCCGAATGATATTCCCTGAATCCCGTAGAGAACATTTCCTCAAATGTCTGCTTGAAGCATGCCGGTAAGTACTTTATCATGCATGCCAGGCAAAGATTATATTGACCGAGGGAGTCTGGCTCATGTCGTAGACTAAATCCTTGTTACCCTGAGAGAATCCAGGGGCAGAGATGTATGGAGCTTGTACCTTCCGAAAGGTTTTGAAGACAATGGTCATGAGCTCGAATATTTTCATACACATTTTCGCTGCTATGTCGGGTACATTATTTAGACGTGTAGACCAGTGCCGAATTGTTGATATCATGTAGGCTACGGTTGGGGTCCCTCGAGGTGGGGCAAAATATGGATAGTTGACCCATGCCGAGCATTCTTTATTGTTGGGTACCTTGATTGCAAATGCTTGCCAGGATCTACGACGTACCATTGGGCAATAGCATGGATTATACTTGATATATAGTGGCATGATTGCCCAGGTGCTCATCATCTCAGGGTAATCGGTTAGTAGACGTGCACGCCAATTAGGTTGGAAGATCGAGCCAGCACATGCATCTGCCGGTAAGTCCTCTGGCTCAAATTGAGTGGCGAATGTGGGCTCCTTCCCTGTATGCCTTTTAACTTCTGCATTATAATCATGTAGCAAGACAAAGTAAGGCATGTATTGCGGTTCTGATGTTGTGATCAACCGTTGGTGGGATAGGTTATGAAAGTAAGAAGATCGAAGGACAGTTTCTTCCAGATTTGTAAGAGATTGAATTTGCACGGCAACACGATCATCATGTGTCTTTCCCACTTTCTCGATCCTTTTAACCCAATCGGAAACTCCAATTTCTAAAGTGTCCTGTCCTTCCTCTGTTACCCGACCGCCGGGTGTTGGCATCGACTCGTACGACTCTTCATAACTATCATTGATGGGGATTTCCACAACTGTTTCAGGTTCTGGTTCTTCAGTTGGCGAGGGTGGCCTTTCATATGGTAAGAGACGTGCTTGAAGTTCGGCCACCTGTTTCCGGAGGGTCTCTAATTCTTCTGCAGAGTGTTGCACGATTATTGGCTCCTGTTGAGCTATGGGGGCACTGGCTATCTGCTTCTTTAGATCCGCACATTTAGCCTCTAACTTTTCATATGACTCCAAGAAATTTGCATGCTCCTCGAGTAAGATGCGAATGTCTTCTGATGGGACTGCTCTATACTTGGTAGGGCTAATGGTTGCTCCTGCAGTCCCCTCCATAGCTGCTTCAAAGTTGTCTTGGCTTTGTTGTTGAAGCCGCTTGTTCTCTTCTAGGGCTACTGCCATATGCTTTCTTAATAGCCCAAGATTGCGTCTAAGTGTAGCATTGGATATCATTTGCGCCTGGAGCATAGTTTCCAGTTCCTTGACTGCTGTATCATCCACCGTCGATATTTTTGATTCCAATTCTGAGTGAGCTTGCTGTAAAGTGGTATGTTCGGTTAGGAGCGTTTGGTAATCAGCTTCTAAAGTGTTAACTCTAGCCTGTAGGCGCCGAGATTCTGCCTGGAGGGCAGCAGTGCGTTCTTCCAATTGATGGTATTCTTGTTGTAGTTGATGTGCACACTGAAGTAATGTATTGAACGTGCTATTTACATTATGAGATGCAAGGGCAAAAGTTTTGGAATGCAGGGGAGGTGGGAATGGGAAGGGAGGTAGTGAATGCTGTGTCTACCAATGATGTGTTGAGTGGTGAGGTGGGGGGTAGTGGAGGGGGAGATGGTGGAATTGTGGGGAGAGGTGCGGTGGTTGGTGAAAATGTGCATTGGGTCAGACAAGGTGGTGTGTACAGGGGCTACCATGTAGGTCGGTATGGTAGGTGAAGTGAGTGTGGTGTTTGTGTAGATTGATGTCGTTGCGAATATGTGGGGAATGTGCCTCTGATACATTGGAGTGCGGATGAACTGCTCCACAAAGGACGAGTATTGGGGTGGTGAGGTTAGGTTGAATGAGGTGTAGGGGGCAGATGGGAAGTGAGGGTCATGGAATGGAGGTACCCGTATTGGGGGATAGGCTGGGAAACACATGGTGCCTTCTGTGGGTGCAGGGTTTCCAACCACACTTGGAATTATGGGATGGCCAATTATGGGTTCGGAGGACAAAAGGCTTGAAGTGTACAAGGGATTGGTGATGGTAGAGAAGAGGGTGTCTTGTGAGGTGGGTTCTCGAAATGAGAATGATGTGAATGAGGTTGGGTTATAAGTGAAGGTAGAGGTGATGGCTATCGTTTCTTCCATGGTGGGAGGTGGTGGTGGGGGTGGAGAGGGTGGTGATGGGGGGTGCTGGGGTGTGATGGGTGATGTCTGAACAAAAGTTTCAGTAGAGAGGTCAATGGTGGTGGTGGGGGTAGCTGTGGTTTCAATGGTTACTTCTTGTTCTATGACGGGTATCTTGATAGTCTTACCTGCTCGTGGTAATGTGTCAACTCTGCGTTTGTCATACCTCACGGACTGGCAGACTGCTGTGTGGACAGCCTTCGGAACTCCTAAAGATTATGACACTAATTTGAGGGTTTGAATAAAATGTTGATCCACCCCATCGTCTGATAGCATTTCTTGCATCAAAGCTTGGCCTGACACAAGAGAGAGTTGATGCCTTTCTGGTACTGCTTTGATTGTATCGTATAACCTTTGTAGCTGAGCTGTGTATGCAGGTGCACCTACAAGCTCTGGTACTTCTTGTTGCTCATCTTGATGCTCCTGATCATAATCCTCCTCATCTTCCTCCTGTTCTTCATCTTCATCATCCTCTTCATCCACTTCAATTGTGGTGACAGGTACTTTGGAGGTTGTCGCCTGCGGTTGAACATTCTCCACTTGTTGATCCTCTTCTGCCTCCAGCTCTACGTCTTGAAGCAATTGTTCGAAGTCTTCATTCGTGAGTTCTTCCAAGGGTGCGCCACCAGGAAATTCAAGATCGGTTGGGACAGGAGGAAAATATCAAGTTAGGGCCATCGGTGCTGCCTCTTGGAAGTCGTAGTGTGAATGGCCGAACTCTTCGAGGTGGAGGGGTAACGTCTAGTGTTAGGGTGGCTCCACGTGGTTGAGCACAAGGGACTTGGACAGTACCTCTCATCTTCTTAGAAGGGGGTCCAGTGGATGTCCTGCCTCTAAACTGCTCTACACGATTCCACATCAGGGCCCGTTGAATAGGGATGTCATAAGCCAAACACCTATAAATGATTCTCGTCACAGCACACCATCCATATAAAACCTGTTTCCGCGGCCATCGTTTGTGGGCTAGGTGTATCTGATCAATTATCCAGTGGTGTAAGTTGATGGTGAGGCTCTGTGTCTCTGCCAAATACAAACTAAACCAAATCTTTTTGGGCGGCATGGTGAATGTATCTTGGGTAGGAAAAGCAAAGTGTTGCATGCACATGCAAAGGTGTATTGCAATATTAGGCGTCATGGACACCATGTCCTTGAGTTTGGTGAGGCTTCGATTCTTCATGTAATCAGGCACTAGGGTCTCCTTCTCTGTAGGAATATGCATTCCGCACATATCTAGGGCCTCTCTCACCAAGTTGTTGGATAACCTAAACCTCTTGAGCTCATTTCCTTTTGTTAGAGATGGGATCACAAATGAGCTTGCACCTTTTGGGTTCTTGTTTGGAGTCAAGGTGTTGACGAGATAGTAGCATCGCATGAAGTCAGGCTTTGGGAGCCGTGCACTGAAATATGCATCCAATCCTGCCTTCTCCCATACCGAACGATAGAATATACCTTCGTTGATTGTACCTTTGAGATACTTAAGTACTCTCTTAGCCGCATCCATGTGTGGTCTTCTTGGTGAGTGCATGAACTGACTAAGCACTCCCACACTATATGAGATGTCTGCCCTTGTATGAGTAGCATATATCAAGCTACCAAGCTTTGATACTCTTTAATGTCTTCAATTTTCTCACCTTCATAAACACTAAGTTTATGATTCATCTCCAAAGGTGTACCTGCAGGTTTAGTATTCTCCATTTTGAACTTGAGAAGAAGATCCTGAATGTATCTTCTTTGAGTCAAATACATTCCTTCATCTGTGTATATCACCTGCATACCTAGGAAATATGTGAGCTCACCTAGGTCACTGATTTTGAACTCCTCTTGCATGTGTCTCTTGATCCTTTGAATGCCATTTAAATCATCACCTGTCACAATAATATCATCTACATATACACATAGATAGATAACCTCATTGTGATCCCTTTTGATGAATAGAGAAGGATCTGAGCTGCTAGCTTTGAACCCTTGATCTTGAAGATATGTAACCAACCTGTAATTCCAAGCTCTTGGAGCTTGTTTCAATCCATACAATGCTTTCTTAAGTCTGCAAACATAAGATGGATGATTAGGGTTTTCAAAACCTGGTGGTTGTGACATGTATACCTCTTCGCTTATCCAACCATTTAAGAATGCATTTTTCACATCAAGTTGGAGTAGTCTCCAATTCCTTGCAGCAGCTACACTTATCAATGTCCTGATTGTAGTCATCTTTGCAACTGGTGAGAATGTTTCCTCATAGTCTATACCATGAGTTTGTGAGCATCCTTTGACAACTAATCTTGCCTTGTACCTGCAAACTGATCCATCTGAATTTCTTTTAACTTTATATACCCATCTGCAACCAATTACCTTTCGATTCGGCGACATTGGAACCAAATCCCAAGTGTCCATTTCCTTCAATGCATCTATCTCTTCGTTCATGGCCTTTTCCCAATTAGGGTTTCCCTTTGCCTCTTCATAGGTTGAGGGTTCCTCTAAAATAGAGTCTTTTGCCAAGTAGATTGAATGCTTTGTAACAAATGTGGAATCATATCCATACCTTTCTGGTTGTTTCTTCTCTCTTGCTGATCTTCTAGGTGCTTGTTTGGAGCATTCTCCAACCTCTTGCATCTTTGCTTTGCCTCTTGACTTCCATAGCTTGTAATCCCTTTCTCTTTCATCTTGGTCATCGTCTGTATCACTTCTTGGATCTTGGACCTGTGTATCATGCTTGCTTCCTAATTGATGAGAGTCATAATCAAGATCATATGGTAGTGTTACCTTTTGTTTGACTTCATCATACCAAGACCTGTGTTCTTCAAACACAACATCTCTACTTGTAGTGAATTGCTTGGTTGAAGGATTGAAGAACCTGTAAGCCATCGGAGTTGAATCATATCCAATAAACACTGCCTTTGTTGCCCTTTCATCTAGCTTACCTCTTATTTGTGATGGTACATGAACATAAGCTAAACAACCAGAAACCTTGCAATGTCCAAGACTAGGTTTTCTTCCATGCCATGCTTCATAAGGAGTCATACCTTGAAGTGATTTGGATGGTAGTCGATTGACAAGGTACAGTGCAGTTGAAATAGCTTCTGCCCATAGATAATGTGGCAACTTCTTCTCTTCAAGCATTGTTCGGGCTGATCCAACCAATGTCTTGTTTCTCCTCTCTGCAATTCCATTTAGTTGAGGAGAGTACCTAGTAGTCACTTCCCTTTTGATACCTTTGTCCTGCAAGAACTCATCAAACTCTTTGGAGAAGTATTCTCCCCCTCCATCAGATCTGAGCTTCTTTAGTGATCTACCTGTATGATTCTCCACATGTGCAAGATACTTCTTGAAGCAATCAAATACTTCATTCTTACTCTTGATAAAGTATAGAACACTCCATCTACTATGATCGTCAATAAATGAGACATAATACCTTGATCCTGCCAATGAAGGTTCTTGACTTGGTCCCCATACATCTGCATGTACTAAGTCCAATAAGTTGTTGTGGATGTAGCCTTTGTGGTTGAATGGTTGTCTTTGTGCCTTCCCAATCTGACATGCATCACACCTGTTGATCATGTGTTGCTTTGATATGTTCGGCAGTCCTAGAACACTTTGATCCCTGCATATATCCTTCAAGGTTCTTTCATTCACATGAGCAGTCTTATGCCACACTTCAAGCTCACTTAGGGTTTGAGACCCAAAGTTGAATAGAGCTATGTTCCTGGTATCTCCTACTTCAAAAGTAAAGAGCCTACCATGCTTCTCACCTCGGGCTATCTTCTTGAAGCCTTGACATGGATCTTCCACAAAAGCTCCATGTTGGGTGAACCTAACTTGCAAGCCTTTTTCAAGTATTTGGCCTACACTTATTAGGTTTTTAGTGATAGTGGGTACATAGAGAACCTTACTTAGAATGTTTGTCCTGCCATTGGAAGCTTTGACATTACCAATCTTCTCCACATTGTGCTTTGTGTCATCCCCTGTTTGCACTTCATGTCTTGGCTTTGGACTTTCCAAGTCAGATAGAAGAGCAATGTTGCCTGCAACATGATTCGAACATCCTGAATCTATGTAGAAAAAATGATCATCTTCTTTACCTTCTTTGTCGCTTAGATTCATGAGAAGTAATGAGTCTTCATGTGGTTGATCTTCTGAATAATTGTTGTAGTCCCTTGGATTATAACTTCTGTTGTTGTTGTTGAAGTTGTGTCCACCTCTACCTCTATTGCTGCCATATCCACCTCTTCCACTTCCTTTCTGGGTCTTCCCATTGATCCAGCAATTCTGAGTGGTGTGGTTGGTATTATCGCATATGGCACAAGGTTGAACATTCTGACCTTTGGCTTTGTCTTGCTTTGATCCTTTCTTCTTCCCTTTCCACTTGCTCTTGCTTGCGAAGTTGGCTTGGGAAGTCTCTTCTTCGTCTTCTTCCTTCTTCTTGCCTTTCTGCTTCTTATCCTTCTTATCTGCATATAGAGCACTAGTTGAATTACCATGATAAGAGTTACCTTCCTTTATGCTATTGTTGGCTTCTTGATTGAAGAGTTGTCCAAGAAAGATGTTGAAGTCTGGAGTTTGCACATCCATGATAAGATCGTAAGCCGTCGTGAAGGATTGCCATTGCTTATCACTTCAAATGCCGTTGAGAATTTGCCTCATGATGACCTCTTCTTCAATCAGCTCTCCAATGGATGCTAACTAATCCGCAACCTCCTTGACCTTGGTAACAAACTCTGTGATGGTTTGTTTAGGTGTCTTCTTCATTTGGTTGAACTCGTTCCAAAGATGATTCTTTCTTGCTTTGGTACTAGCAGAAAAGAAAGTCTCGAGGGCATCCCAAGTCTCTTGAGATGTCTTGCATCCTCTAATATGCGGTAATAGAAAGTCAGAGATAGAGTTTAGTATGTACGACCTTGCTTGAGCATCCCTTGCGCACCAAAGTGTGAGCTTATCTGTCTCCTCTTGTGTAGGTCCTCCTTTGGATCTTGGAATAGGCATAACTTCATCACCTGCTACAATTCCATAAAGATTTCTACCTTGCAAATAGGCCTCCATTCTGATTTGCCAAGCCGCGTAGTTGTGTCGATCAAGCTTCTCGATGATTGAGGGAAATCTGTCACCCATCTTGAACTAGCTCTGATACCACTGAAAGAACTTGGAGAAGCTTGTCGAAGGTAGAAAAGTGCGTTTCGAAGCGATTAAGTTTGGTCAAGCCAACCGGCACAAGACCAGCCCTTCAGCTTTTGGAGACTCAAATAGACCTTATAGGCATGCTATAAGTGCAAAGAAACACACTATGTACCTTGGAGCATCAAGGAGAATGAGTTGATACAAAACAGATAGGTTCGCGGGTCGACTAGCTCAAAAAACTTACTATCTATGGAAGAGACAATGAACTTCAAATGCGCATAGCGACCAGCGTGATTACAATTAGAAAAAATCCTTTTATGGGAGTGATACACATAGGGCTGAGTGTATGGAATGCACAAAAGTATAAGGAATAAGCAAAATATGCTATAGGAATGAATGCGACATTCACCGGTGGTACTTCCTATTTTTCAGGAATACGCAGAGATTGACCCCGAGACAGAAAAACTGAGATTTCTCCAAATCTGCTGAACCAACTGCTTTGACAAATTACAGGCATACACTAAACACTAATACCTTTCCAATGAGTCCTCTTGCACTCAATTTGGAGCTCTGAGGAGAGAGCAGCAGCCTCTGCAAGAATACTGTTGGCGAAGAAGATGATGCAGAAAATTGAAGGAGTAAGACAATGATGGTCATAAGTGTATGTATATTGCTTCCATGTAATTTACAAGTGATTTCAACTCCTTATATAGCCTCTAGGAGTGTTCCACGACTTTTACAACTTGAATTTGAATTCAAATGAAGGTGGGAATGGTTGTTGGAGGGAATCAATTCACTTCCCTACAATCTAGGAAAAGTGAAGATCTTGATTGATCTACTTTTAGGTGACTTGATTTGCTTGATTGAATGCAACTTCAACCACCCAAATTTTATGGGATTTTGGCTCTATATTTCTACCTTTACATGTGTCAAGCTTAAGGCTTTTACAACGGTAAATGAGCCATCAAAAATTTCTCAAAATAAATACAATAAATGAGTATATGAAAAAGAACTCTCCAACGGATATTCTTTCGACGCGATAGCCTTTGATGTAGATCAAATCCACCTCAAGCATAGTGTAAGCGTGATGTTCCAACAGAAATGGTATTTACCTTGCTTCCCATTGAAGTCCAACTCTGATTCCCATAGGTATGTTCCCTCTCCCAAGGGTCCTGCCACTTCACCAAACCAGTGGGAAGCTTTTCCTACGGGCATGGTATGGCCACTGGGAGGGTCCGCAATAGGTATGATTTTGATGGCGTGCAATTCTTCTGGTCTTTCATTTGTCTCAGGCAAAACGGGTAAACTATCTAAGTCCACCACTTGCTGGCTTGTTCCTGTTTGAGAGCTTGTTCCCGCAGCGTCAGCCATGTTGCAGAAATTACTGCCGATTCTGTGAGAATATAGAAACAGGTGTTAACATTGTAAAGGACAGGATAGAACCGTTTTTGTCCCCACTAGAACATTAACATGAGGTTCGGGAGAGATTAGTAGGTTATTAAGTGCTCGGTGTATGTGTGTGTAGTTAGGAAGTGGGTAGACCTAGGAGCTAAGTGGAATGATGTAGTGTGAGAGTGACGTAGTTAGTAGGTGGGCATGGATTTACAACGGGGGTCCGGGGTGTATTACAAGTTTTAGGTTGCCAAATTCGATTGATGGATTTTGATCTTGAATGTGTGGAGACTTTGGAGAGTTTGATAGGAGTATCTACTTGAAAATGAGGCTTTTTAGGGACCCATTTACAAGTGATTCTACTTGTGCTCATGGAAGAACATGTGTCCGTGCGTGATGTATAAGAATGGGCATCAGATGTTCGAGTGAGTGAAACATGTTGTACCGGATGTGGCCTCGGTGTAGCTATTTGAGCCCGCAAGCAATCCTTAGGCACCCAAATTTGTCGTGATTGTGGGCTGGCCTTCATTGACTTCTTGGGTACCCAAATAGACTTCACTTTTGCAGAAGAATTGATGAAAGACTTCTTATTAGTGTTGTGTTGTTGATTACTAATAAGAGGTTTGGGCCGCGGGGTTGGCGTGGTTACAACAAGGTGTTCGCTTTTCCGCACCCACACTTGTTTCAACGGCCGAGACATTCTGCTTTGCACGTGTTTTTGGCCTCCAGTATAGGTAGTACTCTGCTTGTTCTGTATTTGATCTGCCTTTGGTTGCTGCATCCCTCTGGCCTTTGGAAAAGAAGGGAGTGCCGTCTTATCCTTGATTCCGTTGTTGAGACAATCCTCTTTCTGCATCATATAGTTTTGGACAAGAATAGCATTGTCAACTTCATGTGCGCCCCTGGAAGGACCAGGAGTTCGGGCCCTACCTAGTTCTTTGAGTGCCTCATTTTCTAATTGAACCGTAATTCGACTCTGATTTACCCATACCTGAAGAAGTCCACTTCTTAGGTTAGGTTGACTGCATGATCATAGATCCAATCTTGACCCAAGACAAGAGGCTCAGTGAGGTCCTCATCTTGACACACTAGTACTTTGACTGTCATTGCTTCGTCTTGAATATAGAGGGGAAGTTCCACCTCGCCCATGCAAGGAGTTTCCACACCTCCCAATCCTATGAGATATGCTTCTATAGGATTGATGGTTAATTTCAACTTTTGACAGTACGAAAATTTAACAGCACTAGTGGCTACACCTGAGTCAATCAAGGCTCTTACAGTCCTTGCACCCTTTCCTTGTCCTATCTCTAAGGTTATAAAAGGACGTCGATCAATTATCCTTTGAGCGCTGACATCTGAAACTTCACACATAACCACATGATATACTTGATCTGCATATGCATCTGGCCTAGGTTGCTCCCTACCCTGTCTTCTCAACTTCATTCTCCGGATGCGTTCTAATGCTTCTGCTTGAGCTTCTTCTTGAATTCGTCTTTCTTCTTCTTTGCGTTTCTTAGCAGTGTTGAGTCGACTAAGCATATCTTTCGTCAGAGGTTCCTGATATAACTTGACTCTGCATCCACTTATGTAGCTCGGAAGAATATCGCCTTCTAATGTGGCTAGTTGCACTGCTCCACTTGTTGAGATTCTATTAATGATCATGGGTCCATAGCCACGCTTCTCTAATTTTCTCGCATGTTGCTTCAATGTGTAGACTAAAACTAAGTCTCCAGCCTTCAAGCCTTTATCCTTCACGTGGGCATCAAAGTATGCCTTTTGTCTTTTCTTAGCTGCATATATTCCCGCTGCCGCTCTTAGTCTTGTTTCACCTAGTCGTTCCAGATAAAAAATCCTCGAAGAGAGTTCATGACCCGTCCACTCGTGCTTATGTGCTGCCTTCAATGTAGGTATCAAGAAGTCCAATGGTAGCACTGCATTTTGACTGAATACCATCTGAAAGGGTGTGGCTTGGAGTACCGTTTTATAGGCAACTCGGTATGCCCAAACAGCATGGTGTAGCTGTTTGTCCCAATCAGAGCGTTTATTGTTCACTAATTTCGTCAGTACATTGCATAGGATCTTATTGGTGCTCTCAGCCTGGCCATTAGCTTGAGGGTGATAGGGGTCAGACTTCGTATGCACTACCAAAAATTCTTGGAGCATATTTTCAATAACTTCATTCAAGAAGTGAGTGCCTCTATCACTAACTAGCTCTATAGGTAGCCCATATCTAGTGAACACAATTCTCAAATAAAAACTTAGCTGTTGTTTGAGCATCATTCTTCGTTGTGGCTTTTACTTCTACCCATTTGGTTAGATAATCCGTGGCAACAATGATATACTCAGCATGGGAACCCTTAGCTGGGGGATTAATAGGACCTACAAAGTCTATTCCCCACTTAGAGAATGCACGTCCACCCATCATAGGTTTCAATGGCATCTCATCTTTGCGTATAGGATACTGAGTTCTCTGACAAACATCACACCGTTTCACATAGGTATGTGCATCCATGTGAAGGGTCGGCCACCAGAAGCCCGCAAATAGTATTGCCTTGATCACCCGATCTGGTCCAAAGTGTCCTCCTGCTACACCTTGGTGAGCAGTTTCCAAGATCTTGAGATATTCACTCTCATGGACACATAGTCTCAGGTAACCATCTTTACCACGCTTGTATAGATTATCACCAACGAGTGAGTAATCCATGGCTTCTTGTTCTAAACTCCTTTTCCTAGCCAGAATCATGTCTGGAGGGAATGTTTTCGTCCTCAGGAAGGATACTAGTGGTTCACTGCAATCTCGCACTATGGACACCTGATAAAGAGTGGCATGTTCCATAGGTGGTTTAGTGCAGCAGATTGGGCATTCCTTGCACAACTTCTGGACATCAGCTTCCATAGTCGGCCAATGCACTCTGAGTCTCTTTAGTGTCTGTAGGGTTCATTGCTTTGAGTAGCGTTGCTCTAATGCACCTACATGTGCTAATTGCAACCATTTAGCGTACTCATCCTCTTCCACACAACACGCCAAAATCCCTTGATCTGTGTGCTTGTACATACTTCCTGCCATGATGTGATACTTTTGGGCTTTTACTACCTCTCTATCCTGTGTGTTTATTACTGGATGGTTAGGCCTGTATGTCAATACTGGCACCAATGGCTTAGCCCACTGCGGCACCACTTCCAAATTAAACAAGTAAGCATCAGGAAGGTCATCTGACACTCCTTGTGGGGCTTCTCTCGATGTGAGCCTAGATAGATGATCTGCTCTCAAATGAGTCTCCCCTTTCCTTACCACAACCTCGAAATCATATTCTATTAGCAAGAGAAACCATCTTACTAATCTTCCTGTATTGCATGGCTTGTTTACGAGATATAGCAGTGCCTGATGGTCAGTAAAAAATTTAAACTTATTTGCAAGCAAATAATGTCTAAACTTTTTAACTGCATACACCATGCCTAATCCTTCTCTCTCCGTAGTGGTATAATTTCGTTCAACTGCATTCAATTGTCTACTAGCATAGGCAATTGGAAGATCCATATTACCTTCACTGGTAGGTTGTGCGAGTACACATCCAATAGCATAATTGGATGCATCCACATGAACATGAAAGGGTTTATTCCAATCTGGTGTAGTCAAGATTGGGGCTGAACATAATCACCGTTTAAGCTCATTGAAGGAATTCTCACATTCATTAGTCCACTCAAAGTTAGTCAAAAGTCCATACAGAGGCTTTGCTATGATGGCATACATGTGTATAAACCGTCGGTAATAACCACAATGCCCCATGAAAGCTTGTACTTCCTTGACATTCTTTGGCCTAGGTAACTCGGCTATGGCTCTCACTTCTCTTCATCAGTGGATATGCCATTCTTTGACACTGTGTCCTAGAATCTTGCCTTGCCTGAGCATAAAAACGCACTTTTCTGGGTTCAGGTAGACTTGATATTCTCTACATTTGTCAAAGATTTGTCTGAGTTCAGGAATATGGGTTTGTCTAATGTTGGAATGAGCACAAAGATCATCAACATAGACTTCTAAGTTCTTCCTCAAGAAGTCTTTAAATACATGACACATCAGCCTTTGGAAGGTTGCAAGAGCAGTGGTAAGCTCAAATGGCATTACCCTAAAGGCAAATATGCCCCACTCCGTGGCAAAAGCCGTTTTATGCTGATCTTCTGGGGCTATGGCTACTTGATTGTAGCCCGAACATCCATCAAGGAAGTTGTACACTTCCTTGCCTGCTACTATTTCTAAGAGATGTTCCGTGATAGGAAGCAGATAGTTATCTCGAATAGTGGTTAATGCACACCCGTAACTTTCCATTCTTCTTGGGCACCACTACAATGGGGGATACCCACTCAGTGTGCTCAATCTCATAGATGAATCCAGCTTCCACCAGTCTATCTATCTCCTCTTTTATCTTGGCAGCATAATTATCATTGTATGTGTATGGCTTCTACTTAGAGGGTTTGGCGTCTGAGGTCATGGGAATTGTGTGTGAGCATACATCTGGGTCAACACCTTTCAAGTCCTTATAGCTCCAAGCGAATACATCTCTGTATTCTCTTAGCAAGGTTATCAACTCTTGCTCTTCTTCTTCCATAAGGTCATGTCCTATGTAAGTGCATCTTTCTTCTCCTTCTTCTATGGCTACCACTATTTTCTTTGTGGTTTCTTTGTTTTCATAGGCCTCTCCTGATTGTGCCTCACGTTTAGGCATTCTCACCATGACTCTTCTATCGTCTATCTCATACTTTTTAAAGTTTTCAGGGACCTCAAACAAAGATTCTTCCTCTTCTGGGGAAGCTTCTTTCTTCTTCCTCTTCTTGCCTTCACTTGTGGCAGTCACTTGTGTGGTTAACCTCACATCGTTCATGATTTCTCCGTGTCTCTGAGGGTAAGCTTCCACTTCATAGAAGTACTCTTCATCTGATGCAAAAGGTGGGTCCATAATGATTGACTCTAGATCCGAGTCACTTGCATCTTCAAATGCATCAGGGCTAGGTTCGCACTCTTCTAAAACTGCATCTCCCATGATTGGCTCTATGGAGAAGACTGAAATGTCAAAGCCATCTTCATCACAGTGAGTTGTCCATTGTTCTTCATTGATGGCTACATCCATTGTTGCTAGGATTTCTGCCCAACCATGAGGCTCAAACTCTTCATCGGGAAACACTACAGGTGCATAGGCTGGGTCTTGAATTGATCTATGTGTTTCCTTCACACCTATCTCTCTGGCTTTCTCTCTTTTCTCTTCTTCTACTGCTACTTTGCACATGCACAAATGGGTATCTTCATGCATCCATGAGGATCCTGATCCTATGGAATGCACTGATTCCGTATCATCTTTGGCTCTATGGATGGGATTCCATTGGATAGGAGGGACATCTCTATGAGAGTAATCTTTGAGATTCGCTTTGGTCGTGACACCTAAGTGTTGCAAATACAATGAGTTGGTTCCCCAATCCTGTACCACTTGCAATTGTAGCATAAATGGTCTTCCCAAAATCATCTCATAGGCATGGTTCTTGCTAAAGTCACATATGGCAAAAGTGTGCTCAAACTCAACACCACAAGTAGTGAGAGTTATTCTTTCTAGCAAGCCTAAGGGTCTTTCTATGTGACCATCGGCCATCTGCAATTTCATCCTCGTGGGCCTAAGTGCTGGCTTGCCCCAACGCTTCCATAGGGAAGTGGTAGCAATTGCAACTCCTGCACCTGAGTCGAGAATTGCCTTGGTTGTGTATCCTTGATGTGTAATGGGAAGATAAGTGTCTCCCCCTTCACCTTCACTCATATCTCCTATCTTGTCCAAGGGTATTTCTAGCATTGTTTTCTTGGATCCTACCAGGGAACGGGGTTTTGCTATCTCTGGTACTTGTTGGGCTACATGTTTCCATAGCTCTGGCCTTACTTTGAGTAGCTCTTCTAAAGTGAGGTTGCACTGCACTTTAGTGTTCTTTACTACCTGTGTATTTCTAGGTATTACTGAGTCTTCGTTTCTTACCATGATTGTGGGTGCTCTCATACACGTTGACTTAGCTTCCCATGGGCCTGTGAAATGGGGTAGTTCTTGTAAAGAATTGGACTCAAAGTCTAATCTCTCCTGAGATTGTGCACTCTCCTGCTCTCCATAAATGGATGGGATATCTTGCGGGAATTGATCATGTGCATCATTCACAAGTTCGATGGGAGGAGGGGCTTCACTTTCTTTAGCCCATTTGTCTTCTTGAATCTCTTGTAGGAATTCAGGGGTGAACCGATTCATAGAAGATGATGTGTCTGGCTCCGTAGAGTTAGGCACATAGACTTCCTGGGCAGGTAGGCTCACTCTCTCACTTGCCTTGCCCTTGTGTGGAGAGGCGGGTTCCTTTTCTGATTGTGCAATTAGCCTCTTTATTCTTTCTAGCTGTCCATCAAAGTGCAACTGCATCTTGGCTGAGCTAGATATGTTAAAGAGGCGGCTGGCTTCAAACATGGTTTGAGCCAATTCCACCATCTTAGCACAGATTTTGGTTCGTTCAAGCTCTAGTTCTGCTCTCGGGTAACACTTTTCATGATCAGTTACGTTTGGCCCTTCTTGGATTCTGGCCTGATATGCTTTAAGCATCATATTAAGGTCCTCGAGAGTGGGATCTGCTAGGATTGAACCTACTCTTGGGGGTGGTGGGATTAGGTGAGGTGGGTTGGAAGGTGGCGGGTCGGATGGAGATGGGAATGGTGGTGGTGGCGTAGTGTGAGAGGGAGTTTGAGATGTGAGTTCAGTTATCGTGGCCTTTGTTTCTCTGAGGCTTTCCTCGAGTTCACTCATCTTTTTTTCCCATTGCCTTTTCATTCTTTCACGACTATCTCTCCAAGCTCTAGTCCTCTTCTTGGTCATGCTCTCTGTTTCACTCACCTCGGGGCTCTTTTCTCTTACGTGCCTAGGTTGGGGTGTAGAGTTAGGGTTTGTGTACATACATTGGTGTACTCTGGATCCCAACTAGGTTCACTTGGTTCTTCACTGTAGTAGGATTCACCATGTTCAAGAGATTGCATGTAGTAAGCCTGGGGACTATCAATATGTGTAGAATCAAAACTATGGTCGCTGGGATCACTTTCGGAAAGCTCAAGGACTCCTTGGCTTGCACAAAATGGAGCTACAAAAATATGAAATGGTATTTACAATGATTGTTAGTGATAAGAATCACTGTTCTAAAGATGTTGCCAGATCTACATCGACTGCTTTGTCTACTTAATCCTTCGCTTTGCTCTGACTCTCTCTGCTGGCTTCCTTGTCTCCTTAGTCCTTGGGTGCCCATACTGCTCTCAACACCCACCCCCTCTCTCGCGTCTGTCGTCCCTGACAGACTCTTGTTGCTGGGAGTGCTGGATGTAATAGTCCACCACATGAGTGTCAAGATGATGTTCTTGTATGCGTAGTCCTCTGGCCAAATCTGTCATCATACGATCCAAATCAATTGGTCCTGGAATGTCCGGATGTGGCAAACATAACTGATCTGCATGGATGGCTAGTTCTACTGCGAATAGATGTAGCAAATGTGTTGGTCTAGGAATGAAAATTTCCTAATGATATTCCCTGAATCCCGTAGAGAACATTTTCTCAAATGTCTGCTTGAAGCATGTGGGTAAGTACTTTATGCGTGCATGCTAGGCAAAGATTATATTGACCGAGGGAGTCTGGCTCATGTCGTAGACTAAATCCTTGTTACCTTGACAGAATCCAGGGGCAGAGATGTATGGAGCTTGTACCTTCCGAAAGGTTTTGAAGACAATGGTCATGAGCTCGAATATTTTCATACACATTTTCGCTGCTATGTCGGGTACATTATTTAGACGTGTAGACCAGTGCCGAATTGTTGATATCATGTAGGCTACGGTTGGGGTCCCTCGAGGTGGGGCAAAATATGGATAATTGACCCATGCCGAGCATTCTTTATTGTTGCCTACCTTGATTGCAAATGCTTGCCAGGATCTGCGATGTACCATTGGGCAATAGCATGGATTATACTTGATGTATAGTGGCATGGCTGCCCAGGTGCTCATCATCTCAGGGTAATCGGTTAGTAGACGTGCACGCCAATTAGGTTGGAAGATCGAGCCAGCACGTGCATCTGCCGGTAAGTCCTCTGGCTCAAATTGAGTGGCGAATGTGGGCTCCTTCCCTGTATGCCTTTTAACTTCTGCATTATAATCATGTAGCAAGACAAAGTAAGGCATGTATTGCGGTTCTGATGTTTTGATCAACGGTTGGTGGGATAGGTTCTGAAAGTAAGAAGATCGAAGGACAGTTTTTTCCAGATTTGTAAGAGATTGAATTTGCACGGCAACACGATCATCGTGTGTCTTTCCCACTTTCTCGATCCTTTTAACCCAATCGGGAACTCCAATTTCTAAAGTGTCCTGTCCTTCCTCTGTTACCCGACCGCCGGGTGTTGGCATTGACTCGTACGGCTCTTCATAACTGTCATCGACGGGGATTTCCACAACTGTTTCAGGTTCTGGTTCTTTAGCTGGCGAGGGTGGCCTTTCATATGGTAAGAGAGGTGCTTGGAGTTCGGCCACCTGTTTCCGGAGGGTCTCTAATTCTTCTGCAGAGTGTTGCAAGATTATTGGTTCCTGTTGAGCTGTGGGGGCACTGGCTATCTGCTTCTTTAGATCCGCACATTCAGCCTCTAACTTTTCATATGACTCCAAGAAATTTGCATGCTCCTCGAGTAAGATGCGAATGTCTTCTGATGGGACTGCTCTATACTTGGTAGGGCTAAGGGTTGCTCCTGTAGTCCCCTCCATAGCTGCTTCAAAGTTGTCTTGGTTTTGTTGTTGAAGCCGCTTGTTCTCTTCTAGGGCTGCTGCCATATGCTTTCTTAATAGCCCAAGATTGCGTCTAAGTGTAGCATTGGATATCATTTGCGCCTGGAGCACAGTTTCGAGTTCCTTGACTGTTGTATCATCCACCGTCGATATTTTTGATTCCAATTCTGAGTGAGCTTGCTGTAAAGTGGTATGTTCGGTTAGGAGCGTTTGGTAATCAGCTTCTAAAGTGTTAACTCTAGCCTGTAGGCGCCGAGATTCTGCCTGGAGGGCAGCAATGCGTTCTTCCAATTGATGGTATTCTTGTTATAGTTGATGTGCACACTGAAGTAATGTATTGAACGTGCTATTTACATTATGAGATGCAAGGGGAAAAGTTTGGAATGCAGGGGAGGTGGGAATGGGAAGGGAGGTAGTGAATGCTGTGTCTACCAATGATGTGTTGAGTGGTGAGATGGGGGGTAGTGGAGGGGGAGATGGTGGAATTGTGGGGAAAGGTGCGGTGGTTGGTGAAATGTCCATTGGGTCAGACAAGGTGGTGTGTACAGGGGCTACCATGTAGGTCGGTATGGGAGGTTGTCGCCTGCGGTTGAACATTCTCCACTTGTTGATCCTCTTCTGCCTCCAGCTCTACGTCTTGAAGCAATTGTTCGAAGTCTTCATTCGTGAGTTCTCCCAAGGGTGCGCCACCAGGAAATTCAAGATTGGTTGGGACAAGAGGAAAATATCAAGTTAGGGCCATCGGTGCTGCGTCTTGGAAGTAGTAGTGTGAATGGCCGAACTCTTCGAGGTGGAGGGGTAACGTCTAGTGTTAGGGTGGCTCCACGTGGTTGAGCACAAGGGACTTGGACAGTACCTCTCATCTTCTTAGAAGGGGGTCCAGTGGATGTCCTGCCTCTAAACTGCTCCACAGGATTCCACATCAGGGCCCGTTGAATAGGGATGTCATAAGCCAAACACCTATAAATGATTCTCGTCAGAGCACACCATCCATATAAAACCTGTTTCCGCGGCCATCGTTTGTGGGCTAGGTGTATCTGATCAATTATCCAGTGGGGTAAGTTGATGGTGAGGCTCTGTGTCTCTACCAAATACAAACTAAACCAAATCTTTTTGGGCGGCATGGTGAATCTATCTTGGGTAGGAAAAGCAAAGTGTTGCATGCACATGCAAAGGTGTATTGCAATATTAGGCGTCATGGACACCATGTCCTTGAGTTTGGTGAGGCTTCGATTCTTCATGTAATCAGGCACTAGGGTCTCCTTCTCTGTAGGAATATGCATTCCGCGCATATCTAGGGCCTCTCTCACCAAGTTGTTGGATAACCTAAACCTCTTGAGCTCATTTCTTTTTGTTAGAGATGGGATAACAAATGAGCTTGCACCTTTTGGGTTCTTGTTTGGAGTCAAGGTGTTGATGAGATAGTAGCATCGCATGAAGTCAGGCTTTGGGAGCCGTGCACTGAAATATGCATCCAATCCTGCCTTCTCCCATACCGAAGTTTGGTCAAGCCAACCGGCACAAGACCAGCCCTTGAGCTTTTGGAGACTCAAATAGACCTTATAGGCATGCTATAAGTGCAAAGAAACACACTATGTACCTTGGAGCATCAAGGAGAATGAGTCGATACAAAACAGATAGGTTCGCGGGTCGACTAGCTCAAAAAACTTACTATCTATGGAAGAGACAATGAACTTCAAATGCCCATAGCGACCAGCGTGATTAAAATAAGAAAACATCCTTTTATGGGAGTGATATACATAGGGTTGAGTGTATGGAATGCACAAAAGTATAAGGAATAAGCAAAATATGCTATAGGAATGAATGCGACATTCACCGGTGGTACTTCCTATTTTTCAGGAATACGCAGAGATTGACCCCGAGGCAGAAAAACTGAGATTTCTCCAAATCTGCTGAACCAAATGCGTTGAAAAGTTACAGGCATAATTTAAACGCTAATATCTTTCCAATGAGTCCTCTTGCACTCAATTTGGAGCTCTGAGGAGAGAGCAGCAGCCTCTGCAAGATTACTGTTGGCGAAGAAGATGATGCAGAAAATTGAAGGAGCAAGACAATGATGGTCACAAGTGTATGTATATTGCTTCCATGTAATTTACAAGTGATTTCAACTCCTTATATAGCCTCTAGGAGTGTTCCACGGCTTTTACAACTTGAATTTGAATTCAAATGAAGGTGGGAATGGTTGTTGGAGGGAATCAATTCACTTCCCTACAATCTAGGAAAAGTGAAGATCTTGATTGATCTACTTTTAGGTGACTTGAATTGCTTGATTGAATGCAACTTCAACCACCAAAATTTCGTGGGTTTTGGCTCTATATTTCTACCTTTACATGTGTCAAGCTCAAGGCTTTTACAACGGTAAATGAGCCATCAAAAATTTCTCAAAAAAAATACAATAAATGAGTATATGAAAAAGAACTCTCCAACGGATATTCTTTCGACGCGATAGCCTTTGATGTAGATCAAATCCACCTCAAGCATAGTGTAAGCTTGATGTTCCAACAGCTCCCCCTCAAGCTAAAGTATGCTTGAGTCTTCATTCTCTGATAGGTTGAATACCTGCCATAGCTTTGAATCTACAAAGCTTTATTCCATCAAGTGCCTTCGTCATCATATCTGCTACTTGTTTTTCAATTGGAACAAAAGAAATGTCAATCTCCTTTGCCATGAGCTTCTCCCTGATGAAGTGGTAATGGACTTCTATGTGGTTGGTTCTCGCATGGAAAATAGGATTTGCCGCTAGATGCACGGAACTTACATTATCTCCAAATATGTGAGGTTTGGAACTCACAAGTCCCAAATCTGTATACAATGCTTTTAACCATATTGCCTCTTGAGTTGCTATGGTCAAGCCTCTGTACTCTGCTTCAGTTGAGGATAAAGCAACTGTTGGTTGCTTCTTGGAACTCCATGACACTAGCTTTGAACGTGCAAATGCTAAGTAACCAGATGTACTTTTTCTATCATCCTTAGCTCCTGCCCAATCTGCATCTGAGTAGATTTTGATATCCAAATCTGAAGAGTAAGGATAGAATATACCTTCGTTGATTGTACCTTTGAGATACTTAAGTACTCTCTTAGCCGCATCCATGTGTGGTCTTCTTGGTGAGTGCATGAACTGACTAAGCACTCCCACACTATATGAGATGTCTGCCCTTGTATGAGTAGCATATATCAAGCTACCTACCAAGCTTTGATACTCTTTAATGTCTTCAATTTTCTCACCTTCATAAACACTAAGTTTATGATTCATCTCCAAAGGTGTACCTGCAGGTTTAGTATTCTCCATTTTGAACTTGAGAAGAAGATCCTGAATGTATCTTCTTTGAGTCAAATACATTCCTTCATCTGTGTATATCACACCTGAGGATGTGTTTACACATTACTTCACACGGGTAGTATCAGGATCCATTTTAGCCCCTATTACAGCACATATAGCAAAGCCTTGGGCCGAATTCAGAAAAGAATTGCATAAGTTGTTTTATTTGGAAGATTTTTCCCAACACAGTAGAGAAGGGTTCTTGCGGTGGATAAGCTCTCCGAAGCCCACTGCATCCCTCACTCAACTTTTGAATGAGTTCTTAAGAAGATATGAACAACTTCCATAGGCCGATTTAGATGCTTTGAAACGTGACCTAGTTATATCTTTCCTTAGGATCTTAAGTCTTGAAGACAGGACTGAGGTCGAAAGGAGGATTGAAGAGCCTGGGAAGAGATTTGGATTGACTGAAGATTGGGGTGTAGTGAGGAGAGAGGTAGAAGCGGTTGCCCAAATGAGGCAACGCCAGGCGGTGTTATACGATAGACCTGCAGTGGTAACACCACAACCGCCTAGGGAAGCTCCACTTCCGGCAATTCCGAATGTGCCTGCAACGTCAGCTTTTGCTAATGTTGCATCCAGTTCGCGATCGCCAATGGAGCTACAGGTTGAGATTCTCAGTCGACAGATAGAGAATCTTATTAGCGTCTATGTCAAAAGAAATGGCGAGTATTCACAATAAAGTTAATTCTATGGGATATCAGGACCTCACTCCTCCTCAGGCGAGTACGAGTTATGTAGATACATTACAGAGAGGCACTATGCCCATTCCAAATATGCACGGCTATGTGATGCCACAGCCTGCACCTCTAGTGCAGCCTGTTGCCCAACAGACACCTGCACCACTAGTGCAACCTACATTTCAAAGAAACACTGGACCTTTTGAGAGACGAGCGACTGGTGGGTTTGGAGGGGCTAAGAGATGCGTATGGTGTGATGCACAAGAGCATTTTTCATATGCCTGTGAAGAGCTTAAGCTAGCAAAAGAGCATCAACTCGTGATAGATATCGATAAGAAGTTATGTGACTTCAGGACCCGCCTTCCTCTACCTGTGAATTGGGGAAAGGGGGGAATGAAAAAGTTTTATGAAGATTTATCTGGCAATAATGCAAGTACATCAGCTGCACGATTAGAACCTGTTGAGGAGGAAGATGAAAAAGTGCCTAGACCTCGACCCCAAAGAAATTATTCCATTGAGGCTTTAGTGAGAGCTAGGGATGCGATCATGCAGAAGACTGCCTGGAAGTCTCCTGTTGAAGAATCCTCGGTCTATTCCCATATAGCCAATGTGGAGGAAAAGAGGAAAAGGGATGAGAGTCAGGAAGAGACTGAGCCTGAAAGAAGAGTGACTAGAAAGCAAAGTCAAGAGGCCGAAGAAAAAGCTAAAGAGCCAGAAAACAAAGTACAATTCAAAGAGCCTGTTGTTTCAAAGGAAGAGGCAAAGAAGAAAGAGATAAGAGAGGGAAAGAGGCCGGCTGGGCCAACTAAGATTCAAGAATCGACTAAAGAGAAAGAGAAAGAACTAGAACCTATTCAAAAGATCGATCAAATTCAAGAAAGTATTCAAGAGGCTGAAAAAGAAAAGAAGAAGAAAAAGAAGAGAACTCCAAAGGCTGTATTAATTTCTGAGTTGGAAAGGAAAAATGATGCAAGAGAGATATTAAATGACATTTTACTGAAGAGCCAAGTGACCATGTCCTTGGAGCAGGTCTTCTCCATAGCGAAGCCTGAGTTCAAGGACAGTTTTATAAAGCTGGTTAAGAGAAAGAGGTTTCCACTACCTGAAGATGTAGAGATGGAAGAAGCACCTGAAGATATTCAAGTGACAAATGAAGCAGTTACATTGAGTGATACATCTGATGATGATGATGATGAGGTTGCCAGGTGTCATAAAAATTCTCGAGGTCCTATCATACCTGATGATGAAATGAGGAAGACAGAAAGTGAGTTTAGCAGGACCTTTTGGGCGAGAGGAACTCCAGAGATGAAGATAAAGTTAGGGAGCAACGAGGAGTCATGTTTTGCTCTGGCCTTGATTGACTCAGGGTCAGAGATAAATGTGATTTCTAAGAAGCTCTATGATAAGTTTAGGTGGCCGATTGATAAAGATCATGGATGGAGGATGAGGACAGCGGATAATGGTTCAGGAGCACTGCTTGGGGCATGCGCCTTTGTGCCTGTGACCATAGGTGGGATTTCTGAGGAATTTCACTTCTTCGTCGAGGACCATTGTTCATATGAGGCTATCCTTGGGCAGCCCTTTATAGCTGAGGTAAGAATGGAGTCTAAGGCCATGGATGATGGATCTGCCTATGCATGAATCCGTTCTAGATCTGGCCTTCATTCTTTGCAAGTGATGTTGTGTGTCCAAATCACTCCAGGAATAGAAAGAATATAAGAAAGAAACCTATTAATTCACATGACCATGATGAGTGTATGCCTGTTGAAGAATATGGAGCTTTTGCTGATCAAAGTTTCTGTTAGGATCCACTGTTGAGCGAGACAACAGTGGGAGTTGGTTTGATGTCTCGCATGACTTTGTACATAGTTTTGAAAGTTTTTCTATTTATTCATCTGCACTCAAGTTGCTATGCTTACAGAAAGAAAATGTTTCAAATAAATTCAGAAAAGTTCATGAGAGACACTATAAGCATTTAGGAATGATGTTACCTGATGAGAAGATTGAAGATGTGATCCAGTTGGAGAGAAGTTCGACTACTCTGGAAGAGCTTGAGAAGGCATTTGAGAGAAATGAGAAATCAGAAATCATTATGCTCAGCTCTATCCAAGAGTATGAGATGATTAAGGAGTTTATGAGAGAGCATGAAGTAAATGTAAATACGAAGTATAAGACTGTGGATAAGAAAGTGAAGCCTATAGCTCAGCCATTGCCAGAAGATAGTCATGAAAAGTATCTACGAGTGTCAGATGACCCTATGCTGAGACGACGAGAGCTCATAGGGCATCATTTCACTAATGAGACTATTAAAGAGATCAAGTTTGGAGAAAAACCATTCCTGAGAGAAGAAGAGAAAAAGAAATTTATTGAAGTCCTCAAGAAACACGAAAAAGCATTTGCACTTTTCCCACATGAGATAGGTTGCACGGACCCAAAACAAGTACCTCCTATGATTATATTTACAGTGCCACATATACCATGGAATATCCGGCCTATACCAGTCCCAAAGGCTCACTTACCTGAGCTGATGAGGTTGCTAAAGGAAAAGATTTCCATGCGGATATTGGAACCCTCCTCGGCTCCATATTCGAATAGGTGGTTTACTGTGCCTAAGAAAAATGGGAAGCTTCGTTTCATTCAGGATCTGCAGCCTGCGAATAAAGTCACAATCAGAAATGTAGGGATAGGACCCATAGTGGATGAGTTTGCTGAGGCGTTTGCTAGGCATTCCATCTACTCTATGGGAGACCTGTATTCAGGTTATGACCAGTTTCAGTTGGCTATGGAGAGTAGAGACATTACGACCATGAGGACTCCACTGGGCCTTGTACGCATGTGTACTTTGCCGCAGGGAGCGACGAATTCTATGGCTCACATGATGAATGCCATGAATCTGGTTTTACGAGACTTTATACCATCTGTGACTATGCCATTCATTGATGATGTTCCGATAAAGGGATGTGAGGAAAGAGTGAAAGATGTGAGTTTAGATGCTTCAGGATGTAGAAAGTTTGTGAGAGATCATATTGCTGATTGTGAGAAGATCTTTGAGAGGTTTGAAGATGTGGGGCTAACACTTTCTTTAGAGAAATCGGTTTTTGGCGTTGATGAGGTCCTCATTGTAGGACATTTGTGTGGATATTATGGCCGCAAGCCATACCCGCAGAAAGTTGAGGCCATTAGCAGGATCTCTGAAGTGTGTCGTAATGTCAGTGAGGTGAGAAGGTTTCTAGGAGCGTGTGTATTCTATGTGATATGGATTCCTCACTTTGCTCACGTTGCGAACCCCTTATATGATCTACTGAGAAAGAGAAAGAAGTTTGTATGGACAGAGAAACAGTCGAGAGCTATGCGTAAACTGAAGCAGATGTTAATTGAAGCTCCGATTCTGAAGCGTGTTGACTATTCAGGTCAGAGACCTATCATTTTGACCGTTGATACCAATCCTATTGGCATAGGCTGGGTCATAGGGCAAGATGATGATGAGGGGCAGAGATATGCAGTGCGCTTTGGTGCTAAGATCCTACATGATACCCAAAGAAAATATCCTCAGATTAAGAGAGAGTTATGGGGATTAGTGACTCCTTTAAAGAGCGATAAAGAGTATTTCATTGGGGCGAATGTGATAGTTGAGACTGACTGTCTTCCACTGATTGGCATGATTGCAAATTGTTCATCTCCGGACATTGCTATGCTTAGATGGATCTCTTATATAAAGTTCATAAATCGTGCATTTGTACACATAGCCGGGAACTTGAATACAGTGGCCGATATGCTTTCAAGAGCGAAATTTGATGATGAGTCTGATGATGATGATGAGGTAGAAAAGGATATACATATGATAAGATACGATCCATTGGTGTATGCATATGAGCAAGAACTTCTGGAGGACGCTGATGACACTGAGACTGATGCTGATGAAGAATGATAGACCATGGAATTAAAGAAAAGCTGGATCAAAATGAAGAAAAATGACCAGGTGAAACGTTTCTGATTTGAGATGTGTTTTCTTTCTGATAGAGCATATGCATTGCATTGATGTGTGTGATTAAGATATGTATGAGTATATGAAAATCATGTAGAATAAAGATAGCAAATATCTATTATGGGTTTGCATGAAGCATGAGCGACTAGGGATTATATGAATGGAGTTAGTTAGTGGACTAGAGACTTTTGGGAGTGAAAGCTTGGGAATGTGATGGCATGCTTACACCGAGTGCATGTATATGCTGATTGATTTGAACACTTAGTGAGTGGGAAACTTTGGATCCTAGTATTTATTTCTTGCAAGATCGTATCTCCATATGGATCGTGATCTAAAGAAACATTCATACTCATGCCAGCTGTATATGTGCGTGTATGTCGTTGGTGCGCTACGATGGGCTAGTAGGCGGGTGGAACCACCTTGCTCGGGTGATCAAGGCCACGAGCCGTAGCTAGTTTCGTCGTAGGCCTGACCTATCTGTTGTCATGCGCCTGCATGGGTTGATAGGCAGGTGGAATCACTCTGACCGGGTGGTCAGAGCCACGAGCTGACGTCGATTTCATGTAGGGCTGATGTTGTGTATGTCGTGCGCTATGTCGGGTCGGCAGACAGGTGGGATAAACTTGGCCAGGCGGACAAGTCCATGAGTCGCACCCGATTTCGACATAGGCCGATTTGTGAAAAATAAAAGATAAAAAGAAATGCTGAGCTGAGATGAAGAGGAAAAGAAAAAGGAAAAGAAAAATGAAAAAGAAAAAGAAAAAGAAAAAGAAAAAGAAAGAAAGATCTAATGGAGAGCTGGACAAGTAGGAAATAAATAGTGGGAATCGAGGTATATTCTACAAACTGAGTTAGTAGAAACATATGTATATGCTAGTACTTAGAATGAGCAGTTGGATCTGAACCAGTTGAACGAACAAAAGATCTAGAAAGCCGATGATTTATTCATGTGATTACTTGTCAGATTGCAAACGCACAAACATAATATGATGTTTACGAAGCTTGAATCTACCTAATTTTCTAAAATTCATACCAATCTTTATAAAAATTGCATGACTGCATGAGATCATGATTTGAGTTTTGAAAAGAAAAAGATAAAAAGTATAAAGAGATTTCAAAAGAACCCTGATTCTCTTCTGTTGGATCTTGCAGGTTGGCCCATCGGGACGATGTGCAGGTTTGGCGGAGGTGAATGTCGGGATGAAATCCCGCAGGGAGTGTGCATTGTTTTTTTTCAAAAGTTCATTGTTTTTGAGTCTTTGTGTGATGTTTTGACTAAAGAGGGGTATATTTCATGCATAATATGGCAGAATTGATTGATTGTGTGATGCAAGAATAAGTTTGAGATGTGCGTTAGACCCGTGTATATAAACAACAGACATTAGACCCATAAACCCTTAGGTTTGATCCTTGAAACTGACAGGAAACACGAGTTTACCCCATGAAAAATGAACTTGAACCCTTGGAAACCCTTGGAGTTTAGGCCGAAACTATAAATAAACCCATGAATTGGCGAGTTTGAGATAATTGTGAGCAAAACCCTGATTTTCCGGACCAAAAGCCCTAGGTCGGACCCTTGAAATTGGTGGTTATCCTAGGTCAAATCCTAAAAACCAATTAAATTGTGAATATCGAGTGTGAAATCGAAACCATAGTCTATGGACAAATTAAAAGACTACCAAAAATAGAAAGTTCATTGAGGAGGTTAGAACGTTCTAGAAGGAAGTCTTAGGGAGGGGCCTATAAATAAGTCCAAACTCATTTGTTTCTTCCCCGTCCTGTGGATTGCCCTTGTGGATCATCTCCTCAAGGTATGCTCCTTACCTTTTCTTGATCTTTCATTCTTGGACATGTTTTAGTTTTGTTCATGCTCTCCATTACCATGCTAAGAGTTAGGTATTGCTCATATCTTCTGTGCTTTAGTTCATGATTTGAAAGTTTAAACTTGGTATGTAGATAATGTGGGATTGCGCGAGTTATTTCAATTACTACGAGGAACTGTTGATGATATATGGATATTTTGATATTTTTCTGAATTATAAACCATGCTATCATTTCATATCATGTTGAAACTATGGAAATAATCGACGCCATGACTGTGTAATTCAGAGAGATTTTGCGGGAAGATTAGAGAGAGAATCAGATTAGTGCACAGAGTTGGGTGGCGACTGACTTATGAGAGAGAGCCACATAGAGGGAGGTCTCTAGCGATGCATATCGCCTTGCAGAAGAAAGAGAGCGGTGTGTAGGCCAATTAGCTGTCGGCAACGTCGGTGACTACAACATATGAAGAGTGTGCAGAGATTCCAGATCAATGATGGAAGAGAGAAAGTTGTCGGCTACTGACATACATACAAATCGAGAGAGAGATGATAGCGTGGCTGATGCGCATATGAGGAGCCTGGAGATATATGCGAGAGGCATTATTTCTACGCATTCTGCAGGTGCAGAATCATCGGGAGAGAAGGAATTTGCTCACGTGTGGACAGGCTGTGGCGGCAGCTATGGAGGCACATAGAGACAGAGAGGGCAGATTCTCGATGTTGTAGAGATTCCTAGCGGCGCACCAATAAGACAGAGTCCAGAGGCGGTGGCGACGTGAGCTTCAGATCATGGATTCAGAGGGAGAGAGATTCGTGAATCGTAACCCTGGCTATTGTCGAGGGCGTCGCTCACATGTAGAGAAGAGTCGGCAGATACACCGAAAGAGACGGCGCGTGGCAGATTCGCGAGAGAGAGAGAGAGAGAGAGAGAGAGAGAGAGAGAGAGAGAGAGAGAGAGAGAGAGAGAGAGAGAGAGAGAGAGAGAGAGAGAGAGAGAGAGAGAGAGAGAGAGAGAGAGAGAGAGAGAGAGAGAGAGAGAGAGAGAGAGAGAGAGAGAGAGAGAGAGAGAGAGAGAGAGAGAGAGAGAGATTTCTGGCAGCACTTGGACACGGAGGGAGGCATATGGGCGGCGCGCGAGGAATTGAGAGAGAGAGAGAGAGAGAGAGAGAGAGAGAGAGAGAGAGAGAGAGAGAGAGAGAGAGAGAGAGAGAGAGAGAGAGAGAGAGAGAGAGAGAGAGAGAGAGAGAGAGAGAGAGAGAGAGAGAGAGAGAGAGAGAGAGAGAGAGAGAGAGAGAGAGAGAGAGAGAGAGAGAGAGAGAGAGAGAGAGAGAGAGAGAGAGAGAGATTTCTGGCAGCACTTGGACACGGAGGGAGGCATATGGGCGGCGCGCGAGGAATTGAGAGAGAGAGAGAGAGAGAGAGAGAGAGAGAGAGAGAGAGAGAGAGAGAGAGAGAGAGAGAGAGAGAGAGAGAGAGAGAGAGAGAGAGAGAGAGAGAGAGAGAGAGAGAGAGAGAGAGAGAGAGAGAGAGAGAGAGAGAGAGAGAGAGAGAGAGAGAGAGAGAGAGAGAGAGAGAGAGGAGAGAGAGAGAGAGAGAGAGAGAGAGAGAGGAGAGAGAGAGAGAGAGAGAGAGAGAGAGAGAGAGAGAGAGAGAGAGAGAGAGAGAGAGAGAGAGAGAGAGAGAGAGAGAGAGAGAGAGAGAGAGAGAGAGAGAGAGAGAGAGAGAGGGAAGAACGAGAGAGAGAGAGAGAGTAATAGACAGAAAAATAAAAGAGAATTAATGAAATAAAATAAAAAGAAAGAAAAGGGAAAAACGAAAAACAAAAGGGAAAATGAATAATGAAGAAAATGGGAAGAAAGAAAGAAAAGAGGAAAAATGGAGGGTAGAGAAGGAGAGAAGGGAAGGAATGTTTGAGATCATGCATCTGTTTTTTTCCTTTTCCCCATAAATCTATGTGCATGAATACCCTACAATTCCAAAGAGTAAAAGAAACAAATCAAAATTATACTGTGTTTTTATGTGCTAATGACTTTTCAAGTATGATTTATTCTTTTCAAGATGTACTAACATGATACCCCGTCCTGTGGATTGCCCTCGTGGATTGTCTCCTCCAGGTTTATGCGGTTTCTGATTATCTGAAGTAAAGAGAAGGGAGGCTATTGCTGAGGGTACCTCAAATAAAGAGCGGATCGAAGACCTGAAGAAAAGCTTGGACCACGAAGACCGAAGCAGAATCCCGTAGGCGATTTCTCGCACTGTAGCGAGGGATCTAGAGTAGACACTAGCCAGCCCGCACTGTAGCGGCGGCGTTTATATTGTATCATCGCACCGCACTGTAGCGGTTTTATTGTACCGTCGGCCCACACTGTAGCGGCCTGTATTGTATCATTCATTTTATTGGAGGCTTCAGTTCTGTTTCGGATTGTATCTTCGAGCTTGATCTACATCACGTGTATCACTGCGGTACCCAATCGTCTCTTTCCGACGCCCACGGTCCCACGTCTCGACACTTCCGAGGGGCAAGGGACCCTACGAGGATCGCGCACGCTCCGGAGAGCACAGGCGAGGCGCCCAGCGCGTAGACGCCGCTCGCAGGACAGCGGGAACGGCGCACCAGAGCGGGGCCTGATCCAACCCCACGCGCCGGCTTCCTGCCACGACCTCCTTCCCGACAACGTGTGACATTCGGTTGAACTGTCATGGTTTGAAGGTCGGAACCACCTTTGATCAGTAGACTGCTTAGCTTGACGTATCACGATAATCTTATACATGTATCTTAATTCAAATCCTTTTAATTAATGTCACTTGTCACTTGTCTCTTGTCTCTTGTCTCTCAGTCTCTTAAGTATTTTTACATGTCTTCTATTTTCTTCTATGTGTGAGAAGGCTCCGCAGTACTGCGTTGAACCACTGAGGATGTTTCATTGAGCTTGTGATTAAACTCTATCATCATAATTCACTTGCATGCATATAATCCATACATACCCATACATCTTGATTAGTTGCTGAAAGTGTATAAGAAGCTCCAATATTGGACCATTCTTCCTTTCGAAACTGATTTATGTGTAAGGATTCCATCTATTCTCGTCATGCATACATATCATCCAAAGAAGACTATGCATATGGATTAGAATTAGGAAGTGTTTAAGAAGCTCCTTCAATGGACCATTCTTCCTTCCAAATTTGATTCGTGTGTATGGTTCTCTTTCATTCTTATCAGTCATGTTCATAAATCTAACTTGCACTCCTACATTCCCATTCCCATAATCACTTCAACATCTCTCTTTTCTCCATAGTCAACATTAATTTCACTTTCATGTCCTTAAACCTTCCGACATTCATTAGCTTCATACACCTTGTGTGTGCCATGATCGGACCCCATCCACCCGGATTGCGATCACCTCCACACCGTGAAGTTTGCCAAAGTTTCAAGTTATTTGGCTAAGTGAGTTGTGAGAAATCGCCAACTTTGTGAAGGTATATCTCTACACATAGGCAAAGAGTGTTGCAAACAGGTATTCTGTTTTGCCAAGGGTGGTTCTCCCAGCTCAAATATCCATTTTGGATTATTTAAAGCTTGTTGGGTGGCTCTTATAGTCTTTAATTATTTTGCAAAATCTGATCTTAATTCTCTATATTGGAGTAGAGAAACGCTCAGAACATTGAGCATATATCATTGCTTGTGGACCTAGTGGAGGGCAGCCATCTTGCATTGGGGTGTTAGAATCATCCCCCATTAGTGGTATCAAAGCCATTTTGGAGGCTTCGAGACATTAGTGTGCAGCATATTGAAGACTTGAAGGTATCAAGACAACTCGTGCAAGCAAGGAGGACTTATCAAAGCAAGAAGACATCGAAAGGGGGGCTACGTCGATCGAGATCACAGTTAGTCAAAGGTTTGCAAGGGAAAGCTATCAAAAGGTTATATCCACACCTTCTAAAGCATACAAACATGTGAGGAGAAGCCAGAGGAGCATCTTAGAGCTCAGTATGGCTGAGTATAATGCACAAATAGAGAAGTTAGAGAAAGGCAATCATCAACTGTGGAAATTTAGAGTTAGCAACTACCTTATGGGCAAAGCAGTGTCGGCATTAGTGAGCGGCATAGAGCCAATGCCTCATGTACATGATCCACCACTTCAACAGCAGGTCAAGGCACTTAATGAATGGATAGAAAGGGATAGGAGAGTCATATTCATTCTTTCCCAACACATAAGCAATAGCACATCCAAGAAGTTTTGGAAGACCTTGGAAAGATTGTACTCTTCATCAACCAAGGGAAGGAGGATTCATGTCAAGAATGAGCTAAATAATCTTAGGAGAGCACCAAGTACTAACATAAATGAGTACATTTTGAAGGTTAAGGAGCTTTGCAGACGCCCTAGGTCAATTGGGAGGCCAATCGAAAATGACGATCTTGTCGCAGACACTCTCAATGGCTTGAGAGAGGATGAAAGGTGGAAAGTATTCACCACATCAGTTTATGTGAGGGATTCCCTACCAAAACTTGATCAATTATTCACATTAATGGTGACTGAGGAGATGAACCAAGGATCTTCACAATCACAGGGTAGCCAACCCCAAGTTTTCTATGCAGGTAGAGGCAAAGGCAAAAGAGGTGGACAAAACTCCCAAGGTAGAGGGAGAGGAAGGTCAAACTCAAGCTCAAGCAACCAAGAAGCCTCCAGCCAAAGCTATGGATCAAGAGGAAGAGGAAGGAGTAGAGGAACAGGAGGAAGATCACATGGAAGAGAAGCATCCAATGAAGAATGCTACAATTGTGGAAAACGGGACCATTATGCAAGAGATTGTTGGTCTAAAGGAGGAGGCAATCAAGGATACAAAAGGAACCAAGTTAAATATGCTAGTACTTCAGCAAATTCAAAAAAATAAGAACTTTGTTATGATGTATGGGTCAAGTGAAAAGTGAATTTAGATTTTACATGGTACATTGATAGTGGATGCAGCAACCATATGAGTTGCAATAAAGATTATGTTTTCTTTATTTTACACTCACCCATCACTCAAGGACATGTAGAGACAGAGGATGACACTGAGCACAAGATTACACATGTGGGAGATGTTGGATTGAATGGATCTCAAAGCTCCCAGGTGTTGAAGGATGTATTACATGTGCCAACCATCACAAAGAACTTGGTTTCGGTAGGTCAAATGGTTGAAAGATGTTATGAGGTGAGGTTCAAAGATCAAGGATGTTTTATTGAAGACCCCATGCAGGACCACAAGCTCATAGCAAAAGGAAAGAAGCAAAGAAAACTCTTCACTATGGAGGTAAATCCATCAACCCCTCGCACGGTCTACTTGACAATTGGAAATAAAGAGATTGCAGATCGACTAATGACATAAAAGAATTGGACACTTAAACTTACAAAGGATGAAGGACATGCAAAGGAAGGGCTTGGTGAGTGGTCTACCTGATCACATCCCAAAATATGAAACAATGTTGCCGTGCTTGTCAATTAGGGAAACAAAGTAGATTGCCATTCAAGAAGGGAGCACATGTGAGCAATGAAGTGATGAGTCTTATACACAGAGATGTATGGGGACCTACAAGGGAGCCATCCATTAGAGGTAATAGATATTTTGTCACATTTATAGATGATCATTCAAGGTTTGTTTGGATGTATTGCATGAAGTCAAAGTCAGAGGTGTTTTACCACTTCAAGAGGTTCAAAAACCTAGTGGAGAAGGAAACAGGGAAGTATACAAAGACTCTTAGATCAGATGGAGGGGGAGATTATTTTTCAAATGAATTTTCAGATTTTCTACATGACCATGGCATCAAAAGAAATTCACTTGTATGTGTACAACTCAACAAAATGGGGTGGCAGAGAGGAAGAATAAATACATGGCAAAAGTGGCTAGAGCTTTGTTAAATGAAATGAATGTCCTAACTCGTATTGGGGCTGATGCAACAAATACAACCATATACATTATGAATAGGTGTCCAACCTCAGGAGTAAATGGAGTTACACCTTATGAAGCTTGGTGTGGTAAGAAATTCAACCTTTCACATCCCAAAGTATTTGGTTGTGTGTGTTATGTTCACATACCTCAAGAATTGAGACACAAGTTAGACCGGAAGGTAGATAGATGTATATTTCTTGGATATTCTTCAGATAAAAAGGTTTTTGGATGCTATAATCCTTGTACCAAAGAGCTTACGGTTTATAGGGATGTAATATTTGATGAGTTGCTACCTTGGTATGGTAGCAAAGATGTGTTACAAGTTGATGATTCATATGAAGCCGAGAAGAAGTTCAAAGAGCAACAACAAAGCATGGAGATGAGTGGTCCAACCACTTCAAGCACACCATCAGAGGAGATTACTGCATGAGATTGGAATGGAAGGACAAGGAATGAAGCTCATTCAAGTGAAGGAAGTAGCGAAGGAAAGGAAAGGGCAAATGACGAAGACCATCGATGGGTAGACATGGAATCTACAAGTGACGAAGATATGGAACAATTAGAAACTCCAGGATTTAAAGCATCTAAACCAAGGAGGAGGATATTCCTACCACCTAATGGTGAGGTAAGGTCATCCAATAGGGTTAAATACCCTATTCAAAGATTAACTTATAATTCATTCATTGCAAGACACTATGCATACATGAGTCAAGTTATAGCTTATGAAGAACCTAACTTTTTTTGAAGAAGCAAATAAGCATAGGGAATGGGTTGAAGCCATGGAGGAGGAATTCAAGGCACTTCAAGAAAATGATACTTGGTCATTGGTGCCAATAACAAAGGACATGAAAGTCATTGGCAACAAATGGGTGTACAAGGTAAAGAGGCATGCATATGGGAGTGTCTCTAGGTATAAAGCAAGGTTGGTTGCTAAAGGTTTTGCTCACACCTATGGCATAGAATTTGAGGAAACATTCAGTCCAGTAGCTAAGATGTCCACCATTAGAAGTTTTATTGCAATTTCAACCTCAAAAGGTTGGAAGATGTACCAGTTGGATGTGAAGAATGCTTTCCTAACTAGAGAGCTTGAAGAAGTATTCTTCACGGACCAACTCCAAGGCTTTGAAGATGAGGGGTTTCCACATCATGTATGCAGGCTAGAGAAGGCTCTTTATGGACTAAAGCAAGCCCAAAGAGCTTGGAACCAAAGACTAGTGGAATACATGGTAAAATGTGGATACAATCAGTCATGCAGATCCATCACTCTTTGCGAAGAAGGAAGGTAGCAAAATTGTTTTCATTTGTATATGTGTTGATGATTTGATCATTACAGGGAATGATAAAGCCAACATTAAGGACATAAAGAGGAAGCTTGGATGTGAGTTTAAAATCTCACATTTTGGGATTTTAAGGTACTTGCTTGGGATTGAAGTAATATATAAAGAGCAAGGTATATACTTGATGCAAAGGAAGTACATTCTAGATCTTTTGAAGAAGTTTGGATTGTGCAATTACAAGCCCATTTTAAATCCATTAGAAGTAAATGTTAAACTAAGTGCTCATGAAGGTGAAGAAGTGAAGGATCTGACAATGAATAGGTCAATAATTGGATCTCTCTTGTATGCTACTATGACGAGATCAGATATTGCACATGTAGTTGGAGTGTTATCTCAATTTTTAGAGGCATCAAGAGTACCTCATCTTGTTGCAACCAAAAGGGTACTTAGATACCTCAAAGGATCATCAATGAGGGTCTATATTATCCATTTGATGATGGATTAAATGTACAATCTTATTGTGATGCTGATTGGGTGGGTTCCAAAGATGACAGGAGGAGCACTAGTGGATATGTTATCATGCTAGGGAAGAAGAACATCTCATGGATGTCCAAAAAACAAGTAACAATGGCTCTCTCATCGACCAAAGCTAAGCATAGAGGCTTAGCACAAGTCTCATGTGAGCATATGTGGCTCAAGAAGTTGTTTTTTGATCTTGATTTGGAGGTTAAGCAAGTACCTATTTTTTGTGACAACATAAGTACAATATTCTTGGCTCAAAATCCAGTGTTCTATGCAAGGTCGAAGCATATAAAAGTGCTTCACCACTTTATTAGAGAGAAGATCATGTCAAAAGATGTCAAGGTGGAGCATGTCAATACAAAGGACCAATATGTAGATATGTTTACCAAAGCATTGGATGGAGTAAACCTACAACACTTCAAGGCATGCATTGGAATGAAGGACCTAGGCATTGAGACTTGAGGGGGAGTGTTAAACATCGTCACAATCATGCAAAAAAGGCTCAACCACGAGTTTTGCAATTTGAACAATAAAAAAGGAGGACCCAAAGTCATGGAATAAAGTTAGAAGCTCCGCCAAACTCAATGAAATCCAAATCTCATCAAATCAGCCACCAGAACGTGCACCTACACTGATTCATGGGTGCTTAGCTAGATTGTAGGAAAAGTAAAACTCTATATAAGCATCATCCCACCTTTTTGTCTTGATATGTATGCATTCCATGAGTTTCCCACTTAGTTTAGTGAAGTCATAAACTCTAGCAAGCAGCTTCCTTGCTTGCTTACCTCATTTTCTCATGATTTTGCTCCTCTCTATCTAGTGGTGTAGTTAGGCTTTTCCAAATCTGATTGTGTCAGATTCTAGAGCATTGTTTGCTCTCTCATTGTACTCATTTTCATTAAGTTCAAGCTTCATTTGGTCTCTCATATAGTGCCCTGAACTTTGCCAAATTTTCAAGTTATTTGGCTAAGTGAGATGCGCGAAATTGCCAACTTTGTGAACGTATATCTCTGCATTTTACATTCCTTTGCCATCACAAGCCTCCTCTTTTGCCATCGCAAGCTTCCTTCCTACACACACAGAGATAAGATCGTTCAAACCTCCGAGCCATCGAGCCAAGTCTTAGAAAAGACTCTCTCTCATGCTGTTCATGTGAGTATATTAATACTCTAATGGGAGAGACTTCTCTCTCCCCCCTTCTACCAAATGGGCATAATGCCCTCAGTGATTCCATGTGGCATCTCATAACCTCCATTATGTGACATCCATAATGTGACATTTCCTTCCCCTTGAAAGCATTTTCGTCCTCGAAAATGTAAATGAAATGTCCGTAATGGTAGAAGAAAGTGCTCCGACTCCCTTGAACCCCATGTACTCTATGTACATGGTCATCTCTGTGTGTTGTTTCCCCATATCCTTCCCCTTAGGAAGCCTCATATGAGATCATCTCAAAGGTGGGAGACCGTCTGAGTGGTGCCCACTATCTCCCATGTACACTCCATTTTCAAACTATCACTCCCATGAGAAGTGACATCATCAAAATGACCTAAGTCCATATGATGTATCCTCTATGGAGTAATAATATAAAAGGAAAGTGTAAGGTGCCAAGCTTATATGCTTGACCATATCATAACTGACCATATCACAATGGAGATAGTAAACCATAGAATCCTATCAAATATAGAACAAAGTCCCATAACAAGTGACTACAAACCCATCTAAGGCTAAATGATATATTGCCCTCATAACACTCCAGCTCTTTCTAACCTTGAGTGTGCTCACAAGTAATAATTTCCTCTAAACTACCTTGTGACTATGCAATTCCATCATCTAGCTCATACATAAGAATTTCTTGGTAGTAAAATGCAATCTCCACATTTCACCAACCAAGAAGTCTATGGTTTTTCATCCATTACCTTTGGACTAAGTTCTATTGGAAGAGCATCTATTGGCACTTGTGCAAACTCTAAAATATTCTCTTCCCCATAGTTTGCCATATGAATGAAGAAGCATTCCCTTTGAGATTCAGATAATCCCTAAGTACCCATTCTCCTAACTTATGCTCACACATCATCCTCATGATGAAGCATCAACTAAGATTGGTAACCCAATAGGTTAGATACATCCCTATCTCCCAAAAACCCTAAAGAGAGAGATCATAACTCTATTCCCAATCTCACTAATGTCAATAACTAGATTATCTCATCTAGTCAAGGACCATCAGTGGAAATAAACATACCTGCTTCTCTTTAGAGTCTATAGGTGAGACTCAATCTAACCACCATGATTAACTAATCTCCCTCTCGTATTTGATAGAAGAGCACACCTTCTATCTTGAAGAGCGAAAATGAGAAAGTGAAACTCTCCCTATCTCTCTCTTTAATCTCCTCTAAGGAAAAGAGCTCTAATAGTGAAACCTATTCCACTTTCCCTTTCCTTTTGAAAGAGATTCTGTTGAATCCATTTACTCTGCTCATAACTGAAAACATGTACATAAGTTCTCCATGTTTTCCTTCAAAACTAGTGGAGAAAGAGACTCCCATGTGAAGGAAAATTACATTGAAAAGTAGAGTAAATGAGTTCCTTCTGCATAAAGACTAAGAGATGTTTTCCAAACACCTCTTCTCTCTAAAGGAAAACATACTCTACTCTTCTACTACGAAGAGGTTTTCCTTTCATTCTTTCTCTCTCAAAGAGCAAGAGCTAAAGTGAGACCACTGAACTAAAGTGAGATCTCTCATGGATCTCTGAGCTGATTCCCACTTTCTCCTTTCCTTAAAAGAGAAATTCATGAATTTATTTAGTTCTCTCTTCCATAACTAATGCATAATCCCTCGTCACACATATTCCTATGAAGATGGAAAGCAGATCTCCTCTAACTAATGAAGGTGTATGTAGTGAAGAGTGGAGAAAATAAATTCCTAATAAGGGTCAAAGCCCTCTACTAAAATGGTCAAGAATGATGTGATATGATACCATAAACAGATGTGTATCCATAATAAAGAAATATCTCTACCAACCATACTTTTTGCATGGATCTATATGATCCAATCAAATTGATGGAATTATCCTTCTTGAAAAACTCAAAATGATTATGTGATACTTAAAATCACCTATCACATTCTCTTCTGGAAGAATAAATATTCCCCAAACTAAGAAGGATAACTCCCAATCCTAAGGAGATGTCTACTAAGAGCTCTCCTCTGATCTAGTGAGACATGATGCCATGAATGATGAGTCCTTTTCTCCGTGGCCATAGAAGGAGTGCTCAAAGGGAAGTCATTTCCATCGTCCCATACCAATGAAAACTTCTTCCAATTCACGGTTTCATACCTACACTAAACCGAATATGTATTCCACATATATGTGATGAAATATATAAGTGGACTCTTATGAATCCCATATCCTCAAATCATGTCAGTGGACTCAAATGAGTCCCATGTCCTCGAGCTAGTCAATTTGGTTCTAGTCAATGTGTGACAGTGGATATCCCTTTCTATTCCAAACCAACTTATTCATAGGTACCAAGACTAGGTCTGAATACCTCTCTATAGATCCCAGCATACATATATGTATTGGGTACCCCAACTATTTCTTACTAAGGGATCTGTGATCTAGGTCATAGAGCTAGTGCCATACTTGTGGCCTTCCTAACCATCACTCGAATCACATAAGCACCCATCGATGCTGTCTTATGAAACCCATCTTTGTGATCCTATCTAATTGGTTTCCTTAGTAGTGTAGCAGAAATGCTTCACTACTTGCTCAAGTGAGGTGCATGAGTGAAACTAATCACTCTTTGGGTATTCCTACCGTGAGACTCTTGTGAAGATAAGTAAATCTTCACTACCTTGGAGATTATCATAAATGTATCTCCTGTGCCTATATGCAACTTCCTATAAGCTATAGGATTGCTTGTGCACATTTCTAATGGTGAAGGTATAGCTCCTTCCCCTTAGGAATCCTATGGTCTAAAATCCATAAGGATTATGTGTAGGGATCTTGTTACTACTGAAGTTGCTGTAAAATACTCTGATGGTACTAAGTCCATGAAATACATGCTTATAAGGATGCCTAAAACTTATTGATGTTTGCGAAAAAGGCATGTTACCATGCCATAACATTCTTACCTAAAGGCAAGTGTGTATAGAATGCCATGAGCGGGGAAAATTTTGGATGTCATTTCTCCAGGAAATGGAAATCCCAAAAAAATTTAAACCATAAGCTCAATGGCAAATAGGCCATCCAACAACATAGGGCTTGATAGGCCCATGGCATGCATGCCAGAAACTCATGCATGGACTCCATAACCTGCAAAAAACATAAAAACAAATGCTAGCAACAATCTCTTTGTTGCCTATCCATGTAGTTCCTATAATCATCTTTCTTGCAAAACAATCAAAAAGTGTACTTCCTGCATGTTGATCCATACTTTTGGAATTCAAATAATGATCAAATTTGATATATGCTATCCAATCCATGCATGTACACACAAAGCATGCCATAAAGTAAAATAAGATGCCAAAAAACATAAAACATATGTTCCTGAATGATTTGGTATTGGAATCGCATGCATCCGATCCTTCTCGATGAGCTTCGAGACCTCTACACCTTCCTCCTCAGGTCCTAACATAATCTTTTAAGTGTCCGAACATCAGATCACTTCCCAAAACATAAATCATGGTCAGATGATTACTAGAATAATGCAAAATTTACCCAAAAAGTGCATTTGTAATCCCTATTTAGACCTGCAAAAACCATTTAAGGACCTCAAAAAAATCCAAAACTGAAATATATATCATGTGCAAGTAACGCAAAGTGAAATTACTTCAATCGCCTTCCCGGTTTGTAAGATATGGCTCCCGGAAGGTAGTTGCCGAAAACAGTTCACACTTTGCAGACCTGTTCAGACATGAAAAAATAATTACTCTCCAAAATTTCTTTTCATAAACTGAAAATGACCTCGTGCTCTTTGAAATGAGCCATAGCATGTGCAATTTGGAGTTTACTAGCCCAAGATATGGACATTCCAAGCCGGGCATGCCAAACTAGTGGAATGCTGGAGGGGCTGGAAAAATTGTGAAAATGTGATTTTTGGGCTACTCAAAAGCATTCTTCCATCAAGAAAATCCTAAACTTCTCTCCATATCCTCCTAGAGTGGTACATGAAGATGCTTGGGCCTATTTTCACCTTTCCAAATCCTCCCTTAGTGCATGTGAATTTGCTCCCCAAAAGAGGCATAAATCAAGATTTTCACTTTTATGCAAAAACTTAAATGGGAGCTTCTAGCAAGCTTCTGATCCACTCCTAATATGGATTTCTCTTAGTTTTTATTTTCTCCATGGTAATTCATACATCATACCTCATGTATGTATGCCCTAATCCATGTGAAGCCTCTTAAATGGTCTTTTTTCTTACTCCTAAAAGTGGAGTTTGATAAAAATTAACATCTGAAAATTTTCCGAAAAGTGCAGGAAGGGGGTTTTGAGGAAGTAAAATTCCTCCTTAACGTATTATTTTGATGAATCTAATGATTCTATTATGAATTCCATACACCACACTCTTAGTATATATACTTTTTTTCATCCATCCATAGCTAGTGCACCTTTTTTTCCCTCCTGCAAAATGGGAATTTCTTAGATTCAGGTGCTGAAATTTCCTCTCAAACAGTGATGGAAGTGGGTTTTGTGGAGCTTCAAACTCCCATCATACTGAGATATATTTTGACTTCTTAATTTTATATGGAATTCAATACATTAGACTATAGATATGCATGATTTTTGCTATCAAACTAAAAAAGTTCCTACTTCATTTCCCTTCCGTAAAACGGCTACTTGTCCAAAATAGCTCCTGAAAATTATATGAAAAATATGGAAGTAGGCTATTCTGGAGGTGCCCAAATACACTTTCTTGTAACTTGAGGGAATATTTGACTCTAGCTTAGAGTACATATCTCATACTCGCCAAACATTTGATTTTCCCTCAAAGAGCTTTTCCTAAAGCCCTTCCTTTCTCTTTCCCAAGAATATAATATTACTATAATTAATCTGGAAAATAAAAAATTGAACTTTCATACTTGTGCTTTGAAGTGGTATTCCTCCTCTCTTTAAGCTTTATTTCCTCCATGAGCTTGACATCAATGAACTAAGAAGCAACATTCGCTACCCATTCTTTAGATAGCAGAGGAAAGTATGAACTATCCTTTTTCTTCTTCATGATGCTTCACCCAAATCCTCCTCAAGTTCTAAGGAGATGTGCATTGAATTCTCAACCAATATTACCTTCAGAGCTCTAGTATAACATGACAATATACTTTAGTCGGAATAGCTACGGTGGAACATCTCGCAAACATTCATTGAAATGCTTTGCAAATTTATGTCTTCAATAATAACTACGCCGAATAGTAGCAATCACTGGCTCTAGCTGAGTGGTAAAGCTCCTCGCTCCCTTTGGATATGTGACGGGTTCAAACCCTCTGCCTTGCTCCGTGCATAGAGTGGTGAGGATCGTTGCTCTGATACCATGTTTTACATTCGTTTGCCATCGCAAGCCTTCTCTTTTGCCATTGCAAGCCTCCTTCCTAGAATCACAGAGATAAGATCATTCGAACCTCCCAGCCGCTGAGCCAAGTCTTAGAAAAGACTCTCTCTCTCATGCTCTTCATGTGAGTATATTAATACTCTAAGGGGAGAGACTCCTCTCTCCCCCCTTCTACCAAATGGGCATAATGCCCTGAGTGATGCCATGTGGCATCTCATAACCTCCATGATGTGACATCCATAATGTGACACTGCACATAGGTAGAGAGTATTGCAAACATGTAGCTTGTTTTGCAGAGGGGGTTCTACCACCTAGAATATCTATTTTAGATTATTTAAAGCCTTTTGGGTAGCTCTTCTACTCTACTATAAGTCTGCAGAATTTCATTTTAAGTCTCTATACTAGTGCAGGGAAAGGGTCAGAATAGTGAGCATATATCACTACGTGTGGACCTACATTCATGTGTTAGAATCATCCCCGATCATATGTTAAATGAGAAGAAGTTACCTAATTACCTATGGGGAGAGGTTGTTTGCACAACCACCTACTTGGTCAACACACTTCCATCCAAATCATTGGATGGTATGACACCCTACGAAGCATGGAATGGCTGGAGACCCTCGTTGGATTATTGCAAAATATTTGGGTGCATTGCTTATGCACAAATCCCCTCACAAATCAGAGGAAAGCTTGACCCTAAAGCTAAGAAATGTATATTTATAGGTTATGATTAGAACCAAAAGGGGTATAGGCAATACAATCCCACTAACAAAGCATTTATAGTTAATAGGGATGTAGTGTTTGATGAAAATGATTCATGGTTTCAAGATGATTGTAGGAAAGTCAACTTACTATATGATTTGCAAAATGATTTTCCAATCCTCACTCAAGAAGATCAACACAGAAGATATCAACTCAGAGGATGAAGAACATATTGACTTCAAGGCTTGGAAGTGATGAGGCAAGATCAAACTCAAGTACTTAGAAGATATACCACGGTCTTCAAATCAAGCACTAAGTAGATTACAAAGAGAAAGAAAGAAGCCCATAAAGTATGGATATGATACATCTTTAGTCACCAAGCACTCCGTGTATATCACTAAAGACTCTATGACAGAAGAACCTTCTTCATTTGAAGAGGCTAGGAAGAAGAAAGAATG